>VZTA01006333.1:94877-144255 GCA_013398855.1 Mohoua ochrocephala | reverse complement strand
GGCGTGAGCAGCCGCTGCTGTGCCGGGCTCGTACAGAGCCCGCGGGGCCGCAGCGGGCAGCGCAGCAAAGGCGTGAGGCGAAGAACTTCCCCGCGGGACCCTCTCGCCCTGCCGGCCGGCGGACGCGGGGAGGGGACGCCGCGGCCGGGCTCCAGCCGTCCCTGACCTGGGAGCCGCCGCCTCCCGCTCCCGGACGCACCCGGCATTCCAGGGAAGGAGGTGTTGGCACGGCCCGGCCGGCTCCGAGCACGGCTCCTGCGCCTCGCGGGGTGCCGGAGGCAGCTTCTCGCCCGCCCGTCTTTCTTGCCCCCCGAGTAGGAACAGAAAGGCTATGGCCAAAGGCAGGATCCCTTTGGAGGTGTGCTACCTCCGTTCTCTCTCTTAGAGGACAGTGTAAGTAATGTTTAAGGAAACACCTGGAAGAAGCTCTTCCATTTTCTCACTACACCAAGGTGTGTTTTTGCCCTGGCAGGCCCGGCGGCTGGCACCCGCACTCGTGGCCTGCAGAGTGACTCACCAGCGGCTCCCGCCGGGCAGGCAGCAAGCCCCATGGGGCAAGCAGGGATGGTGCCAGGCTGCACGCTGGGGGGCAGAAGCCAGAGCTGGCCCATGGGGGATAAGCTCAGTTTCTGCCACTGTCAAACAGCACCAGGTGTTGGTGTTTCCACATGCAAAAAAAAAAAATCCTAAAACCAACCTGTGCATGTTCAGAGAATGCTGTAAAATACCTACATGTTTGAAAGTAGGAAGTTTTAAATACATTTTTTTAGAAACAAAATTGGCAATGGCAACTACTTAACACTGTTACCACTGTATTACATAGAGACAGAAGTGAGTTTAGGTTTCATAATTCCTTCTCCCTTCAACCTTTTAAAAGAAAAAACACCTTTGGTGTATGTGAAATGCCAGCTCTGGTGGTATTCTACTGTTGCACTTCCTGCAGAAATTTTCCCTTTCCTTCCTTGCTCTGCTTTTGTTAACTCCAAATTGAAATGCAAAAGAATATCACAATAGGCTAGAGCTCAAGATATTAGGTTTTTCAGTTTATAGCACAGTGCCCGTCAATTAGCAGTAGCAGTTGTTATGGGGAAGCAGCTTTCCTCTGAAAGACAGTACGAGTACTCTACCCTCAGGAAGAAGGGTCCCTCTCCTATTTATGCTAATAGTCATGCTTCAATTGCTCCACGCCTCTCCCAGAATGACTCAGATAAATTACACCGGCAAACAGACATTTACTCTTCCACCACAAAGCTAGAAACTTGAAAAGATATTTAGCCTCCTGAGAGCCTGGAGGAAAATGCAGCTGTTAAGTCACAACTGTCAGCAAAGGCACACGAGATAAATCATGCTTGAGGTCGACATATGCATCCCCTGCAACTGCCTGACATACCCCAGCTATTTCAAGCTTTCCCCCTTATTTATCTAATCTATAGAAAATACTAAATAAAAGTGCATTCATTAAGCATTTCCCTCTAGGAAATAATTCTCACATAATTTTAAGTAAGAGGAACATGTTAAAGGAACATGCTTTAATTAAAGGATAGAATGACTCAGGATTTCATTAGTCAGATGTGCAGGCTTTCATGTTCAAGCTACTGGTTACCAACGAAGAGGACACCAACTCAGAGATGTGACACCCAACAAATTAATTGTCAGAGGCTGTGTAAAATCACAGAACCATGGAATGGTTTGGGTTGGAATGGAATTTAAAGATTACCCAGTTCCTGCTCTGCTGCCATGGGCAGGGGCCCCTTCCACTGGGCCAGGATGCTCAAAGCCCCATCCAACCTCGCCTTGAACACTTCCAGGGATGGGACATCTGCCCTTTCTTTGGGCAACCTGTTCCAGGGCCTCACCACCCTCACAGCAAAGAAATTCTTACCAATATCTAAACTAAACCTACTCTCTTTCAGTTTGAAGCCATTCTCTCGTCATGTCACTACATGCTCTTGTAAAAAGTCCCTCTCCAGCCTTCCTGTAGGGCTCCCTTTAGATACTGAAGTGCCACAATAAAGTAACCCCAGAGCTTCCTCTTCTCCAGGCTGAACAAACCCAACTCTGTCAGCCTTTCCTCGTAACAGGTGCTCCAGCCCTGTGATCATTATTTGCATCTTTCCTCTGGATCTGCTCTGACAGGTCTATGTCTTTCCTGTGCTGAGAACCCCAGAGCTGGACACAGCACTGCAGGCGGGGTCTCACCAGAGCGGAGCAGAGGGGCAGAATCCCCTCCCTTGACCTGCTGCCCTCACTGCTTATGGGGCAGCCCAGGATACAATTGGCCTTCTGGGCTGCAAGCCCTCATTGCCAGGTCATCTCCAGCCTCTCATCCACCAGCACCCCCAAGTCCTTCTTCATCTCTGCCCTCTTTCAGCCTACAGTGATACAAGGAGTTGCCCCAGCCGAGGTGCAGCACTGGGGAAAATATGCAGGCAATTTCAGTTCCACTCCAAAAAGCTGGGTATTTGTATTACAAAAAGCATCATTAAACTTAGATGACCACACACATTTACAGCCTTCTTGACATCTTGGCAGAGTGGAAACTGAAATATAGCTTCACTCTTCACAGGCAAATGAAGCCAGATCAGCTGGATTTGCACTGAAGGCTGTCTAAACCCTCAGAGAAGATAGGTTAACATGGCTCAATTGCACAGGTTCTAACCTTCTTACAAGAGCTCAAACACAAATACAGGTAAACTCGGGTTGGTCCAGCCAACTCTACCAAAACTGTAGTTGCTGGTAAGTGTTTAGCGAGGTGGTTTACTCCAGGGTTATACTCCAGCCTCACCCAGAGAACAAGCCACCAACAGAATGAGAACTCTTTTTCTCAGTACCATTCCGAGTGCCTGGTCCACTGATAAGGAAGCTTGTACTTGTACTACAGAAATCCAGTGTATTTATAGCTCCTTTGAGAACTCAACTCTGGAATTGCCTATGGTCAGAATATGGAGAAAGAACAACACAATGTTATTCATGCATTTCAGAAATAACCAGAACGCAAGTCCTGGTCAAATGCCAGCAGGAAGGCTGCAAGCATCAGGACACCGAAATGACATGTAACAGATGCCTCACCTGGGTAAACTGGTTAAAAAAAATGTTCTGCGACATGTCTACTAGCATAAAGGGGCAGATGCATTTTTCACGGGGATCCTGAATACGTACGTGCTCTTTGGCAGTTTTTAGGATGAGCAGAAACTCATGTTTTAGGGAATGTCAACAACAACAACAAAATAATACTGACTGTGTGTGACAGACAAAGTTCTTGTGGAACTTCCAGTGAGAATTTAGTGTGGTGGGGATTGCAGAAACCTGGCTAGTCACAGAGCAATTTCCTCGCAGGAAAACGCTTTGATCTTGTCAGAAAAGAAGCTGTAAGCTGGGGTCCACCCAACGCCTGCATACCAAAAGACTGGTGGCCTCTGACACCACCAGACCGAACTCTCCCGGTGCTGCTGGACAACTCACAATTGCATCAGAGTGTCTGAATACTATCCATCTTGAAAAGATAGTGACAATCCCTGCAAGAGAGATTAGCAAAGGATTTTTCTCCAACACGTCATTCTTTTGAACTTTAAAAAGTCTTTGTCCATATAAGCAAAACCTACTTTTATTCATTCTGATGCAACTTAGGTCACAAAGGGAGCCATTTCTCTCTGAAGCGCTGGGTCATGACAGGAGATTTGTGAAACAGTACCAGAGTGCAGGTTTGGTCACCAAGAAAACATCAAGAGTGGCCTGCAGAATACCCCAAAATTCTCATGACTAGAAGAAATATAAAGTCAGATTCATTATTCTGCTAAAATCCCTGAACAAATATTCCATATTTTAAATCATTTGTGAAGATTTACATGCACTGTAGCATGGTCTTATGTGCCTTCAAGTAACTAATACTTTTCAAAATGTGTAAGGAAAAAAACCGAAACCCTAATTTGTTCAAATGAGTTCAAATGACACCTTAAATGAAGGACACGAGGGCAGAAGAAAATCATAATAGTGTGAGATAACCCATACTGGGAGACTATACCAGAAAGTTCCAAGAGAGCAGAGAAGATGCTGAAAGTATTTCTGTGTCTGTAAGAAAGCTACAAAGAGTAAATTAAATTATTTTATTAATTTGTTAACGTAAGAATAACTACAAACCATTTACATTGATTCTCAAGTGATACTGAAAACTTAAGAGAACAAGTCAGATTTATTTTGTAGTTTAAACTTAATTAAATTGTTTCAGTTGCATCACTTTTCCAGTTTAGAACAATCTGGTTTTAAATTATTCTTTCCGTTGAGAATAGGTTAGATGAATTAATTTTCTGTTGATATTCATAGCGTTCAAAAATTCCGTATCTTCTTTCCTCAGATTAGAATCAAAAACCTGGTTTGGAGAAAAAAAAAAGTCATGAGAACATTGCAAAGACTAAAGCACACATATTTGTTCAGTATTCGTGTTCTTTAACTTAGATGGTCTGGCTTTAAGTTCTTGATATTGATAAATAATATTAATTAAATGGCCTTTTTTGTTTTAAAAGGCAATTGTCAAAAGTTTACTATATTCATTTTTTGTGAGAATCTGTACTTTATTTTTAGATCATTAAGCTGACTATATTATTAGGAAAAACTCAAGTCTGAAGGGAAAGAATTGAAGTGGTTGAGAAAGTGACATGCATGGATATCATTATACCCAAAACTGTAACACACTTTAATATTTGGAGCAATCATTAACAGGATGATAAAACTGCTAATTTTGAATATTCTTGAACTTCCTATTAGTAGCTCAACTACAGAATGTTTCTCAAAGGGCACTGGCTGGCCAAGCCACTGTTACGATCACAAACATCCCTCTTGGGCACAGCCACTGAGATCTGCTACAGTCGGTGGGTGCCGGGCTCCTTTGAGCAGCACATCCCACAACTTTGGCCACACCTACAGCGCCCTACAGAGTGATACGTGTTACAACACTGGGAAATACAGTGCAAATACTCAACATTTTCTTTCAAGTGTGTAGATATCTTACTGGAGGCTGCAAAAAGTTTTAAAAAAAACTAGGTACATGAAAAGTCTCCCAACACAGCAACACCAAAAATTATCAGAAGGTTGGCTTATCTGTTATTTTTACCCGATGCACAATAGTGAGAGGTGAGCTTCAAAGCTTTGGAAGGGGTGTGGCAATGTGGAAAGAATTAACTGCTTTGGATTCAATCAGTAGCAGCAAGAGCTACACCACCTTTACCCTCATTTTCAAAAGCATGGGTTAACCACAGCGCAGAAAGGGGTGTGAATATTATGCAGTTGGCTTGGCTTAGCAGATTTGTGAACTTACCAGTATTAAAGTTTCTTTTTTACACATGCTACTCGGAAAATAATGCCTTGGAAGTCAAGTTGGGGGGACAGAGAGAAACACTTCTGCAGCCCGATTAAAAAAATTTCCTGAATATGCATTTTAAAAACCCATTTGCAATATTTTCCAATGAAACACTCTTAGGTGCTTGCATCTCCAGTAATATAAGAGATGAAAATCAGAAAGAAGCAAGAAAAATAAGAGAGGAAGCTACTCAGAGTCAGGCAGGAAGCTACTTGGCTGCACAGAAAATGGCCTCACCCTTTTCACTGACTTTTAGTTTATATTTTTCTTTTCCTTATTTGTTTCAAGAGAGTTTCCTTCCATTTGGAGTCACAGAGCTCCTGCGAAGGCAACTGACTGCACTTAGGTAGATAGCACTGATAAATTGCATCTTATTTTAAGTAATGGTTTATCTCAACTGAAAAGGAGTGTCCCAATCAGTCACTACCATAAATGACATAGTGATTGGGAAGAAAAAGTGCCTTCAGTTTTCCAGTGTATTCCCTGATCCTATTGGCAAGATGATGGGTTACACAGATGAAAGGGATGCATCGATGTATCTTAAAAAGGGTCACTGTAGAAGGTGAAAAACTTTTCTCTCTAGGGGAAGTTTGTTTTACAGAAATAAGAACAAGAGGAGGAATTCCAACCCTGGGGAAGAACATGCATATAATTCCAAGAATTCACTTGAGAGATAAATCCTGAGTTTACAACAAAACAAAAATCTTTAAAAATGAGCACCTCCAGGCTAACTGACCAAAGAAGAAATAAAAAAATGGAAATAAACTTCCTGGTTTTGTATGTCCAGCATTTTTGTATCCTTTTGGTCTTCCACATTCTGCTTCTATTACCATAAATCACTCCTCCCTGCTACTCCTAAATCTTCACTTGCCAATTTCTTATTAGGTGTCTTATTTCTTTGATCAGTGTTGGCAGTACTTTAGAAAGGTTCATTTGGATGGGGTGATGGGGACTTATTCTTCAGCAGCCTTTGCTTAGGAAGAAAACTATTACTGCAAGAGTAATGCCGATGTAGTTGTAGATAGGAGCAGAAAATATGAATCCACCGAGTCTGTCTTTCCTTCTGCAACCTCACCAAAAGTAAAAGAGGACTTGCTCAATGATTCTAAATTAACAAACATGAATGGTATAAAATTTGTGAATGCCACAACATTCAAAGGAAGAGGCTCCAGTGATACATGCCAAGGTCACAAGAGATAACAAGGTTTCAGTTTCTTGGGCAATTATAGCTTCTAGCAGAAAAAATGGCTATTAGTGAGGCACAATGTGTAAAACTGCTTATCACACCTGGGAGAAAGATAGCTTGTGACTGCTGAGTCCCAGCACTTAAAAAGCTTGTATCATCTCAAATTACACCTCACTTTGTACGTAGCTAAAATTAAACTCTTCTGTAGTTCTAAAGCCACTAATTGGCAGCAATGGAAATGCTAGGAAAGATAACAAAATAATAATGAAAAAAAACCCCACCACAGAAAAAAGTCCTGAACCAACAACAGTTTGCTGTGAATGTAGTTAGAAAAGTATCAGATTAAAACTGTAACTTGCCACAGCTACTCCCTAAGAAGACTGCTTTTTTAGTAATACTATTTCTGATTATTCCCCTCATTACTCATTGAACTGCTTAGATACCATGACCTAGATTGAGAAAATGGTGGCTTGCCTTCCTCGCAAAAGCAGGTGCAGACTCCAGAAACATTGTAAAATCTCTTAGACAGAAGGAACACTGAGATATCTTAATGAATTCAAAGCCATTCTCACAGTAGCCTCAGGTCACCTATGTGGGGCATTAACAAGAAAATCAGGTTTAATTCCAATTAGCTCAGAACAGGGAGGTGATCAGCCAGAATCAAGTGCAAAAACCCCAGAAGTGTTCTAACCATTATGGAGCTCTAGCCACTTAGCCAGTCCTAACTGACCCTGTTCTGGTAATACTGGAGCTAGAATTTGCTAACCTACATAAAGGTTTGGTTCCTTCAAAACATCATTTGCGTTGGAAGCAGTATGTTGATGTGATGTCTGTTTCTTTAGAGAGAACTAGAAGTGAAACTCCAATTTGTGTTTTGTAAATTCTTAGAAAGTCATCACTGCCAAAAGCCATATTTAGGGAATATTAGGCACATGACTCACTTCTAGTCCTTGTTTCATTAATTCAGATACACTGTGAAGCAAGGAGTACCTCAACAGCACAGTTTGAATTTTTTTTCATATTGCTAAGGTATTATTCTAGAAAGTGGCTTTTCAAAAGCAGTAATAGCTGATAGCCACTGGTAGAAAGGTTTATTTCTGGACAATGTTTCCAACTTTCACTTAGTCATTCCCACAGTTTTCTGCAAAAGCTAAAAAAAGCCTAAAAATTACATTAGTTTTATGAATGAGCCTTACTGTTTGGACTTACTATTGAACCCCTCATCATAACAGTTGAGCCAGGTACAGAGCTGTTCTTGGACGCCTAGAGTGGCATTTCCCAGGTACTGGAGCCCCTCAGACTGCAGGCCATGCTTGAAACTAGAAAATAACCTTGCTGTGGAGATGGTGTATATTTCTCAGAACAACACACTGTGCAGGTATTAGTGAACTGCATTTCATACAATATCTTGTTTTTCATAAAAATTATTCTAGAGGCAAATCTAGACCAATTTTTGTGGAAAAGTTTACCAGAAAAAACTAGACAATACTTCTGAAGAGCTGTTATCCAAAAGGTAAATTTTTCTGGATTTTAGCCAAGCTGCATGGA
The DNA here is from genome assembly GCA_013398855.1 of Mohoua ochrocephala. Classification (NCBI taxonomy): domain Eukaryota; kingdom Metazoa; phylum Chordata; class Aves; order Passeriformes; family Acanthizidae; genus Mohoua; species Mohoua ochrocephala. The sequence goes on along the minus strand of VZTA01006333.1, from coordinate 136,168 downwards.
AGCTCTACACTTTGAGGACAAACAATGCAGGCTAAAATATATGATTGCTGTAAGTCACTTCTTGATAAAAAGCTAAGGAGCTTTGTTTCCCAATATGACTAAAGCAGAACAGCACTGGGAAAACTGCCTCAGGAAGTCCACACACAATATAAATGATAATCAGATTTTCCATACCTTTCTAGACACAGGAACTCCTAAAATATCAAACCAATGCAACTAGAAGTTGAATGCTAAGCCAACAGATTCTGCAGACGTTATTTCTCAAAACAGATCCGTGGGCTACACATATCCATTTTTATCTCTCTATATAGATACCTATTTTATAAGAAAATCTGAAGAACAGTATGATCACTTAATGAGATTTTCTGAAAAAAACCAAAATGAAAGCTAAACTAATTCTCACATAAAGCTACACAAAACTCACCCCAATTTCCAGTAAGTAACAACAAAGATGTCTCTTTGGCTCTTGGAGCTCGCTGTTCACCTCTTGGCCCAAATAAATCGTTTATTTGTACGTGGACTTGTCTGGAAAGATTTCTACTTTGGTTTATCTGCAGGCTAGTAAGTAATATGCATAGAACTATCTGAGTAAGGCCATAGTAATGCTGTGATATGCATAAAACATTTCTGGTGATGCTCAGATATTGTGTATTACACTGAGATTATATTTTTGATGGAGATTTGTACAGTATTTATGTACAACATAAATACTGTTATGATAATGGCATTAAGATTTATTTTCATCCAGCTTTTTCTTCGTCATATATTGTATCTCTCTAACAAAGTAATTGAAAAATTATTTCATACCCAACACCTATATTGTACACTAACACGTAGCATTTTTGCCCTACATTTTTCAAGGAGTATCTCCTCATGCACTTTGAATTAAACAGCCTGATGCAGGGTCCATGGCATAAATAGGAGACTGCACGGACGTCAATGAACTAAGGAACAGCATTTGAGATGGAAATATAAAATCTCTTTGAGGGATGTACAAAAGTGCTACCCTCAAAAATATCTTCCATCTGTTGCCAATGTTAAGGATTTCACATCAGTGATCATTATTAGCAGACATCACTATCATGATTAGATTCTTACTGTAACCTTCTCTGAATTTAAATTACATGGCGTGACTCACTCATCCCCAAGAAAGCAAAACCAGCTCAAACCTTGATTCACACAATAAAACTTGGATCCCAGGAAACATGTCTCCCATCATGCATTCCATTCAGAATTTCAACATCGTCTTCTGCTATTGTAAAATCAAACACCTGCGGGAATGCATATATAGTTAACATCATGAACACAGAGAGAATCAACAACCTGATATATATTCTAGTATTTAACTGACCAAAACTCTGTGAGGCTGAATTTTTATATATTTTTCCTTTGGAAAATTCTTCTTATGTTTTGTCATAGAAAAATGCACCATCAAGCTGACAGGCTCCACTGGGTGTTTGGCTCCTTTAGTGACTCATTTTTATTTGTAGACTATGTTAAGATGGTGTGTAGCGCTCGGGCCTCAGGCAAGGGTAGTATCAAAGCTGGTTTTGACAGCACTCTCTATTGCCACTGCTAGAGGTATAGGAATAGCCTGATAGCAATCTCTTGGGAAGAATGAGCTCAGTATTTCCCTTACATCCCAGTGTTCAGTTTAGAGTGTTACAGTTCTCCTCCTAAGAACTTTAGACAAAGAGAATTATTAGAAGGTATCAGGACATTCACAAAGCTAGCAAACCAAAGGCTGTGTCTATCTTTTCTATGACTCTACTTTGACAAAACTTTTACAAATCAGCTAAATACAGAAAGAGTGCTACAGTGCCTCAGTATTAACTCAAACTTGGAAGCAACCACCTGTCTTCAAACACAGGTTCTTCCAGCCACTGACTTCTCCTGTGGCCAGACCTGCAGTGTGAACGATGGTGTCAGTTTCTTAGCAGGTGTCCTACTGAGACATTATTATCAGGAAGTTGCTTCTGTTCCCTTTGTCAGAGCTCCTCCGTGCTCAATAAAAAGATTCCGTGGAGCCTGAACTGTAGCCAAATGAGCTCCTCCCATCCTGCATTATCCAGCAACCACCGTTTTCTGGAATGATCCTTGTAGTCAAATCTCAGTGCTCTCTGAAGCCTTTTAAGCTTAAACCAGGGATCAGTCACAGAACTAGGAACCCTATCTATTATATACTGAGGGTTTAATGAGGACCAACTTGACCAGAAGTGCTAGAGACTCAGGCCAACACAGAAACATGATGGACAGAATAAAAAGGGAGATGTGGTAAACAACTGTGCCAGTTCCTTTCTCTCTCCATCTGAAGTGTTTTTAAGTTTGGATGTAACACATTCCTTCAGCTGTGTGCAATGAATTGGTGATGCCATAGAGTAAACTCTATAAAAAGTAAAATTAATCTGGATTTAAAATATCACCGGGGAAAATAAAAGTATAAGGAAGGATTTTTAAACTGGTTTTGTTCTCTGATCTGGTTCCCAATACAGTACCACAAGCAGCTGTGCTTGTACCACAGAAGGCAGTGTGTATGTCAGAATAAACAGTCAAGGCAGGAGCTATATAAACAGGCATGGCCACCAGCAGAAATCCTCATTACATGTAGGTTGATTTACACCTACACACATGTACACACACACACACACACACACACACACAGAGAAGGATAAAAATAGCAGACAGAAGTTTCCTGTCTTCTTGCAAAGTTTCTTCCTGATTTGCCACAACAGTTCGTACCCCTACGATATTTTTGGAAATAACAATAAGTTGTGGTTTTGCCTCCCCTAAAGAAAGAACACCTTCAGATTAGAGAAGTAGAGAGACAAAGAAATTAATGAATTAAAACTATTTGGTATGAAAAGGAAATTAAAAAAAGGTGCGGGGGAGGAATGATGCTGCCAATTCTCATTCATTCCCACTTTTCTTTGTCCAGCCCCTTCATGCTGGGACCTTTTCTGCACGTTGAGTAGAAGGAGAAGGTAGAGGAAGATTCAGCTCTGGCAGGACTGCCATTCCCTTGGAAGGCCTCCATCTTGGAGAGTTATCCCCAAGTTAAAGCCTTCATAAAACTGTTATGCATAGCATCCAAACCTGACCTGTGTGCCTATCACAAAAAGAACGCAACCATAACCAGATTAGGATGTTCTACAACCGGACAAGTAATAAATAGAACTATTAATAACAAAAATCAACTACAAAAGGTCTTCTATGGATTTTTCTTTACACACAGTGATTAGTTCTCCAGTTCTTTTCTGACATTTGTGAGATTTTGACTGAGTTACCCCAGAATAGAACTGGGAAGGAAAATGGGAAGGAAAACCAAAATATTAAAAACTCTTACTTGGATGTTAGTCAGGCTTGAGTGCATAACTAAATCTTACCTTGCAGTTTTCCTCTATCCGTTCCGCTTTTGTTGACTTTGGAATAGTGACAATCCCATTCTGAAAAGAATAATGCTTCTCATCATTAAAATCTGCAGTTTTTAAGAAAATTATCTGTCTTCAAAACATGACAATAAATTCCTCACATCTTCTGAGGTTTTAATTTCATTTTCTGGGGGACACTGACATTTCTCTATGCCATTTGCAACGGCAGTTATATACACTGTGTTGACTTCCAACATACATTACATGGTTTATATCAACTTAATACACTATTCCACTGCTTAGGACTTTGTACTGAGTGACAGAAACGGAATGATGAGGGATACTGCTTGTGACATTTACTTTGGAAACATCTCTTATTGGTGGCTCTTATTCTCTACAACCAGATTATTTAAAATAATTAATATTTGAAATACTGGTATGATTTGTGAACTACATTCTAAATTTCCAGTACAGCCATCAGTTCACACAATATCAACATACTGAAAGCAGAAATACCTTCTCTATAAATTCTGGTTTGATGCACAAACCCCAAACTATTTGCTTTTTTTTCCTGAGAAAGGAGACACATTTTTGTTACCACCCTCCATTACCTGAATGCTCCAGCGTATGCAAATCTGTGCTGGAGTTCTGCCATACTTCTTTGCCAACTGAATGACAGTAGGATGAGTGAGTGCTTCACCTTTGGCTAAAGGACAGTAGCCTTCAAAAACAATATCTCTTCTGCTACAATAGTCAACCAGCTCCTGAGGTCTTTGAAAAGGGTGATATTCAACCTTAGACATATAGAAATAAACTTTTAGTAAAAACCCTGAGAGCACATTTCATAGAAAACATCAATGAAAATGAAAATAAGTTTTCTCCTGTTTTAAAAATAGAACATGGGTGAAATCATTGTTTCTGGGAAGTAGGTGTAAGGTACTAGTTTTAGAAGACACGTGAAGGGTATTAATCAACAAGTATTTTACCAGTAATTGGCACGACAGTTAACTTATTTTATGTTTCCCTCAGAAACAAGGTGCAGTTGTCTGCCTGACCTGCAGCTGGACTTTCACTACTGCTCTGATTTTAAGAAATATATACAAATGCACAGGGGAAGTCAGCATCAGGTCATTTTTATTGGTGCTTTGAGACTACTTTCTCTTCCCCAAATCTATGTCCTTTCCTGTTTCTTTACTAGTGATTCTTTCTAATGATCCTTGAGTTGCACAGGCAAGGGGAGGGGGCTGAGCAGGGGCTGGGTTTGCAGTGACCAACCAGAACAATTTGCTTAGGATGAGGACCTGACCTTGGAAGCAAGGTCTGTTGGCATGGATTACACATGGCAAATCCTGTTCTCTGTGTGTGGTGTCACCATCAGCTTATGCAGGGAAGCAATCATGCCGTGGAATGAAGTGTGAAGGAGACCCTTTGTAGGAAGGAAGATCACAAATTGCCAAGAACCAGTTAAAAGAGGAAAAGTAACAAGCCACAAACACACAGTTGTTGGGAGCAAAAGGAAAAAGAAGTTACTGGACAGTAACGATCCCAGAGGAGAGACGTATTCTGGCATGGAGCTAAAGCCAAAAAAGAAACTCTGTAATATTCCCTAATAAGTTATTTAAATAAGTATTTCACGGTTTATACATTGTAAGAAGCAGACATTCCTCTGCATTTAGATGAAAGTGGGTAGTGTTTTCTTTTACAAAATACACAATCACGTGATGTATTTTTGTGACTGCTCATCACCATTTCAGGGATCGAACTCTTGCGCATTTTGAAGAAAAAATACTCTTCTGAGCAATTACCTCAACACGTGGAATCTGGAAAATTTCTTCTGCCACAAAGAGGACAAATGAACATTTCCTGTTTCTCATCTTTAGTACATGTTGTCTTTTCAGACAACAATAGTCAAGAACAATAGGCTGGCAGTCATTCAACATGAGCTAAGAAAAAACTGTGCCCCTGGAAGGCTAGGCTGAGTCAGCCTAAAGCTGCTATGATCTAAATTACTAGGTGGACTCGGGAACAAGGTTCAAGCAGCAGACATCCATGTCTTCAACCTTTGATGTTTCTTGACCTCTGAGTACCCTTTGTATTTCATGTTTAAATGGGTAAGAGCAGTGCTTAGGTCATACAGTTATTCACTTGTTTGCACCTGAGCTGAATACGAAATATTCTCATTGTATCTACGCAAAACTACGAGGGGAGAAAAGAAAGAGCAAGCAGGGTCTATTACTGGATTATTACAAGAGTAATAAGCAATTTTAGCAGATGTTCTTCACACTAAGTATAGCAAATAATGTAGCTCAGAAAATACTAAATGAAGAATTATGTATTTAGGATCAAATGCTGAAACATCTGCAGTGCCTCTACAGCATCATGTGACTTATTCAGCACTTATTACTAATTAAACTGCAAGCAGAATTTACCTGCTGGTCTAGTAAGATTCCAGGCAGCACAGTGCCAGGTTACACGAGAAATGTTTAAATCAAGAGCAGTATGCTGAGATATCACCTGCCTGCTTCACAAGCAGAATACATAGCAACAACTACTTCCCACCTGAAAAAATCGTATTTAGTGCCTTTCACTGAATCACGAGACTCCCAAATTCTGTGACTCAGATTTTGACACATGGAGTAGTGTGTTGCTAGAAGCAAGTATTTTTCTTCTTAGGTGTATTACTAAAATAATCAAATGCATAAAATAAAATTTAATTTTTTTACATGAAAACGTTCTGGAAGGTTCTAGCAGTATCTGAATGCAAGGGACTAGGATCCTGAGCTACAAGAGGCACAAGGTGAGTGGTCAACTTTGCTTCCCCTCAAAATAACAATTCCTACTTCCTGCCTTGCCCCACCCTTGCTATTTTCGTCACCAGACTTCTCTCAGGCGAGGGCTGTCTGAGATGGCAGAGGAAGATCTTGATCTTTTCTGGCTCTCTACCCTGGTAGATTGGCGTGTAAAAACTGGCATCTGTTTAACAGAACAGTTTGCAGTTCACATTACAGAGCTTCACAGCTGCTACTTGCTCAGTCACAGGGGACCTCCGACTAAAGCGCTGGTTTTTTACAAGTCGTAGCAAATGGGGAAAAGTTGAGCCTAACACATCCTGACACACGGCCCTACAAAGTCACACCTCAGATGATGGTGTGCAGAGGCCTTACTCTTTCCAGCCTGCTGTGGTCCTTTTCACATGATAAAGTTTCCGCACATCTGGAATTCAGTAATTTTCTCAATGGGAGCGCTGTCTTACAATTATTACTTTTAATGAAACTGAAATACAAGCCTATAAATATTTCCTATATAGAGGAACAGTTCAGGTGAGTTTATGTACAAAGGGGTTGTTTTCTAATGTCTCATATACATTTCTACCTTGTACAAATTTACACAATAGAGCTCAGTATCAACAATATCAACAACAATAAAGTATCAATATCAACATAACTAAGTCTCTCTGAGGTCATTACACAGTTATTTGCACTTCTCCAAGACTGGAAAAATATTGATGAGCATTCCTACATGGAATTCACGGAGGAAGAGTTTATATTTGGGTTCAGTGCATCGTTTTAGTAAATGAAACATATATATTTATTAAATACTTATAAAATGTATTTTTTTCCTGTAATGAGTGACAGGCCTATGAGTCTTCAGAGAGACTTCAAAGATTTCTTTGAGCATAAGTCCAAACTTCCTGCTGCCAAATCAATTGTAAACTCTGGCACACAAACCTGGAACTTTTAGGTTGTAAGTTTCACTCTATATGATGCCAGAATAAAGTACCATAATTTTACAGTGTTTACCAGTACTTTTAATAGCATATTGAAATTTTAAAAGGTGCTTGCTTATTAATAAATAACTTAGCAATACCATATTCTTGAAAGGCAGGCCTTTCCTACTTCTTTAAAAGATATGACAATACTGGTTTTTTTCCAGGAACTGAGAGGAAAGGCAGTACTTAAAACTTGGTTTGTAAAATAGAAGTATTGCTTACTTCTCCTGCCTTCCTGATTTCTCCGCTTCACAGAAGAAAACCCCCAACTTTCAATTTTAACATCATAAAAGGACTGTTGTAATTGTAAGAACACACTGAATTCTAAAAGGGAAGTGGTTTTCCTCCACTCTTTTCTTCAATATTTAGACTTTGTATACAATAACTATTTGCAAATGTTTTGAATGTAAATAAGTCCATTGAAAGAGTACACTATTTTATGGATAAATATAGCAAAAAAACTGTATTATAAATTGTGGACAGTGAAATTAGAACTCAGTACAGCATTTCCAGTCCCAATTTGAATTTAGAAAGTCGTTATTTGTTTGATGGTGCTTAAGTAATCTCACCATCAGACTCAGTAACTCTCTAACACTAAGCAAGAAACAGAATAAATGCTCTTTTGAGGATAATCTAAAGTATAGTTTATAAGATTCCTTTAACTCTAGAAAAGTATAAGTTAATGCTATAACAAAACTGTTCAAGGTGGAGCACTTTGCAGTGGTATGAGTAATTCATTGCTGGATTTTGTTTTCAATTCAGAACAATGCCATGTAGCACCTCAAAGAAATGACTAGCAGGGGCCCTCTCTCACCTCTCCGTATCACCACCACCTCAACTTTTTGTCTCCTCTTTTTCAGCCTCAGAAAAAGAGTTTTGTCAAATAGCACCACAAGACAGCCTGTCTCCATGAAACAGTACCACTGAAACAGTAAGACTGGTAACATTTTGACACTGTGGGTAAGAAGAAATTTCAAACCAAAATCACTATTTTTTCCTTGCAGTGATTTAGTAGAACACTGAAAAGCTACTATCATTTAACAGGCAGTAACAACTCATGCCAAACTCTAGTAAGTCTTTGTAGATGTGTATTTCTTGAACCTTGGTAAAGTCACCAACTGTTAAACAGTCATCAACCTGCCCACCTTAACATATATTTCAATGGTTTATTTTGAATAACTGAATTTAAATATTTTATATGGTTTGATGCTAATTTCACATTACTTAATTGTCCTTTAGTAACCTTTAGTCTAGTGGACAGCTAAAATCAGAGTTGTTTGGTTCTGACAGTCACACTCTGAGCAACATTTTTATAGCTGTTAATGACAATTAAACCGTAAACAGCTGCCAGAAATCCTGACCACCTGTACAAAGGGGAAAAGCCTGTGCCTGCACTCCATCCATTCCAGTTCCCACATCCATGTCAGCATAAGCACACTTTCTCTGGCAGGAGGGGGGAGGAACGGGAACGTGAACTTCCAGCACAGCTGTAGGCAGAAACCTGCACCAAGGGAACAGTTGTCGAGTGTCCTGGCAGCCTGCCGGTTCGTAGGTGGCCATCCTAGATCTGCCTAGGGCAGCAAAAAAAATTTTTGCCAGGGCTGTCACAGCACCTGCCTAAACGAGGAGCTCCCTGAATTTACGTGAAATAGGAAATGAGGGGGGAGCAAGGGAAAGGGCACCCTTGCGTGGATCTGTAATGAACTGAGGCTTTCAGTGTTGCTTACAGGAAATACAAAAGTATCTGAACATAGGCTTTCCAAAAACTCGTTCACTCTGAAGATGCTAAATGTTCTGTGATTCTTGAATTTTATTTCTCAACTGTTTTATCATCAACAAACTGTCACAGGGACCATTTGTTTGTCTTAAACCCTGACACAAACAAGTAGCCTGGGAGAAACTGGGTGGGGGAAGTAGGAGGAAGGACTTCCCTACCCTTCGGGTCATCTTCCTGAATGGTTTTCAATACGTGAATAGAAATGAAAGAAGAAATTGTATGACTAAGGCAATAGTTTGGGTGTAGCCTTTCATGCATAGGAGTGGGGAGGAGGTTGCTAACCAAAAAAACCAAAGTAAAAACCCAAACCCAGATACTTTAAATACATTTATCCACTCACCTGATTAACATGTGGAGTAATCACACAGTCCTCCTTTAGTTGCTCAAGATGGCTGATAAGAAAATTGCTTACGCCAATTGATTTACACAAACCTAAAGAAAAACAGAACAAGAAAAAGTTTTGGGACAATCTTAACTACTTGAGTGGATGATTTGAAAAATATCACTTTCAAGAGACGCAATGACTTTTCACACCCTTTCTGTAGGGTGAAATACTGCAAAGAAACACAGAAAAACAGCACCAAAATCTAGTTTGACAGTGTTATCTGAAAGCGTGGCTCTGTCACAGTCACATTAGGAAATCATTTTATAATCTAAACACACTGGAAACTCCCCAGTGTATAAAAACTCCAGGCTAAATTCTGGGAAAGGCTAATGTAGTATAAGCAAAGAACAATTGGCCTCCACCAGAATGAAAAGAAGGAAATGGTGTTCCAAGCCCCTTGCCAAAACTAAAGGAAAGTGGAACATTTGCTGAAGACTAATAAGATGTGAGCAATACAACCCAAGGACACGCAGCCCAAACGAACCATGTCACACTGCCTATATTTCTATTAGATCATTACAAGATGTTACGTAACATTCAGTCTAAAATGTCCAATTAAATGAGCAGTATCTAGCAAGAACCATGAAGCTTAAAAATGTAGCTGGATTTCTCAGCTCCTGTTGACAAGCAAATGAAGTTAAATGGGACCTAGGTGATACGAAGGCTATTTTTTAAATAAACCTCAAGTGTGCATGCATGTGTATAAATTAAGAGCTGACAGTCCTGAAATCAGATGTCTTCCTTCAAACCTCAGATGTGATACAGGCCAACGCCCAGTCTTGGCCTGCCACCACCCCTCAGCCCTGACTTGTCTGGGATAGTTTGGTCCTTCTGCTGTGCTAAACACAGCTAGCAGGGAAGGCGGCTGGGGCCAGGCTGTAGGGGTCTCCTTAGGCTGTGCATTCCATGGACCACAATTCAGATTAATTTCTTCAGTATGTGAACTTTGTCTAGATTGACTTGAGCTGCATTTCATTTTGTTACTTTACAGATGAAGTCTGTCTCTGTGTGTGAACACACAAGTCTGATCACTGTTGTTAATCCAGTATTTATTTGAGCTGACTAATTCTGTAAAATGCATAGACATGTGCATATCTACATACAAGGAAAGAAATTACATATTTCTAGTCCTCTATGAAATTCTGTAAGTGAAGTTACAGTTTACTGCTAATCCTTACAGACAGATTGTTAAAGTCCTAAAAAAAATAAAATCAGCTTTCACATATTTTAGCAGCATAAGCTAAAGCATAAGCTGCACTGCAGCAAAACCTGCACACACACAATCACTTTTTAATGTGGCTTCTTTCACGGGATATCAAAAGAACAAAAATATATTAACATCTAAAATGCCAGATGTCTTTCCCTTACAGAAATTATCAGTGTCCAAGATGTATAACATAATTAGGTTAAAACCTGCACTATAGTGATTTACATAATTTGTATGTAATCTGCCAGAAGGAGAAAAAGCCGAGCTTTTGACAAACAACCCTGGAGTGTCAACACTAATAAATCATTATGCCACAGCAGTTAGAAAAACACAGTTTTAACACAATGGTGAACCAAAATATTATACACTATTGTTGAAAGCTAAGGAGTTACAAAAAACATGCCATTATTGCCCTTGAAGAATAAAGCTTTCATTTCAGGTTGAAATAAAACAAAATTCAGTTGCAGACAAGAAATAGTACATTTCCACAAAAAGCTTCCATTTGTTCCCCCTACAGTACACTCTAAGATGTTTTGCTTCTAGCATATGTCTCATAGGAGACTTTGAAGTCTGTTCTATCTTGTTAGATTTCCCATCAAGAAATTTCAGGTCAGTTATGTTTTGCATTAAAAGTCATCTGAGCCATTCCTACTAAAATCAGTGTCATAGCATTTGTGTGTTTACAGTGATGTCCCACAGAGAAAGCTTAATTCAAAACTGCCAAGAAAGTAAACATTTTCCCAGAAAACAGAGAAATAATTAGAATTTCAATGCTTTTGCAGAACCAGTATTTTCTTAAGGGAAATTTTTTTAAAGCTTTTTTTTTTTTTAAGGGAATACAATTACAACATTTCACTTTCATTAAATACACATAATTAGTTTGGATAAAGTTAGAACCTTTCATTTCAACTCCATTGCTTTGGTGTTAGTTACAGGTTAATACATGACAGTTACAGCATTTTGACTTTTGCATTAAATTACAATAAAAAAACCACAAAAAATATTAAAACAATTGCACAGTCTAACTGTATTAAAAAATCTTATTTCATTGCATGGTGGAAACATGAATTCAAAACACTGGCTTTTCCTGAAAAATAGAGCCTGAATTTGAACAATCAATCAATGGATTCTGCTCTAGAGAATTGCTTCCATTTGCCTGATGGAAGATTAACACAGTTGCTCTGCATTGTCCAAATCTCAGAAGGACTGCCTTTAAGAAGAAGATTATACAGAATTATTTCCACATTTACATCTTCTGGATTAATTCCTAAGAATGAAGATTTACAAAAAGATGGCTATGAAACAGGAAGTCTGGTTAGCTCCTGGGCCTTATCTGACAGATTGACACTTGTGACTATGTCTATCAAACAAGATCCATGAAATCATATCAACAGTAGAAACAAAAAACCTGCATATTGAGAAGCTCGTGTAAAATGGTTCTGACTCATTGCCTTGAAATAACCTGAGAGACACAGGGGGCACATTTCCTTATATTTCCTCTCTCGTGGAGCACCAACAGAGGGGTAAGTTCCCCAGAGCTCCTGGGTCATGGGTCTCAAAACCACCAGAATGCTCTTGAAAATGGGGGCAGATTTTTGTTTGGTTTTGTTTTGTTTCAATTTAATACCTGTTTAGAATGCTTAAAAATCTCATTTCAGACAATTCAGGCACAATACACGTTGTTACCGCTGTTGTCACTGCAGGTGGTTTTAAAGTGTATACTTCTTTTTAACTTAACCATTTTAATGAGTCCTGAAGTTCAGGTTTCCCGAGATAAAAGTTTGCAATGTATTAGCTATAATCCCTCTAGAAAGTACCCGTAAAATGTACATTTTTACTGTCTTATTTACAAACTCACTGAGCTTTGACTCAGGGAGAGAAAGCATCCTCCTCATCTGCTCGAGGAAATGATTGGTCTGGCCCCTAGGAAGCAGATTTTGAGAAAGTGCCAGGTGCAATAAACAAAGAGTTTGCAAGTCTCCATCAGCTCTCAAAGGTTCCTGTTCTATCTTCTGAGGCTTTGTGCTATTCCTTGCGACTCTGACTTCACAGGCTCAAAGAAAAACTTAGGAACACTGCTTCTTTTATGCATGCAAAAAACTGACTGACCACAGTGCTGGAACAGAAAATTTCATGCAGCTTTGAAAGCCTATCATGAAACTCTGCAAGACACATCAGAAAACATATGGGCAAAATAACAGTTGATTATAATGGGGAAAAAAGTAAGGATCTTTTCTATTCTACACAAAAAAATCTTGGCCCCGCACCACATTGGTAATTTCACCACACCGTATCTCTCCCAGCTACTGTGAAACACTACATCATGCTAATGGACTGGTTTGCAATATAGTTGAGTATTAAGCTTAAAGCATTTTTTATTGCAACGTAGAGAATGATTGGGTATTTTTATCTTTACTCTGTATAATACCAAATTATACAAAGTTTGATGGGCACTGTTAGCCTTGCAACAGAGAAGCATAAATACACTGTCTTGGCACCGCAACACTGTTTTAGTACAATAGCGAGCCTTATCTTTCTCTAGCACTACTACGGACTTTTATCAAACTTCTAAATACCCTCTGGAATATTAAATGGACAAAGTTCGGATCAAAAAGATTTTTTAAGTTACAAAACTGGATACCGGGCTTGTGGGGCCCATTTTCCTCCCCCTCCCTGCTGCTCTACATGAGTCAGAGCAAGGGAGAATTCCCACGTCCAGTGAACAGTGCCCATTCTGTTATATCTTCTATTCAGGCCACAGAATAAAAACACAAATGGATCTACTTTTCACAAGAGGTCAGCTGCAGTCACCGTATCTTTATTAAGGAAGGTTGCACAGGTTGGAAAGGTCCGTATTCTCTCTGATACGCACGCTGGGTGTAAATCGCGTTACTCACAGAAACCGTACAAGATTTGATTTCAGCATAACTTGCTAAATCAAAGCTGTAGGCTGAGTGTGCCTCACATGCAGACTGAAAGCCAAAGCCTTGATAAATAAAGCAGACTACTCTTAGACAGAATCAATGGGGAATTAACTTCTAGATCTGTGAAATAACACGTGTTCCCATACCACAGGCTAAAACACACGGACACCAGAAGGCTAAGTGCCCCTCTCTGAGACACACAGGAAGACTGTGGCAAAACTGAAAATACACAAATTGTACTTCCTCCTCCAAAGGATTTATTTTTAGCCTATTCACTGCCACTGTACAGGTGCTTGTCTGCAATTCTGTGACCATTACTCCTGCTACACATCACCTGTGAACCATGATAAACCGTGAGGACAGCAGAGAGCAGGCATGAATAGAAGTCAAATTGTTAACTTCCTGACTGAAAACTCTTGACAAGCAGTCCGTTTCCACAACTGTTAAATGGCAACCTAAACAGCATAGTGCAGCATAGTACTGGCTTAATGCGCTTTGTCTCTGACCCTGGCTGCTCATTCTGACTACTTCAATGCAATGTTATCTTAATTATGCTGACATATTTTTATTCTTACCGTTGACATTACAAACGAGACCAGATTAAAAAACCCAATCCACTACATGGTACAAAATCAATTGCACTATACCTTAATTCAATAATGCCACCACACACTGTGATGTGAAAATGTGATCAAAATTATCAGCAGCTCAGCTGTGTGCCTAGAGGCTAACAGAACATGTATCCCCAAAAGTAGCACTTTGGAGGTATTACAGAGAGCACATAGGTAAGATTCCAAATAGTTTGTTCCCCCTGTAACTATGATTAGCACAGTTTCCTAAACTAGGATACTTTCTGGACTTTCATATCAGAGAAGATAATGATTCCCAACTGGTATGAATAACAGCAACCTAACTGATGTTAATAAATCAATACTGATTTAAAATAGTTGAGAATCTAAGGCTTTACTTCAACATATGCAAAGCAGATAAGTTATGCCTTTTCCACAAATCATGTACACTATTTATTGAGACAACAAGTTATTTTGGACAAGGACTTTCCTTTGAAAGATATTTCAACAGTGCCTTCTTCACAAGAGTTCTTGTGTTCACACTGGAACCTCTTGACACAGCTGTATGGGTGCACAACTGTGTACATTTGCTTTAAATCTTTCTGCTTAGCTTGCTTATTTACAGTTTTGACAAAAAGGATTCGCTTGCTAGCGGAAAAGGCACAAACCATACACTGCAATAAGTCATGAAACTAAGTCCTCTGAGGACTTATTTTTACATTTAGAATTACCCATGAAGTCCTTGACATTAAGAAAGAAAAATTAGCAAAACAAATGAGCATAGATGTTAATGCAAGTTTAGATTCATTCTCACTTTTACATCTGCACCAAAAGGACTTCTTCTATGGCAATTTCTTATTTTCAAATAAGATACTAAAAAATATTAAATTTCTTTATGATCTTTAACACAAATAAGTGTAACTTTTTTTTTCACATGTCTTTATGGCTGTCTTATCTGATGAAGAGGGTGTGGTGCAACCAAAATCCTCACCAAGCTGCAACCACTTCCAACCCATGAAAACACATCTCTTTACTGTGTTTCTCATAATAACAAACCCACAAGACATCCTCATCTATGCAGCAATGTGAAAAAGAACCGTTTCTAGGCAAATAAGTTACTTGCTTTTGCTTATTAAAACTGTAGTGCAATTTATGAACACACATTCACATATGACTTCTACCACCAGAAACACACTTGAGGCAAACATTTTGTGGAGCCGTAACACAACAGTTTGAATTGTCAGGTGTTCATCATCTGACACTATACACACAGACTTAAAGCAGAATATGTCACCTAGCAAAGGATGTGCTAGAAATTTGTGCCACCTGCACAAAACCTGTATTTGGTTCACTGAACCCTCTTCCCTCCTACTTTTAAGAACAGATAGAAAATGGAGGAAGAAAATACGATGACTGAACTGGTCTATGCCCAACAATGAAGATGGTAAGAATATTATTAAGGTCGATTAGATATCTTCTCTCACTTGGAATTAAAAAAAACAATTTTTTTTCCAAGAACAAAGTTACATGGCTTTAATTACTGGGCTAAACAATTTCTGTTACTTTCTGAGACTCTCTTCAAACACACACATAATCATAACAAAAACATTTGTTAAGACACATCAGGGAATTTCTGATGCAAGTAAGGATATTTCATGTCAGCATAAGCTGCACTGCTAAACATTAAAAAGATAAGCAAACAATGTTAGTAAAATGGCAGCGAGTTCAAGTGGGATCTGAACCCACAACAACCACCACAGTACTGCTCTTGCCAACTTCAGGCAAAAGCCCTAGCTGGAAGCCCTCATTCTTCCCAGCATTTTTAGATAGAGGGACGAGTAATCATGAGCATGTGTGTGTGAGAGCTCGCTGAGATGATGGGCTAGCCACAACGCCAAAATGAAGGTCATTAAAGACACTGCTTATGGAAAGGGTCACTTTGCTAGGAACAGCCCGATTACCAGTGACTACATCTAGTGGCTACTGCCCACGTCAGAGCAGTTTGCCACCCTGCTTTCATCTGCCAGCCGACAAATGCTTATACAGGAACGCTGCAGCTGTCAAGGGAATATATGACTCAATGTATGTCTCTTGGAATGGATTCTGTAGGCAGCCTGGCCTCTGTTCTGAGGTACTGGGGAAGATAATTCCACAAAAGGACAATTTTGAAACCGCACAAAAATTCAAACCATAGCCTTGATATTACAAGAATTCTAGTTGATTTCAGCTGTTACAACAGAAATAACCAGTTATTATGCACAAATGTCTCACTGACCAAGTTTTAGAATTTTTTTGCTCCCTTTTCCCTCAGCACTGTTTATCCCATAACTCTTTAAAGGAAAACAAAAATGCAGGCTATTGAGCAAAGATACATGTCTAGAATTCTCCACCTCTCAGCACTGCAGCACAGATAGAATCTTCTTTACTCTGGCTGTGACCTGAGTCATCTGGCTCCTGTGAAACAGCTCCAATCAAACTGGAGCAGATTAACAAGTCAGAGAAGATAATAATAATAAAAGCATTTAACAGCATTTAAAGAAACTAATTCTTAAAACTATGTTGTCCTCAGCTAGTAGAAATCCGTTTAGCAACAAGACCTTTTCTTGTTTTGGCAGTTCTTTAATGGCAGTTGTTAGTGCAGGTAGACACTATCCTAAATTCCATTCCAAATCCTTTACCTTATACTTTCGGGTACCTACTAAAATTCTAAAACCAGTAAAGAAAATAATAATTCTCCTTTCCCATTCACTTGTTCCTAATTCTCAACATAAAGAAGTTGCAATGGCTGATCAGGAGGTTTTTCACTGGGGATGAATACCAAGACCAGGTGCAGAATTCTGATCCCTGAGCTACTGTAAGAGTTGGCACAATTCCCTCTGGAAGCAAGGTCAGGCATAAATGCATCCCAGGGTCTGAAGACATATGGAAGCCAGCAGACTGTAGGTCAAACCAGAAATCTCTGCACTGAATTCTTTCTTAATCAGCACATGAATGTCTCATGAATAAAGCAGTGTTGTAATTCGTCAGTATGACAAATAAGCATTCTAATACTTTCTGTATGATTTGGGGAAATGTACATATAATTTGTCAGTTTGGTTCATGGTATAGAATGACACAACTGCTGTAGGTTTGGATACCACCATAAATATTTACCTACCTTTGCTGACCAGAACTGTATCACATTTTTCCCTGGAAAGATATTAATGGAAACCAGCAAATTTAATGACTTGGCTCTCTCTATACAATAGGAATACTACAAAAACAAACTGAAAGTATAATCTTGCCTTTGTAGCAAAGAGAAGATAGAGGGTATAATATACAAATTTCAGGTTAAAGAGGGAAAGATGCTGGTAGAACATTTAATGGAGTCTAAGAAACCTGCTGAAGGATTTAGCCAGGAGAAAAGATGAGTATGTTTAGCCAAAGACTCCCTAGCTCAAGGGCAAACCAGAAAGACACAAGACCATGTTCCAGATGCAATTCAGAGGGATTAAAACACCTGAAGAAGGTAAAACTTCCAGGGCGTGTTATTTTAACACAGACAATTAATGTAGTACGTCATACTGTTACAGTGAAAGACAGCATTGGCTTTAGAATCCCTAGGAGTGTTTTTGGGCATGCTCTCATATCTGTTATGATATCCCTGAGGATTCTGGGAAATTGTTTTTAACCTGAAGTGCGATCTTGAGATAGCGGCTCAGCTGCCTTAGGCAGTTGAACAGTGGATTCAAGCACAAGGGAGAGTGCTAAATCTTGAAACTTTCTTTCAAGTGTTCCTGAGACTCCAGCCTTGGGGCGGTAACCAGATTCCATTTCGTTTCCAAAGCACGCTGGATCCAAGCAGTGCAGCCCAAAACTTCAGTCTGGTGAGCAATCAACTGGAGAGGGTAACCAGATCTCCAACAAACACTATTCAGATTCTCATTTTAAATCGTTCATATTTCCAGTTCCCATCATATCAGGACAAAAGAGTCTTTCACAAAACGCTAACCTCAAATTCCTTTTGATGAAATACAAAAACAGTGGTAAGCCAGAGCGGGGATTTTTCAGTGATAGCAAAGGATCTCTCTTGTCACTTGAAACTACTATTTTCTATTTGTGATCATATTCTGATGTTATAGCTCAACTCCAAACCTTCCTAAGCAGCTGTGGGTTAAGAAACAGTAAACTTAAGGATGCCCACACATCTCAATGCATGCACATCTACCAATTCCACCCCAAGTTCATTGGTACCTGCTGCATTCAAATAGCAATAAACCTGAACAATAAATCCTCTACAGCCAGAGTTACTTGGGACTTTATGAAAATCAGACTCATTAGAGTATGATTTTTAACTCTTTATGCGAGTTTTCTGCTTCTTAAAATATTTATTTTAATAATTCTGACAAATATTCAGATTTTTAAAAACTTGTTCCACAAAGTTTCTATTATTTGGGGACAGAGTCTTATAAATTAGTGCAGACTGACCTGGACTGGGCAGAGACCCAGAACCTCTGTCTCTCCTCAGTCAGCTGGGTGGGAAGACACTTGAGGCCAGAGCCCTGCAAGTTGTGTTACTGCAGCCCCGTGTCCCAGCAGCTCTGTGTGGGCTCTCAGATGAACCTGAATGAATCTTTGTAGACATGACTTTAAAAAATTCTCTCAGAGCTATGAATATAGATGGAGTTGGTATTTTGCTTGTGTCAACTTTTGACCAATGTGACCAATCTAAAAGTTAACATAATCTTAAAAAAACCCCCTCCATTATAAACTTTCACAGTCTTGAGTACTAACAGTTTATTTACTCTCCTTCTAGTGTAATTGATAATAATAATAGATTATTAATAATTTACATTACTTTAAAATAATGTTTCTTGCCCCAGGTAGGTGGAATTTTGCAGAATAAATATTAACCTGGATTTAAACTGAAGAATGAGATTTACAAATATGTGCATTCAAACTATCTGTGAATACAGAGAAGTGATTAAAGAAATTCTTGGTAACTTCAGCCAGATCAAAGACTTAGTCAATACTGACATCTTTAACCATCTCACACGACTCCTGCAGATAGTTCCACAACACAAACCGATTTGCTTTCTACAGAGGACAATGGTTATTGTCTCTGCACTTCAGATACTCTTCAGGATGGACACAGCTAGCTACTAAACCCACTACTCAGATGAATAATTTCAATATTACCTTTGTGAATTGACTGCAGAAGCAAATTATTTGTTTAAAACATCATCCTTGAATGTGAAGCATTTAGTTTCTAAATTTTTTTTCCAGAATAAACATTTCCAAAAAAAAAAAAAAGTTAACAGAATTCCAAACAGGAACCAATGGCTACCTGAACTAATGTCAAGTTCAGAGTAGACAAAGAACTCACTTGCTCATAGAACTTATAATTCCTTCCTCGAATAAATGAAGATTTTATTCTTTTCCTCAAGTAAGGATTTTGACCAACTCTTACATTCAATTCAAACCAAGGCAAACATGTTGCTCACATAACACATAGCAAGTCACAAAGATATGCAGCAAGTGTTTAATCTTCAGTGGAAAATCTAGTGGTTAACCATGCAAACGCATTATTTAACATTTTGCTCAGGAATCATTGCATTTCCAACTCCAGAGTGGTTAACATCTGCGTGTCATTTCAGGAACACGTAGTTATGGTCAGGACATCCAGAGTCTGTACCCACTAAAGCAAAAGTGTGGAAGTTAAAGCTCTAAGGCACTTGACTCAACCAGACTATTAAACTTTCCTTCCCCTGTAAATGATCTGAGGTAATTTCGAACACCAGAGCTGGAAAACTTATCCTCAGCTAAATGAATCATGAGTCTACAGAATGCTTAAATTCAGAAAAAGACTGACAGTAGCAACATGCAAAGTGGAAAAAACTGTTGAAGAAATGCAACCACAGGAAAAATAAATATAGCATGGGATGCCTGTAAAGAGGTATCATACCTAGGGACAAAAATCCAAAGTAATTTTTTTCTGTTTGTGAGAACAGCAATAGTATTTCCAGCGACTTATTAAAAGACCACTGAGTAGCTCATAGTTTTTCCCATTAGGAAGATACAAAGAAAGAAGGAGTTGTATAAGACAGGAAAGATCACAAAGACGCATGCAAAAGCAGAATAAATGGGATAGAACAGGAATAATAATAATAGAATGTGAAAAATGCAACCTGTTTGCAGCAAATTAGGATGGCATATCTAGGCACAAAGGGCATGCAGTAACTTAAATCCTCATCAGAAAAAAAACTTCACAATGGAAAGATGAAATACCTTGTGGAATAATCCATCTTTGGATGCAAGAGTCATTCATGCTTTGAAATACTAGGTCAGTGAAGCATTTCTTTAAAAACAGAATGTTGTAATGTCTTACGTGGCAGAAAACACTTGTGGCAACTTCCCTTATGCTCAATATAAAAAGAAAGAACAAAAGATGTATCAAAGATAATTTAATTCTGTTTTTGCAGAGCCACAGCAAAAATAAATGAAGGATTGAAATGCAAGAGGTGGATGGTTCTGATAAAGCTGGTAGTGACACACAGCCTGTAACTGCCTTTGTACAACTCTCCTGCTACAATCACTATTTCAGTAACTCTGGGTTAGTGGATAGACTACTTTATCCAAAGTCTTCTCCCCACTTGCGGAACTTCTCTGAAGCTGTAAACAGGGTGGTCCACATGGCCCAAGAATGGCATGACAGGATCTTCTCTCACACCATTTCTAATAATTCTGCATACTTCAGGAGCAAAATGCTTCTCTTCAATCTACAGTCTACTCTTCCTATTGCTATGAGCATAAACTGAAGTTTGCTGTGCACCAAAAATCAAAGTGAGTTATCCGAACTTGAGAGAGTAGCTCCGTTCTTTGGCAATTCTTCCCAAAAGTTAGCACCAAACAATCTGCAGTTGAGTATTCATTCCTCATTTAGCCATTTTATTTTGTTAACTTTTAAAACATAAATGCAGTTATAAAATACCACAATGTATGATAAATTGGAAAATGACATCATACAATCATAAAAAAATATCTAAAGGAGATAAAAGTTGGCAGGATTTATACTTAAAAAAGAGGAGGTGACTACAGAGATGTTCTATGGTGTTCAGTGGTGTTCTATAGTGGCATAGAGATTTCAATGAATCAGTAGATTTCCTCAAGAAAGTATGCACACCATTATTAATCTCATGGATAGAATTTGACAATGTATTATTTACAAGCAGCACCAAATTGCTAATGCTGCAATTTTCAACGAGATTTTCGTAACTTACACATCCAAATTCCCCTGAAAGATGAGCATCCAGTTCAAATTAAGTTTTTGAACATCTCTCACTATGAGTTTCCCAATCCCAAAGCACATCATAATTCCTTCTTCTAAGCTAGGTTTTGTTATTGTATCACCTTTCTCATAGAGCTCTTCCATCGCTCTCCAGGTTTCAGCTCGGACCTCTCGACTGCTTTTACCTGGAACTTGTGCATCAGGCCAGTGTATCAAATAAAGATCTAAAAAGGAAACAGAACCAGACTGCTTATTAAAGTGTCCAAAAAATAAACATATCCAAGCACATGAGACAGCATTTTCCCTCCACAATAACCCCTAACACACCATCATCATAATAGTTCCAGTTACTACTCAGTGATCATTACTGTTTATATCCAGTTGTAATAAATGAATTCTATAACATCACATTGACAACTAAGGGTAGTAGAATTTGCACATGTTCCACATGTTTAGGTCACTGTAATCAGAATTTCGTGGTTACATATGCACTTAATAAACTTTCCACACGTAACAAGCCCCATTTAAATCAAAAGGATTTTGGTCACTGGAATTTTGAGCAGACTACTACTTATTAAGTGCTGCCAGTCTTCCATTTCACAGAAGATAAATACGTTTGACAGTTCTGCAGATATTTTATACAACCTCAGCAGTGGGTCTGTCTTTTTCCTTTCTAAAGGAAACTTCCACTTATGAATTTCTGTTGGAAACTACAGCACATTCTATATGCAGATTTTTTGTCTAAGTTTTGTGGCAGCCTTTGTGATTTTTTTAAAGAAATTTCTAAAGCAGTATTTTAAGGTGACAAAATTATGCTTTATTACATTTTTTGGCACGATTTCAAACACAATTAAGATTTACTGCTGATGAAATGACCATAGAATCATAGAACCTTTCCTAATACCCAACCTAAACCTTCCCTGACACAGCTCCACACCGTTTCCTCGGGTCACTGGTCACCAGAGAGAAGGGATCAGTGCTGCCCCTCCACTGCCCCTCATGAGGAGGCTCTTTCTGTGCTGTCTTCCTGCAAGAAAAGACTATCCTTCAATTGAAAAAGGAAGCACTTCCAACATAAACTGAGAAATGGACGTGTACTGGACTCAAAGAGTTCCAAATCAGATTTAAATTTTCAAAATGACAGGATCTCTAACTCCTTTATAAGTTTGTAGACACTGCTAGACATTCAGAAGGAGAAATTTAGAGATACTTGGAAAACAATTACATTTCTATTCAAATTCTAACTGCAGATTAAACAGGTAACTGCAGGTATCCCAGTCAAACAGGTTTTTGCCTTTGCTGCATATATTAGTCTGATGAAAAACAGGAAAAGAAAGTAAATAGATGACTGAGATGTGTACCATTTTCTTTGTGTTTTATAATATTCCTTTTCTGGCCGTTCAAATAGAGTTAAGAAAAAAACCTGACTCGTTTGCAATGAGAAGAGTTTTTTGTTCTTTGAATACATCACACCATTCATTTACAGCACTTCTTTGTGAAAATACAGATCGTCCGCTTTTTGAATAATGAAAAAGGGGGGGAAATGGAAAAAAATTCCTTTTATTCACAATTTAATGATTACACTAATGATTACTGTGTCAGTGGGCTGGTATATTAGCTTTCCCCCTCTAAAAATACAAATTCAACCTTGATTTAAGATGAAAATGTAACATGAAATTCATTACAATACACCAGCTCCAATTTTGGTACATCATTGCAACACATTAAAGACAGTGCTTTACTTACCTTAAGAATCTAATCAGAACAGTACAGAATTCTGCACAGTGAAATACATTAGAGATACAGCAAGGCAAACAGTTTGTATGTGTCACAAAAATCACAAACTACACTTGCACTTTCTGATGTCAGTAACCCATTTAAATACAATTTGAAACTTTTAGACTTTTAAATACAATAGCTCTGACAAGCAAATAATCACCTATATATAATCATCTGCAGCATCTGGTTTTGCGTCACATTGAAGGAGAACGTTGCTCGTTCCTTCCCTTTTATCCATAAAATCCACATCCAATTCCACATGCAGTCTTATTCATCACCCATCTATGAATAATTACTTCTTCACTAGTTTCTCTGAGAAATGAAGTTGTATTTCTTAAAAGTAAATACCAGTACATAGCATTGGAGGAAATACCAATTCTGTGACATTTAACTGAAAACTGGTATCGGGATATTGATTAAAACGTTTGGTGAGGTTATGTTCAAAACTCAGGACTACTCAAATTCTGTTGCCAATAAAATTTCCACGGATTTATATAAGCCACAAACCCAAGGAGTAGCATTAGGAGTTGCTAACATCAAGTATTCATTTTGATCCAAAATTATATATGTTACTGGGCCTACTTACTGCATGGAGACTGCCATGTTTGTTTTTAAACTTTTTTGCTTGTATAAAGCAAGTGTCATATATAAGTAGGTGCAAGCTACTGGTGTCTGATGCCTACCTCACAGAAAAATGGAAGAATTATATATTTTAAATTGCTGCTTGCTATGTTCTCCAAACCAGACTGGGATCAGTGCTGCAACTATGCAGAAAAATGTCATTTAGCAAAAATAATCAAACTTCAGCAGAATTTCACCACCAGTTACTTCTCCAAAAGCCTGACTATTCAGTTAGACACCACAGTTTGCAAATGCTCACAGAAATAGTTACATCATGGATTTCTACAGACACAGATGCATTGTACTCGGCTCAGGAAACTGAAACATTTTCCAAAGAAAGACTTTCAAGAGATTTGATAACTGAAAGATCTCTGGCCTTGGACATCTGAAAACATGCAACACATCCCCCTTCTCTGTATTAGTGTCTGAGGCCTCTGATGCAAACAAGATTAGCTGCTGGTCCTTTCTGTTAGAAAGGTTCTGTTACTAGGTACACCACGTCCATATCATCCTATTATGTGTATTGCAATTTAGGCTTTTTCATTGAAATAAAAATTACTTCACATCTAGAAATATTGGCATATAGGGCTAGAAAGCAATCTACTGGATCACCAAGTACAGTCTTCCTGACTGCAAGAAATATTCGTGAAAGATGTGGGGCAAAGGTGCCTTATCTCAAAGATAAAGAGTAGAATAGTCCCTCTGCCAGTCATGTGTAAAGCACCCCAGCACAGCTAGGATCTTACTTCTACTGCATCTGTTAAAAAACTTTCCATCATACCTGCAGGCCAATAAAAACAACAAGCACCTCACAAACCAAGGTTTATGATTTCATCTTTATTTGTACAGACATTCGCACCCTACACCCACCCACACATTTTCTTTTGCTTAAAATATTTTCCCTCCTGGGGTACTGGGTTTGTGAGAACACAAACACTCTTAAATTCCTTTTGGAGGCAAGAAATTAGCTTTTTCATTGATTGAAATAGCTTAAAGTTCTAGTAATCAAGAAATACGTAACTTTATCACTGGAGGTTTTTAAGAACAGACTACATTTCTGTCGAGAACAAGGTTGTGCCTTGTAGCATGGGAAAGATTAATCAATATCTTGAGATGCCTTCCAACCATGTATTTTTAAAAATAAACTTAAATCAAAAAATCCATCTTGATTCACAGTATCAGGATGCCCTTGAGAAAGAAGGAAAAAACCTCCAAACATTCACAATCCGGTTTTGTGTTTAACAGCTTTTTAAAACATCCTTTGCACACAGTCAGGCTGTAATGGTGCAGCAGTGAGCGAAGGCCTGAAGGTCATTAAATGTCAATGCACAGTGGGGCAGGAAAACTAAAACTAACACTTGAGTTGCTTTCACACAGACATTTAAAATAGAATGGTTTATTGCTTCTTAGTGGTTGCAGCACCTACAATCAACACACTTCCTCTTGACTGGAAAGTACAGGGCCATTTTACACTTTTAAAAGCCAACACGATGTTGTTGTGGAAATAAAAGTATGCAATTCTATTCAAATCCCCAATACAATATTTTAAAAAAGTCAAAGTGGACTAAAACAAACCTAGTTGTATGAAAAACAAGCCCTGCCTCATATCAAGACTAAAAGCAAAAGTATATTTTGCAATGTTTCCCAGCTGTCTTAATGTCTTTTTTGTGTTTCCTTCTATTGAACAAGGATCAATGTGAAACAACCTACAAAGTGTTTCGAAGCAATACAGAATCTGAATTATGACAATACACTCGTTTCATGTGACTCATCTATTACAGTGAAGATACTGATAGTGCATTTCTCCAGCTCCAGTTGGGGATTTGTGATAGGCCAGATTTGCCTGAATGGGACAAACTCGGAACAGTCAAAAGGAAAATAAAATTGTTCATGAATTTGGTAACCCACAAATCAGCATTCAAGAAGTTACTTTAGAGGTTGGATCTAAACCCCAAGGAATGTATTCTGCTACTGCCAAACCTGTAAGATCGGCTGCCATTTCATATTGGTTTGCTGTGGCTGCTAGTTGAGGCTCACATTTAGAAAATGCAAGGAGCAGAGTATCTGTTACAACCACTGCCCACAAATAATACAAATTTCCATCATGTCATGGATATATAATCTACCAGCTCAAATAAAAATCCCGGAACACTGCTCTCCTAGTACCATGTCTGAAAAGTGTTTATCGAAAAGGCTTCATACCAAGTATTTTACGTGGAGCACCTTTTCTCTTAGAAAGCTGTGACTGCTTTCAACAGCTCATCTATTTCAACAGCTGGCATTCTATATACTGATAATGCACAGATTTATTAATTCCTGTTAGATTATTTCTCGGGTTTCTAACTCAGTCTTTATGGATGGACTGGGTAACCCATAAGGACCCTCAAGAAAATTAACACAAACAAAAAGCTTAGCTGCACATTTAGCTGCCAGGGCTCCTGCAGCTTTTTGTACTCTTCTGAATTACTAACTTCCCTCCAACATAAAGATCTAACATCAGAGATATATTATTTAGGATCTTTCAGTTTTATCAACTATGTATCTTTACAGAAGATGCGAACCCCCACATACCTGGTTAATACCATAGAATGAAACCAGGAAATTCTGATTTATTCTGATCAGTATTGATTTAGGTCACTATGGCAGACTAAGTGGTTCAGGAACAGCTTTATAAATTTTTCAGACATCACATCAGTGGAAGAAAGGTGAAGAAGGATGGAAGATGGGTGAGGGTATTAAAAAAAAACCCCAAAATATTTTTAAAAAGGGAAAAATCTAGTATGGAGACAAATTGTGCAGGCAGCTGTATCATTCCTTAATCGGTCTTAGTAATATGTGCACAAGAAGTCTCAGCTCTGAACACATCTGACAAACAAGTTCTGTTTATGCCATTCCAAGGATTCACTCACACGGTGACAGCATTAGTACATTTCTTGCTCTCAGATATTCTTTTTCTTCTTTCAGGCATTTCTGCTTAGCAACAATATGTAAACTCAGTATTTTTGTGAGCATCTACTCCAACCTACTACCTGAGAAATTAAGAATAACTTACAGTACTAGAAGGAATCACTGCAAATGACTTCTTGGAAGTGAGTCAAGTTTTCCTCTCATCAACATTCAGCACCAGTGCCAGAGCAAGCAGAAGAAAAAAGAAAGCAAACACTAAACATAACAAGCAGAAAACAGAGAGGAGGAATAATGTTATTTCTCAGTTTAAAGGAGAAAGTCAGGGTTTGAAACTTTGTTTATGAAAGTCTCATTGCAGTGGCCTGCATTTGCATGGGACAAACAAAAAGAAATTTTAATTCATTTTGCATTATTTTGTACCTGTGGAGGGAGTTAAGGGATACATCTCCAGAAATAATGGAGCCAAAGATGTGCATATAAGCATCTCTGTCTTTAACAGATACAAGTTTTTCCCTGTTCACCTTGTAAAAGTACTCAACCAAAAAAAAAGGCAGTGAATACAGCACACAGCTGCCATTAATATTATACATTATTAATTCAGCAAAATTCACTTCCTCATTGAAGTTTGTTTATTGCTAAAATAAGCAAACATGTTTATTTTCAGGTACCTCCTCTCCTATGACCTGTTGCAAATAGTTCATTGGCATCATTACTGCAACTCTGCCTGTCTAATAAGGGAGTAGCAATATCACATCTTTGACTACAAGGAATTTATGATCAGGGTAAATTTACAAGTGCAGTGTTAGTTAGGCTTTAATTTTAGTTTTCTGAAGTCTTGTAGATAGTTCTAACATTTCCCCCAAAGCATATTCCATCAGACAGACCAAACCAAAGGCAGCATTCAGAATTTTAAAAAGTTAAAAGACCTAGAAATTAAGTTTTAGAAAGGACTCCCACTCCTTGAGAAAAAGAAAACAGACCACAGAAGAAACCAGGCATCTTTGTCACCCTGTTGCCAATATATTATTGCAAAGTTTGTGAATCCTTGTTTCATAGGTTTTGGGTGTTTTTAGCCAAATATATAAATCTCACACAGTTGTTCCTCAAATAATTTTACAATAAAAAAATACCTTTACAAAACATTTGCAGCATGAAAACAACAAGAAAAACTCTGTGCTCTCAATTGTACGCATGTGAACTTCCTAGAGAACAAAGAGAACAAGAAACCTGCAAATGTGTAGGCAGAATAAGAAACGTGCAAATAAAGGCAGAATTTGGTTTCTGTGACCCATCTGTACTACATTAATTGTTTTCAGATCTCATTCATCTTTGCAAGTACTCCCATGGAAAGCACAATAAATGAGCTATATATGGAAAGATTCGTACCAAGATATTCAACACCAAGTCTTTCACATGACTCCAAGCAGGCCTTTTTTGTGTTTTCATAGCCATAATCACTATGCCACAGTTTGGTAGTTATCCAGAGGTCTTCTCGCTGCACACCACTCTCTCTGATGGCCCTTTGGAGGAGGGATTCACAGCCATATCTTTTCGCTGTGTCAATGTGACGAATGCCACATTTCTGTAGGGCATGGACCACTGCGGCATGGGAATAGCCACCCTGGTGGGAAGTACCTAAACAACGAAAGCAGAAGTGAATTGTCAGCAGTGAATTATGAGGTGCATATTTTATCATTGTTTTCATTTTCTTCTTTTTTTTTTTTTTTAAATATATTGACACAAAACCTTCTGAATTAATTTTCATTTCCTAATAGTAAAGAAATGGGAACTGACTGATCTTTAGGCTTGGAAAATACATGAAGTGGGAGAAGTTGGTGCTGATCAGAAGTAACTCCATCAAAATCAAATATCAACGGCATTTAACTATAAAGAAGTGATTTAAGGAGTTAGGCTGAAAATCATCAAAGAGAAAACACACGCTTTATGGAAAATTAGTATATGTCTCCTAATTTTCATATAGAAGCATAAGGAAAATATTTTAAAAAACCCAAAACCCCAAACAACTTTTAAAACCATTTACTTTGCAAAAAGCATATCCTGAAACCTTTACTCTCCTGAACTCCTGGTAGCTTGAAGTTATTATTGCATTGTACAATCCCAGGCTGGGCCATGCTGCAGGTGCCATTTACATAATGTCAAACTCAGCAGTAACCAAAACAATGGAATCCTACACAGGAGTTACAGAATGGGCATGCAGAGAGTTTCAGTAACGAAATCCTGTTACCATCATTGTGTGGGGATTCACTGGACGTGTATTTTGCATGTCAAGGGGACGGAAGGAGGAGGAGACTCAGCAGGAAAAGCAACCAGCAGGAGGACTTCAGATAAAGAACTGGTTGAGAGCAAGGAGGATGATGTTTCTACTTACCCTTTCCTGTTAGTTGTTTTTCCTGCCATGAGCCCCTCACCCATTCACCCTCACTCCACACACTTCCCACAAACAGTATTTTCTAGTTTGTTGGAGGAAATGCTCGGTCAGTTCCAGTCAGCTCCCAAGTCACCTCCTTCCAAGCTGATGAACAGTACTTAAAGGCCCTCATGCTGTAAACAACAGGCAGCACCAAATGGCTCCGTCACCGACTTCAGAAACGGCCCTGCACAGTCCTGAACAGGCCACAGCAACAGGGCTTCAGCCACTGCTAAATCTAAATAAATGAGTCAAGGACTCCAGGCCAAAGAATTATTTAAAGTGAAATTTGTATCTGCTGTTACTCTTCTCTTCCCCTCCAAACACAGTATTTATTTCTACCCCGAGCACTATCTGCACATTATGAAATTACCCCTGCAAATGGCCACCCAGCCTGCCAGGAGAAGGCACAAAGGAAAGCAAAGGTGCTCCTCCCCAGAGCTTCCTGACCCCAATGGGGCAGCAATGCCCAGGGGAGGCCGCAGGACTTTCCCACTCGTTTTAACAACACGCAGCAAGGAGAACTTAGAGGAGTCCAACTTGCGTGTAAGGCAAGCCAGGCTTTCCTAAATGCTTCTCACTTTTGCTCATTCCTGGTCTTAGAAGGAAAGCCAGTGGGTCTTGCTCAACACTCAGAGTCATTTAAACTAATATATAATACGGTCTGATCTCCCACCCATACACATCAGGATCACGACATCCTGCTGATCACAATAGGACAATTTCCACTTTATATTTGAGACCGACAAAATGTGGAGTAGTGAATTCTTGACTTATCTTCATGGACTTTAAAGTGATGAAATTATAATACTCTATTCCTATAATTTTGACATGCATATCATAAGTAGTTTACTTTCCAAACATAAATAAAGTTTTTAATGTTCTAAAAGACAAAACTTTAAATCTTTTTTTTAATAGCCACTAAATATAATTACTAATTGGCTTAATTTCTGAGCCAACGGGAAATAAATGTCTCTACAACTTGTTTTACATCAAAATAACTTAAGCTAAGTCAACTTGGTTTTCCAAATAGCTATTTCAAAATCCTCATGAATGTTTAAGACTTTTAGATGACTGCAATCCTACTACATTACAATTATGGGCAAAGAATATATATATGCAATTTTACATTATTCAAGTCCTAAAGGAATTTTATTACAGAATTATATAACTAGCATAGAAAAATTACTATATTTCTTCATAACAAACCCTTCACTTTTAATATGCTGGTACTGGTGCAAAATAAATGAGGTTGTAACTATTGTGTCTGTTTCTGGCTGAATGGACATTTCTAAGCACAGAATGAATGGAGTTCATTTAGAGGTCTTGCAAATGGACTCTGACTCTTTTCATGCATAATGGATTTCAGTAAGAACATTTAGGACAAACAACTTTTTTTTTTTTTTTTAATTTAACCCTTTAAGTTAAAGGGAGAGAGCGGTTAAGAAGGAAAAATGAGAATAATTTTGTTATTGTTCCCCATTCAGTGATGGCATGCACACTCGTTACACAAGAAATAAAGACAGCAAGATCAATCTGGAGGAAATTATCTCAATTTCTATGTGTAAAAATGAACTACAACAGTCCTGGTGCACTAAACAGTAATTAAAAAGAAATCAACAATTATTTAATATTACCACTTTGCAAGCCAACTTAATCATGAACAATAGGTGGATAAGCTAATTATGCTACTAACATAACACTTCTAGACTTTAGAAATCACAGTTTTCTTGTGTTTACACATGTGATTAAAGAAGTTACAAGTCACAGATGCAGAAGGATGACAAAAGAACACGGAGTGACTGAACTTTCTAAATTTTTCAATATTAGAAACTCAAACAATGCTGTTTGAACAGATTAACATTCTTACAGGTTTGGGATTCCCCTTTGCTCATAGAGATGTAATTCACACTGTACATGTATATTTAAAGACAAAATTCAATCATGCATTTAAAACTAGTATGAACCTGCACCCTTTGAATCCCCTTCCTGTTTCTAAAAAAATTTAATCTTTTTTTTTCCCCTAGAATTCACTGATAAGAAATAGGAATTCCTTTCATGAAACTATGTCAAATATAAGTAAATTTGGAACGGCTTCCTATTTTTTAGCTAATATTTTAACTTGTTTCCTAGTGAAATAGCAATGTTACCTCACTGACTGAACTAAGCCAAATTTGACAGATTGGAAGACGTGCGAGACAATTACATTCCCATGGATTTTGTGAAAAACTGGTGGTTGTAAGGGACAAGGATACTGCAGTGAAAGTATGGATAGGTCAGAGGACACAAATCCAAGGAAAGTAGGCTTAATTAGTTACGCTGTTATTTTGTCACAGTTACTCATCACTTTCTTGGTTCCCTGAAGAACACTGCCATCAAAACTGGAGTGAGAAAATGCTCTGACAACCCATAAATGATACAAAGATTATTAGAAAGGCAGAATCCTGTTCGTAATGCAGTTGCTACAGGGGAAAAAACCCCAACGTGGCAATCAGCAACACCTCCCCCAATCCCTCAAAAATAGAAAATCAGCAGCATCTCCACCCCTGACACCACCAAATATGTAGAACAAGTAACAAACCACCCGCTAGCCCCCCTCCCAGATTTATGCACCAGCTCAGCTCTCAGCCTCATTAAACTTTCTGTTCCCCTCGCAAAGCTGCAGAAGTACAGAGAGAGATCCAAAGCACCAGCCGTTTTTCAAAACAGAACCAAGATCTACTTTCTCTCCCTGCTTTCTCCCGCCCTTTATGGAGAAATAGCTTCATGTTCTTTGTGAAACGTGAAGTGATTATTCGTTTGAATATATAAAAATGTCCAGTGACATGAATAACTTTGGCTACTTGAATTCAGTGAAATAACACTATGAAAGTTCCTGCTGGTGAAACCCCAGCCAGAATATTTAGAGATCATGTCAGAGATTAATGATCTTCTGACATCAGTACTAAATTCAAAGAGTTGACAATGAAAACACCTCCAAGTAATCACTTAAGAACTCTCAAAAGCTCAAACATCCTTTTATCAATTTTTACACACTCACTGTGTATATATGGTATTGTATACCGTAACAGGCTTGAAATACCTGATTCTATTAGTTTTCTTTCTACTATTTCAGCATTACATCAATATAACACATCTTATGAATATATTGAATTTTTTGGTGTTCATACAGTTTGATTTCCTAATTACCTTATGAGCAAATGTGATGATAAAACATAAAATGGCCATACATCATGCAACTGAACTTATAACACATTTCAAGGTTAATTGCTAATCCATTCACAAAACCACATGCCTCTTCTATGGAAAGGCTCAAGGACAGACAATCCTTACTTGCTGTCCTTGCTGTCTGTCTTACATCCTCCTCCTAATTTTGTATTCATATGATCCTCTGACAAGCTGACTCAGATTGTTAAATGGCCAAAAAAAGAGAGTACAGTTTCAGAATTATTCATGAACCTGAATAATTCCTCAGAGGGGAAAACCCACTAAATTTCGGGCAAGGGATGGAGCAAAACAAGTTCCCCCTTTGGCAGCAGCAGTTAAATAATTTAATAAATGCTTTTGTTCAAATTTTTTAAAAAATAAAATCACAGTTGTGTCCTACCCAATCAACAAATGATCAGAAAGACCTTCTCCACGAACTCGTCTCCTGGAGCCTTTCTTTCTATTCTGTTTCCCAACACCATCCCTACAGCTGCTCTCAGACAAGCAGATCATGCCACACTAACTTTCTATCACCACAGCACCAGAATCCAAGTGTTCTTACTGCCATAGTCAACTATTTGGCATAGTTTTATCTTAACAGGGTCAGTGACTCTGCAAATCCTATGGAGCATCACATGACCAAGTATTCAAGCATCCTCTCTCTTCTGGAGTGTAGGGCTTTCCTCTGCAGCAGGTGAAATCAAAGTCGACCTCACTAGGAAGTTACTACACTCTACAATTTTCATGAGGCAACTAGAGACTATTTCAAGCAAAGAGATCCAAATCTAATAACAATTACTTTTACAAAATAACTTGGATAATTTATTCAGAGTACAAGACTGGCACCCAATGTGTATATAAAATAGGGCAGCTACTCCTGAGGGAATGGAGCCTATAGAGACAATGGGCTTCTGGAAAAACTGGTAGGACACCATCAACAATAACAGAAAGACACTGAGCAGACTCCCATTATATAACCAATGGTTCTATAATTGGTCAGAAAGAAAGGAGCACACAGGTCTATCTAAAACTCAGTCACTTAAGGCAAGTTTCTCTTGCCTCTGTAGAAGTTACTTGGATTATGAATGGTTTCATTTTTTTAGTATGTAAGTTTTACTTCGGTAATGCTTCTCTTTCTTATTCTTTTGTTTGTTTGCTTGTTTGTCTACTAAATACGATGCATTGCTTAGTGCAAAGGTGTCACTCTGGGACTGTTTTTCCCCTGTACGACTCAGGACACACTAACAGAATTCAATAACAGAAGAAAAAAAGTAAGCAAGCATGATTTTAAACTCTGCAATTCTACTCAGGCAAGTCTACACAGGCACCAAGAAACAAAATGCAGGAATACAGCCTTGCCTCAAGGTAAGAGGGTAGGAGAGAGCCATTACGTGTTTATTATGTATCCAGGGAAAGGGAAGCCAGAATTGCTGGTTTTCTCTCTTCCTGAGAGGAAGGAAGAAATGGCAATGAGCCATTGTTGACAGAAGCACTCTATTCCCTCCATCCCAAAGAGACTCTGACTGTAAAGGATATTCAGATCATCTACTGTAAAATGACCACACATTTCTGTTCACTGACCCACCATTTATCTCCTCAGAACCTTAGACAGGAAAGTAGGTGCAAGAGCAACTTCTCAGAAAGTGTCTCACAGCAATCCCAGAAAGTCTGCAAGTGGCATCTGACATCAGTGGGATGCTATTGCTCTGATATGGCACCAATTCACTAATGTATTTCTGGCACTAGAAATAACTATCATCCCAAAAATGCAAATATTTTTTTCAGCAAAAGTAAAGAGATTTCCACTGGAAAAGTGCCAGCTTTTAAAATTATTCATCTGTAGCAGTCAAATATTTTAATCACGCAGAACCTATCAATAAAATCTGGAAAGAGACCTATACATTTGAAAGGCAATTATGAAGTGTAACTCGTGTAGAAATTTCATAAGCAGAGCAGCAGCACACATTTATTTAAATGCCTTTACAGACAGACTGCCAAATCTTGAAGCCTTTCTTTCACTCCACACTTTCCCACCACCGTGAGAACTATTTCTCATTAACAACCAAATTGGTTTCAGATGCTCTGCTATAAGATGTTACCTTAGAAACCATTTGGTAAAAGACTGTGGCTTCCTTCCATAGAAATCTCAAGCAGTGAAAAGGCAGATTTTCTGGCATAAATCAAATCCAATTTCTAGGGTTCACTAAACCTTTTCTCCTCAGAATAATGTTTTGTGACTAGATCTTAGCAGTTAATAGTGCACGAAGAATTGCTGGTGTGAACCAGTTTTAAATTATTTTCATTCTGTTCTCTTTCTTAACTCAATTGAAATTACTTCCAACACTTACCATACCTTGATAGAACCTTTAACTTCATAACTAACAAGGATATTTACTATGTACAGCAAATAAACAGATTGAACAAAACTATTATTTTCCTTCCTTTTCAAAACATGTCCTTAGACTACTCTATCTGACAAGGATGACATTAATTAACTAACATTAGACATTTGGAGATACTTTACAAATGAGACAAATACTACAAATGAGACAAACCCAATTTTTTTCTCCATAAAACTTTCACAAAAAAGAATGATCAAAAGAAAATAAAATACTAAGCCCATATTCTGTACTTAATTAGAACGTTATCATAATAATTCCTGCCGTGAAAGGTTGACTTAAAAATAAATTATATAAATAATTTATGATTATGCATAACCAACATACAATTATGTAGAGGGACAGCAAATTTAAGAAGTGTAGTTGAACGTGAGACCAATGATTCAAAGCCACTTAAAATACTGTAAAGATAACATTACAGGAAAAATTATAAAAACGACTGTGATTTGTAGTGACTCATAGCTTCACACAATGAAAATGTATGTACAATAATTACCATTGTGACATCCTAATTCAAGCTGATGGGTAATTTCTGACATCATACCAGTGCACTTTACTTGCAAAGTGTAATTGTGAATCACCCCAGATCCTTGTCCTGCACCACCACATGACAGTGTGAGGTCTGAGACTCGCCGTGTCCCACTGGTAACTAATTGTGTTCATGAGCTCCAAGGACAGCAACAACCCAGCTCCCCTTAGTGCAAACTAAGCTGAACAATAAAGAACCTTTCTGATTAAACGCTTATTTTTCCCTGCACTATCTTAAGAATTTAAAATGCATTTTCTAAAAGTTTCTGAGACAAATAACATCTCCTCTAGCCCCTCCTCTCGCACTGCGCATTCAGCCCTAGAACTTTATGCATTAGAATGCAAAGCACTTCCATTCAGGCACTAAGAATGAGAAACAGACCTTAAAGTTATGAAACTGCTGCAAAGCCACAAAGATGGCTTTCCCCTTTCTCTCCCTTCTTCCCCTACAACAAGGATTTTGTATCACTCTCTGTGCTGTACTTTGCATAAACATAAGAACTGAGGAGAGTTCAGGAATGAGTACCTCCTTTCTCCCCATTTGGTGGCACGAGGAACTGCTGCAATTCAGGTTACAGCAGCATGTGACATCACCATTCAATGCTGCCAAAACTATGCTAGCGAGCTCTGGCAAAGAAAAAAGGTATGATGACTAAAATCTGCTACATGAAGGTTGAAAGATAAAGTTTAGCTTTCTTTTATTTCCCCCCACAAAGTCTGGTATAATTTTTTCACACTAGAAAAACACACTGAAATACAAAAATTATATATACTGGAGCTTGCTTCTCTGCTGATTTCAAACTGCTTACAAATCATTTGTTCTTCTCTTGGGCAATTAGGCTCGTAACATTTAAAAGTCTTAATGGCAACAGGAAAGTTAAAAGCATACACACGAAGTGCCTCTGCTTATACTGGTAAGAGTCTTAATTATTAAACAGTGGTAGAAACCTAAATTGATTTATTACTTAGACTTAGTGAAGGACATCTAAAATTCATCTGTATCACATCAGCAATACAGTGATTACCAAAAAGAATCCAGCATGAGAAAGGAAGCTATTTTTCTGCTATTAAATCACAGTTCATATGCCATAATATAAGGTAAAACCCCCAGCAAACATATAAAAAGCTGGCCTCATAGATTTGTAGGTGTACAAGAGAGCAGAGACAAAGCAGCAACTTCCCTCAGAAAAAAAAAAAAAAAGAGAGTATTTCTGTACTGGGTAGACTCTGATGTAAGCAAAAGTTGGCCCAGCATTTTGCCCCAGATGCATTTATTAGTACCCCTTAAAGCAACGCTTGTACAGCATTCAGTCTTTTTTAAGGAATGAAACAGCACCAGGATGGAAGGAGGTGAAGCTGGAAGAAAGCAAGGGAGGTAAGAGCTCACCAGGTTTAGTCAGGTTGGGAGAGGACACTGCTTTGTTCCACTGTCTACAAACACCCAGCTGCCTGGGATATGGCCACATTCTATACAGGAGAGAAGTTAAATATCTGGAGGCCCTCAAAGATCAAGTACAACTTCTCAAGGTCAGATCTACTGAAACAGTGGATGAATTGAGACAGAAAGATTTATAGAGGTGGCATTTTGTTCATCACAAGAGGCTATTAAGGCAGCTTGGTAACCATGGGTGAGAAGCAGAGCCCTAAGAGAATAAAAAAAATGGTTGAGACATAAAACAAAGAGAAGAAATAAACAACCAATTCTTATTACAGGATAAGATTAATAGCAGGGAGTGCCATAGGTCTTGGTACCAGGACCACTGTTCCATAAATTTCCTTAAGAACCGGAGCCATGAAGAAACGAGAGCCATGAATTTAAAAAAAGGCAGTAACAGTAGAAATTGAAACAAAGCAAAGGCTTGATTCTACTGCCATTGAGTTGAAAAGCAAAATCTCATTTTATTCCAGTCCAGCAGGACTGGGTCATCTTCTGACCACAGCTAAGTTTAAGAATGAAAATAAGCAACTTTAGGATTAATAACTAAGAAGTAGGTAACTGGATTAGTAATACATAATGGAATGTTAAAATACTTCCATTCAGCATTAAGATTTAAATTTATGTAGCATTTTGATGAACAAAAACCCAACACAACCTGATGCAATGAAAGTGGTGCAATCTGATGCTGCGCTTTTTGCCAGGAGGCCTATTTGCTGTGAAAAGAACTGGGAACAATACAAGAAGTCCCGAGTGATTGCAATGCAAATGATGCAAGATCTTAATGCAATCAGCAGAGTAACAATCAGTAAAAACTTACTTTTACGATTTATTTACTTAGACAAGGGTACAGCAGAGTATCAGAACTGTTATCTACGAAACACCCTGAAATGAGGACAGAGACATTTTAATGGTTTCCCTTGAGTCCGGAAGGTTTCTGTGTGTGTGTGTGTGTGTGTGTGTGTCTGTCTGTCTGTCTGTCTGTCTGTCTGTGTGTGTGTGTTACTTTCCCCCCAGGCTTCAGCTGTTTGACCAGGAGCTGACCAGAGCAGTACCTGACTGCTTTCTGAGCTACAGTACCTATAATAATGATGCTGGGCATTCTCGAGTGACCTGCTGTAAAGAACATTATTACTTCTGATAAAATATTCACTGTGTGTGACATGAGCAAGGCACAATGAGTATAAAGACTTGATTATTTTGTTTAGTAATCGCCTGTCTTGGTGCCCCTTCCCAAACAAGCATGCAATCAATTTTATTCTTTAACAGGAGGGTATAGTTAGAGAATTTTTTATCTCATCAAGTTGTTATTAATTCTAGCTGCCCCAAAGATTACATAGAAAGCAACTTTACCCAAAAACATTCTATGAATTTTTGGTATTACCAGCACATCTTTTCAAGAAATCACTGGCTACTTGACCAACCCACCTGAATGTAATTATTACCACCTCTGAAAAAACCCCAACAAAACAGCAAACACAAACAAAGAAACACACAAACCCCTGTTCTAATGGGAATATAACTACCATATAAAGGGGATGAAGAGAATTTCAACAGAAAGTGCCAAAACAATCCTTAAGAGATGTCAACCTTTCAGCACATGAGCTTGACAAAGGTTCTAATATTTCAGTTACAGGAAGAAAAGCCCTCGTGCTACTGAATTATAATCAAATGTTTTAGAGAGTGGCACTTTCACTCTTCAAACTTATAAAAAAAAGGAAGTGACAACTTTCTAAGTGAGAGCTTCCTACTTAACAGAAGTAAGCATGAACAGTTCAAATTATGCATTTCTCTTCCAAAACCTCACAAGGATGATACTGTGTGTACATTTTGACAAGTGATACATTTTTGAGGATGCTGCTTCAGATAAGCACCAAGTATACTGCAGTTAAGAAACTGTAAGAATATAATTTTCTGCTACAAAGAAAAAGGTACAAAGTCTCACCAACAGATTCTCAGACACATGTAGCTCCTATGAAAAACTGTAACTACATCTGTAACTTCTAAACAGTGTCACATTTTATATCAGTTATTTGCTGTGCACTTCTAAAACACTAATAAAGTCTTACAAACTATGTTGTTAGCAAGATAGTGGCTTTAGATTGCTTTAGAAAAAGGATACATTCACTATGAGGTAATGTACTCTCTGGGGCACAGATTTACACTTGAGACAAGCATTAGGGCCAAAATGCCAATTCATTTTAGACTTAAGCCTACTCCAGTAGAAAGCAGCCTTTGTAATGAAAATTGACCATAAACACGCCTGACCCTCTGCATGTGAATAACGTTGGCTAACACAACTGTTAGCATTAAACCATATGAAATATAAAGTTACCAGCAGTTTTCATAATCATACAATAAACAAGGTGCAGATTATTTTTATTTGTTAATTAAAACTTTAGCTATACAATGTATTTCTAACATAAAAGTGAGCTGCCTTATCATAATTGATTTGTGTCTCAGGAAAGTCAGCGTGTTTTACATTGCCAGTGGACTTGTCTTTTTGCCAGACACGAGACACTATGAATATGCATCTAAGTAG
Source organism: Mohoua ochrocephala (assembly GCA_013398855.1). Classification (NCBI taxonomy): domain Eukaryota; kingdom Metazoa; phylum Chordata; class Aves; order Passeriformes; family Acanthizidae; genus Mohoua; species Mohoua ochrocephala. The sequence goes on along the minus strand of VZTA01006333.1, from coordinate 97,056 downwards.
ACGGGAAATTTTGAATGTACAGAATTCAGTGTGTTATTCCAAGTAATTCTTCAGACTGAACACAAATTTTGCACACTCCATGGCCTTCTTTGGTGTAAAAATTCATCTTTCTCACTAGAGGTTTTAATGGGAATGGATCCTCATCACCAAGAACAGTTGATGTACGAGCACAGAACCCCAGAAAGACACTGGTAACCTAATGAAAGACTTAACCTCCTTTCCCTCGTCTCCCCTTTTGCATCGAACCCTGACCAACTTACTGAACTTCTATACAAATGACAAATAAGCTGTGGCATGGAAACCCATTTAAAAAAAAGGAAACCAAACCAAAAAACCACCATCACAAATACCTTTTGATAACTGAAGCTTGAACAGGAAGAAGAGATATTTTTGACAGAATGCTATTCCAGGGTGTTGTTGCTCTCTTGAGTAACATGTTCTGGCCAAGAAACACATTACCTGTCTCCTAATTCAGCTCTCCAATACTACAAAAGGGGTTTCATCACTTCAAAATAACTTGCACAGCTACCTGAGCTGCCTTCCAGGTGGCACAGCTGGAGAGGTGAATCCATCTTTATGCACATTTATCTCTCTGAAGCTTTTAGAAAGATTATCTAGCAACAGAGGCAACATCTGTATCTATTAAAGTTGTCTTTGAGGGATCAGATAACAATTGGGTCTGCATGTTTAGAGAGATAAGAAATGACAAACAAATCTTAAATCCTACAGAAAATGGCCTTGCAGAAAATGCATTCTCATTTAAGAAAGTTCTCCTCTACTTCATATCCGAGTATATTTTTTGCACTGCAAATATTAGTTAATGCAGTGAGACTGTAACAAAAATAAGCCATTAATGTGGAAAAGAGCAGTTAAGTGAGAACAACTACCACAAAGTTCCCACTGTACTGGGCTGCATATTGTGGTATTTATAGCTTGACCACAAATGCAAGCGTGGTGAGTCTTCAACTTTTTTTTCCTCCCTTCTTTTCTTAAATCCTCAGCATTTTGCAGCGTACATCAAGGATTCCTTAAAATGACCTGACTGGTTCCTATCTATTACACAATCCTCAAAGATCTGCAGAATGTATAAAGCAATATGCAAAGTGTTACTCTAGCAAGACAAGAATAGGTAAGTGAAATCAAAGAACCAAATCCTGCTCATGACAACACCACCACTGTAAGTCAAGAGAAGTTCCTTGAAAGCCAAGAGAAGCTCCTTGAAAGCCATACCTGGCAGAAGTTACTGGGCCAGAAAAATTCAAACCTGATTTTCCTGTATGCCACTATCCATTTACTGTGGTATGAATTCAGGCTTAACAACAGACTACCCAGGACTTTCCAATACAGCAAAAGGACAGGGAGCAGCTATTGGGTGGAGAGTACAAAGGAGTCTTTCTGCATGTCTGCTTTCTAGTCAGTTTATTCTTCCCATAACCCAAGAAATGTATTACAACCTCCGATAAAAAAGGTGGTTCTGCAGACAGTCTGAAGTGCAGTTCAGCATATACTGAAACAATGGACATAAGACAACCAAGTCCATTCTGTAAAACAGACTATTTACATTATTTTTTCTTTAATTTTATAAAAAATCTCCAAGAAAAGTAAATTGGCAATAAGTGTTACCGGCTAAAATAACCAACCCTTCAAAAAAAACCCAAACCAAACCGACCAACCAACCAAAAAACAGCAAAAGGGGAAAAAAAATTATAATTTTTGAACAACATAAGCCGTTTTGCTCATTACATAGTGACTGTGTAAGAGACAGCTGCATCAAGTATTCTTCATCACCAAGCACCATTCCCTTGTGCCTCACAAATGCTGAGATTCCTACACAGGCTCTCAGTTCAACAGGTGCAATAAGGTTAATTCTACCATGAGAGTCTGCTCTAAAGAAAAGTCTGCTCCCAAGCCTCGTAAGAAAACACACCCAAACCACCGCACATCGCCCCGGGCCAGGTGGGAGGGGAGCGGGGCAGTTGCGCTGGGAGCACACCGCTCCCCAGTACGCCTAGCTGGCCGCATTTGGCAGGAGCACGAAGCTTCACCCGGCAACAACGGGGCTCCTGGAGGAGCACCAGGCCTGCCCGGCTCAGCGCGGGCAGCTCGGCAGGAGCCTCCGGTCCGGGCTGCCCCGAGGCGAGTCCGGCTGCGGGCCAAGGGCAGCGCCCAACCTGCCGAG
>VZTA01006333.1:49041-94771 GCA_013398855.1 Mohoua ochrocephala | reverse complement strand
CTCCGGGCGGGCCCGCCGCCACTTACCGAGCCCCAGCACCGGGATGCTGTAGCCGCTGGCGACCGGCACCGCGGGGACACTGCCCGCCCCTGGCCCGCCCGCCACCGCCATGGCCCGTCTGCGGCCCGGGACTACAACTCCCGGCGGCCCTTGCGTCCCACCGTCGCCGCGGGCAGCCGGGAGCCGGGCGAGAGGAGCCGGGAGCCGGGAAACGAGGAGCTGCGAGCCGGCAGCCGGGAAACGAGCAGCCGGGAGCCGGGAAACGAGCAGCCGGGAGCCAGGCCTCCCCCCGGTCCTGGGGCCGGCTCCCGGCGAGTGGTGGGGCGTGCGGCGCCCCGGCTGATCCCGCTTCCGTTTCCCTCCGGAGGCAGGTGGCGGCCCGGCCGCGCTCCCCGAGCATGCTGTACCTGGTGGGGCTGGGCCTGGGGGATGCCAAGGACATCACGGTGAAGGGGCTGGAGGCGGTGCGGCGCTGCCGCAGGGTGTACCTGGAGGCCTACACGTCCGTGCTCACCGTGGGCAAGGAAGCGCTGGTAGGTCTGGCCACAGGGCCCGAGGCCTCTCGTACCACGGAGCCAGGGGCGTGCTGGGGCTGGTGGGTCCGTGGGAGAAACTAGCGGTGCCCGCTCTCGGGAGAAATATGTACGTGACCTTCACTGTGTTTTATAGGAGAAATCTTGCTACCTTGCAAGAAGACTACAGCAAAAATAAAATGTTCCTTCCTACAACTGTTGGCACTAGTTTTCATCTCAAAACCTACCAATGTGTGCAGACCCTGAGAAACTGGAGGACTTAGCTGGAAAAGTGTCTAATCTGTTTAAAACAAAACAAAAAAAAAAAAAATCCCAAAAGTCATACCAGAAAAATACATGGTTTGAAGCCCTGAGCCTCTGTATCAGCCTGAGGTGTCACGGCATGCCTGCTGGGAATAACAGTTTTATTATCTCAAGTTTCCACGTGGGCCGAGCTGCCTCACCATGCTGGGATTCCCAGAACGGGCGCAGTTCAGTCAGAGATGGGCTGTTGAACAACATGGAGATAAAGTTTTCGTTAGTAAACACACCTCATGGAAGACAACGGTAGTAAAAATGTGCAAATCGTAACTCTGAGGAGTTCATAGATGGTCATAGAAAGATAGAGTTTAATGCTGAAATAATACTAAAAAAATAGCATACCTGCCCACAGATCAGAGATGTTGCCTCTGAATAAGCTGATGCTATCTGGGTCTTGGGTGCTGTATGGCCATAATGTACCTGTAGGCAGACCTGCATATACACAGAGCATGCGAGACTTTTAGCTTGTAATCAGCATTACCTGGTTTCCAGATACAAGGTAGGCTAGAATATTTGGGGCCATCTCTGGTTCATCTGCTGTATGAAGATATGCTCTGTGGTTTTCTGCTTCTTTTCAGTACACTGAAGCAGTCTAAATTGTAGTCAGACCATTCAAAACAAAATGTTCTTTTTTGTAAAATGCATGGTGCCACACGACATGGCAGATGTTTTCAGTATGATCAGAAAATGTGTTCTGAAGTTTTCTGAACTAACTGAAGTTTCATTACATGTGTGAAGTTGATTCTGGAAATAAAGGCATTTAAAATGTGCAAAGAGACATGATTACTGAGCTGTTGAAGAAAAAAATTAAGGACATGATCAAATACATGTTTACCTGTATACACGGTAAAGTACTTCTTAAAGAGAGCTCAAGATGAAGGACTAATATGAAGTCATTGCTTAGATGTGGTTAGCTAAAATGTACTGAGGAGAAATCTGAGAGAACAGGTTGTGGTGTAGCTGGTGTGGTATTTGTATCTGGTTTGGTGCCAGTATTGTAAATAGCCCGAGAGCTGGGCTCAGGCTGTGAGAGGGGATGCCTTACATACAGCAGCAAGTTAAATTAACTCTACCTGGAGTCCACCCAGGCACCCTCAGTGTGCAGGTGGGATCGAGCTGCTTTAGATGCAGCCCCTCAACTGACACAGAAGGCATGAAAAACCAAGTCAGGATCAGGATAAAGTGGTCCAGGATCAGGATAAAGTGTTTCACTGATTTTTGTCAGCTCAGGAGCTGCCTTATGGGTAGCTCAGGTGTTCTTGCAAGCAGAGGTGAGGTTCTCCAAGACATGGGACAGACTGCTGGGGAGAATAATAAACTTACCTATTCCACTGCCCATTGCCTGTGTTCCTGAGTGAGCACCCAGCAAGATTCAAAAACATTCCTAAGTGTCATATTTTGATGGTTATTATTAATTTCAATTTCTAGGAAGAGTTTTATGGAAAAGAATTGATTTTGGCTGACCGAGAAATGGTGGAACAAGAAGCAGATAGCCTTTTAAAAGAAGCTGATGTTTGTGATGTCGCATTTCTTGTAGTTGGTGATCCTTTTGGGTAAGACAAAGCAACATTTTAATTACTGTTGTAGCTTGATCACTCTTTTTTCAATAGGAAGAAGCCAACTCTGTAACTGTAATTCTTTATGAGGAAACTGATTTTCAGACCAGAAACACCTTTTATGTCTGTATATTCCTTATTGTATTAAAAATATACATACAGTTGTCCACACTTTATCTTGCTTTGGAGTTTCCTTGCCCAGATGTCCATTATAGATAATGTGAACTCTCCAGGATGTATGAATCTTTCCTTCAGCAGACACTTATAATTTCATTAGTTATCATTCTATTCTCCGTGCTAGCTTTTATAACAAATGCTTTGCCTCATGATTTGCCTGCTAACAGAAGAAATTCTAGGTTGTCACATAAATAAGAAATGTGGTTTTTGGGGGGAGTGTTCTTTTAGTTGCTGTTTGTACTTATAAACTGCAGCTTTTATACTCAGTTGTTTTAGCATGAATACAGATTATTGGTTGTATGGTGCATCTGCTTTGATATATGTTGGTTTTTAAAATCACTTATGTTGTTATAAATGTCTTCTCATGTTGGTTTGTTAGGCCTTTTGTTTCCACTTTTTATTCCTGATGGAAAATACAGTCTTTTTCTATGACCAGAAGGATCTCCTTATGTCTCTTTGGTCAGGCATCATCAATCTGTAATGTCAAGCCATGCAGAAAAGCTTTTTGTCTCCAGCTGGTGATGCAAGATTTATACCACAGTGTTAAGGGGCACGAGAAAAATGAAATCTGAGCACCTTATTTGTGAGTGAAAAAATGGAGTTTATGAGAAAAAGGAGCAATGTGCACATCTGTCAAAAGCGGATAATTTATGTAAATACAGGCTGAAGGCAATTGGCAAGAGAATATGATATTAAACTAATTATGGGCAGATGACCCCGTATTTCAGAAATATTAATTATACTTTCAGTCCGTGTTTACTTTAAAACTAGGATTCATGCAGAGTGTAGAGCCACGTTACCTGTACCCTTGTGCTCTGATCCAGTGACTGATACAAGTACACAACGTGAAAAAAACAAACTTCATGGATTGAAATGTAGTTGCTGCTTGTAAGCAGTATTCTGGTCTGCCTCGGTTATCTTTAGTTTCAGTGTCAAAAATACTTCAGTTCTGGTTAACGTACTACATAATTGTAAAAAACTACCCTTTTTTTAAAATGACTTGCTTCTCTCTAAATGTTTCTGTTCTTAGCTCTTAATATTGCAGCTAGAACTGCTCCTATGCTCACACAGAGCCCTAAGGATTTAGGGGCTCGTGAGGTTACTAGGACAGAGTACTGAATGTTTCTGCCCTAAGAGAGGCCGTAGGGGAGGAGGATAGAAGCCACTTGCAGCTGATCACAGACTTTCAAGTATATTTGAAGGTGAGCAGAGTACCTGGCAGCCGTAGGAGATGCCAGCTGTTGGTGGTTAATGGTTAAAGCAATGACGTAGGCTGTGCTCTGTCACCCTCACTGCTGTTCTCTGCAGGTTTTTATCTGTGTGTGTGGCAACACCCATGGATGCGCTACAAGAATCTGACAGCTTTAGTAGTGCAGTGGAAAGCCCACCACTCTAGGCTGGTGTTAACATTCATATTATTACTACCCATAAAACTTAAAAGTCTGTATCAGTGACAGAAAATACTACTATAGTTATGGGTGTAGAGGGATGACTCCATGAAACTTTTCCTGGTATTAGCTGAGTGCTCATAAGGGCACTTCTGCTTTTGGCTACAGTCATTATAGACAGATCTACTGGGAGAAAAAAATTACTGGCTGGAGCAAATTTCAGTGAATAAAGCCAGCTGATCCCTTGGCCAGTATTAGCATAACCACAAAATCCTCCAGTGCTCCTAGTCCTTTGTACGTGCAGGGAATAACAGAAGGCTGTAAAACTAGTCTCCTCTTCTCCTAGAGCAGACATTCTTAAATCGCCTTTGCTTCTCGAAGTCGGAAGCAATGTTTGTGTAGTAACTAAAGTATTGGTTTAGATCCCTTTACTGCCTTCTCCTAGCTCCGGGAGCCTATTTGTACAAGGGTTTCAGATTTCCCAAATTCAGATTCTTCATTTTTTTTCTTCCACTGAAATTGATTTCTTTTTTAAAATATTGATCTTTGCAGCCTTGCCAGCTGATGCCACATTTGTGTTCCAGTCTGAAGCACCTGATCTGCTGACTGGGTGCTGGTCAGACACACGGCATCGAAATTATCAGGCTAAGATCAGGGGAATTCTGTTAGGGTAGCTGAACAAGGCCAGGGTGAAAGCAGTTTTCCTAGTTCATTGTTCTGATGGCCATATGTTACTTCTTTTTTTCCTTCTTTGGAATGGCCACCCAGAAGTGTGTGGTACATCTTGGGATTGAGATGTCTAAGGTCATTGATCAGGTTTGATAAATTTAGGCAAGGGGTAGGTGCATTCTCATATTTCACATACATATAAGCATACGTACGAGCAAAATAGATAGGTAAACATTGTTGCAGTTCAAATATTTGCTCAATCTGTATGTACTTACCACTTTAGAAAGGCTCTGATCTCAACTGCTTAACTGCAAACCCAGTAATTCTTGCAGCAGTCGATCATTGCAAGGTGTTCATTGAGCCTTAGACCTAGAGCCAAACTTAGCTCTGGTTGAAACTTAAGCTAGAATATTCTTAACTCTTTCAGAATGAACTTGATCACTCAGATGTAGGCATTGTTAATTTGAGGAATCTGGATTAAATATTATAAAAGTTGATTCAGTCTAAGGATGTTTTTTCTAAGTAAACATGCGGTTTCCCTCTGTCTGTTCAGAGTTCTTGTCTGAGTGTGGGGCTTTCCTGGCACCCATTGGTGCTGATGGGAGAGGGCCTGGCTGTGCAGCCAGTAACGAAGTCCTGGAGTTTTGTGGAAGTTTGTGCCAAGTAGAGTCGACCTTTACAGTTCAACACATGTTCAACAGACACCTGCAGAAGACAAAGGATAAATGGAGCTTTCCTTTTCAAGTACTTGCCAAGGCTCTCTATAAAGTAACAGTTGTAATAGCGTTACAGTTTTAATGATGCCAGAAAGCTGCAAAGAGCTGTACCATACTGAGGATGCCTGGCATTTCAGCTGGGGAAGATGACATATGGAAGCCTTCTTGGAGCTTTTACTCTCCTGTAACAATTAGGATATTGTTGCCATTTTCCCACCTCTGCATTGCCCTTGCTGTGAAGGGTTTAATTTTACTTTCAAAACAAACTGTAGTGCTAGTACCACTTGGTAACATCGTGTTGTCAATCTTTAATTCCTTCCTTTTCTTACCACAGGGCCACGACACACAGTGATTTAGTGCTACGTGCAGTAAAATTGGGGATTCCTTATAAGGTCATTCATAATGCTTCAATAATGAATGCAGTGGGCTGCTGTGGTTTGCAGGTAATATTTTTGTATATGCATACATGTTACTTCACAACTGCTAAGCTTAGAATTGGTGAGCTCTTCTAGTGCTGTGGTAGTGCATGTTGCAATCTCAACTATGAAAATCTGTACCAACTGTACACTTAATGTTAGAATTTTTTAACACTTCCTTTTAGCATGCTACATGTCAGCAAAAGCCCCTTTTGATGAGCTCATATGAAAATGAATAGTAACCCTTCTGTTCTTCTCTGCTTTCTAACTTCCCTCTGCCCCAGGAGCCTCTGGTATTTAAAGTTATTTTACAGATAAAGCTTTGTTCATGTTGGCTTCCTTCTACTACTGATGGTAGTATCAGGTATCAGGTAATACCTGGTAAGTTTATTCTTAAATAAGGTTGTTATCCTATAGAGAAATATGCTGATCTTGCCATGTGAGAAATACATGCACAAGCCTGCATATATGTCCAACTCAGATCATATCTAATTCCAAAGTCTTGAATATGATGCACTCTCTCTCTAAGTTTGATCTGTCTCCACTCTCTGCCCATCTGATGAGGGAGGAGGGACTTGCCTAGCCAAGGACTAGTAAAACGAATGACAGTTTTTGTGTATCTTGAATGGCTAAAGTAGAAAAGGGTCTAGTGTTCCCCAAGAAAATACTTCCTTTTACACATGTATAGGTCCCTTATTACTTTTCCTGCATGAAAGTTATTGTGGCAGTGTATAAATCATAACTAATCACATATAAATTACATGAAGCTTCCCCCTCTTGTTTTCATTCATCACTTTAGCATAGAACTTGGCCTCTCAAGGTTCAGAATAGCTCCCTGTGTATGGGAACCCCTAAACCAAGTTCCCACTTTACGAAAGCCAAAAGCAAGCACAGGAATGTAAATGTACTACAGACAAGTTGAGGGTTTGAACAAGAACTTTCCGTCACTGAAGGAGGAATTCCTTCCTAGCTGTACATAAAAGAACACAATTTATTTTAATTTCAGTAAACACCTGGTACCTTCAAATTTGCACTGACAAACTCCCAATACTCCAAACTCCATTCAAATAATGATGCTGACCCACAGCATAAAATCTGTTACAATGAGTTTGGGTATTATCTTTGGTGTTGATTAGAAATCTGAGTGCCCCGTCTGACCTGGCCCAAAACCAGTGCAGTGACACCTGTCCTGTTAGCTAATGCTAAAGGGAATGCTAGACAGCATTCACATTCTTTATAATTCTTCTTGTGAGCATTTTCTTAGTGATACCTGCCTGTTGCTGCAAGACTTGGGCAAAACTATCTTTTAGGAAGGAAACGGGCTTCTTGGTGTCTACAATCTACACGTACAGCAGACAGATGGCAGCTGTCGCATGACTGCACTTACTGGGGTGGGTAAAACAAGAGTTGGGGCTGGGGCTCACCCTTCCCCTTTTGGCTTGGTGGTGGTGCAAAGTTTGCTGTCAGGCTGTTGACAAGTAGTTTCTACTACTTGCTTTCTTTTTTTACTGTTCTTTTACATTCATTAGGAGGGAAGATGCAAGGCCCAAAGAGTTTTCTAAGTTTTCTGAAAGTTTACTTTCCCCACAATTCAGCCAGGCATAGGAAGGAGGACTATAGAGCTCTTAGGTTAATTGAAAAAAAAGACCAGAGGCCCAACATGGGTATACTATGAACAGTCCATAAGGTTTTTCACATATGCAGAGTTTTGGAGATTAGATTGCTATTTCCTTATCCCATGCTGAGGGGAGCAGACCATAAAGGAAATGTGATGTTATTCACTCTGGCGTTAGTCCCCTTTTCCATTCTGGCTTGGGAGGGGCTGCCTTCTCATAAGTTACCATTCCCGTTGTCGTATAAGGCATTTTAGGAAATAGTGATTGTATTACCAGGCAGAATATAACCAGTTGTATGCTTAACTCTTGATTGCTCCTTATTGGCATAAACAGCAAGTGAGGTGTATCTTACAAAAAAGCAGCCTTTGATTAGTTAGAGTTGTGTTGGAAGTTCAGAATTTCTTTCAAAAGCCTTTACTTTCATGGCTGTCTACTGCCATCAATTTAGTTTTGGAGTTATTGTGTCTCAAATTGCAAAGTTCCTGTCAAGTATAGGAGGGATTCCTCTTTTGCTTCACCACAGAAAAGGCTTTGCTTTTTTTCTTGTTTTAATGTGATTGTGATACAAACCCTCTCTCTCTTTCTTAGTAGAGAAAAACAGGAAACACCTTTATATGCCGTTCAGAGAGCCATGTGCATAGTGAGCTGTAACTGCTGATTAGGCTGTCAGTGAAATGCAGCTACAGCACAGTCTGGTCACAAAAGAACGCCCTGGTCATCAGAGCAATGTTTCTGGGCAGCCAACAACATTCGGGTACTTGTGCAGTTTTCCTGTACAATGATTTAGTGAAGTCAGTAGAGCATCAGTGATGGTTTGTTGCCTTCACTCCATAGCTGTAGTTCTTGCCAAATAATAAAGAAGGGTGTTATTTTCAAATACTGTTTTTTTAACCGTCTTGCCCATTTAACAGAATTAGTGCAGCTTTTTTGGAATACTGAGAAAAGAGTGGGGTTTTAATTTTGAAAATTAAACTTCTTGAACTTCTTGGAAGCTCTCACATTGATAAACTGTGCTGGGATAGTATAATTTAGCGAAGTGGTGGTCTGACTGTGCATAATGCTCTGTGATTTGCTGTGCCTCCCTCTTTTACACTGTTTTTGCTGTGCTTCACATGCCAGATTTTTTTTTTTCCATGGCTGAAGAAGCTGTTTTCCCTTAAAAACAAATGAATACGGTTATGGGAGAGAAGCCAGGAAAAGTGCTATTATGTTAGTGCCTCTTAGCATGTTCTCTGCAGGTTCACCTCCCTTGTCTGGAGTCTGCCATGTGGGTGTGTTTGCCACTCTGACTCCTGTTGCAGTGGGGAACAGCCACCAGTGAGGACAGTCAGGCACTTTGGTATCTGCACCCACTGCCAGGGAAGCACAGGCTTTACCTGTGCCCACACTCAGATTTTCACAACAGGGCTGATTGCTAAGTCTTTTAGCCCTAGAATAAAGAGGCAGGAAACTGAGGATCTCTAATTTGCATATTTCTCCTTCCTATCTAATCTGCATAACATCTGGGTTAGTCTGGGATGGTCACTGGCCGGAGTGGTGCTCTCAGGACGGAATTCTCTCTGACCAGTGCTGGAAATGTGTCCTTGAGGTAGAGCTGTTGGTGGTCAAACACATCAGGAATATTCTGCATCATGCTGACCTGTTGAGCATGTGAAGGAATGATGCAACTTGAAATGGCTTGTGATAATGGCATTAACATAAAGAAAGAGGACTGAGAACTGAAGTGCAAAGCTGGAGGCAAGTCACGGGATGAGATAAAAGACTAAGATGAGACGCTCATTTCTGAGTGGCGTTGCTCGTTTTGAAAGCATTGGCTTTATATTTTGGTTGGGGAACTAGGAAAAAAACATGTTTTAGCAAAGAGCTGCCTTTCTTTTGAGATGTACCCACTTTCCACCTGAATAGCTTCAGAACAAACATCTGCATGTGCCCTCGTTTCTTTCAGTGACGCATCTTGGGGTTTTTGTTTGCAGTCCAGTTAATTCTTGTAAGACAATTACAGTTATAAAGTAGAAAATAGCCTTCTTGCTACCAGCTGATCACTTAAATGCAAAAGCAATGTTTACTGTGTTACTTTTGAGTTTTTACTGAACAGGTGAGTACATTTCCAGTGTCAAGTTGAAAAATATTACTTAAAGATGAGGAAGCTGAAGGATGCTATCATTAATCACTGTGCTCGTAGTCAAATAGAAACCCTGTAGTAGCTGCAGGAGTGGAGCCTCTGGGTCCCACCCTCTCTGTGTGCCTTAATCTTCAAAACCACTCTTTGCTCTAACAGGAGGGGCTTTACACAAAATGACTGACTGTTAAACTGTCTTCCATCGCTAGTTGTTTTTTTTCAGTCACTACCAGCTTCTGAGCCTTTAGGAAATTGGCATTTGTTTCTCAAGCCAATTAAAGGTTAAATCAGTGCTAGTCACACTACTTCATTACTCACAATTGCTGTCCAACTTAGTGCCATTTGTCACCAGCAAACATGACCCCAAAACATCTATTTAATCAGGTGTGGGGTTTTTTTTCTTTTCAATGTCTTCATTTCATATTAGTAACCTGAGTCACCAGGGTGGGAAGGAAACATTGCTTGATATTGGTGGAAAGAATCTTAGAAGGTTATTAAAGATAAGGTGAGACTACCTTGCGGGGAGAATCCTCTCCTATTCAAGTTTGCTTGTGGATTTTCCCAGTATTTTGATAGCTGAATTTTGTTCTGCTTGTGGAGTGGCTATTTCCTAAGTAGATCCAAGAGGCAGCCATAGAAAAATGTGCTTGTCCCTTCAACTGATTTTATGTGATTTGTCTCAGTTGCCTTCTGAAGACTGCAGTTATGTGGAGTGGGTTTCCCTCAGCCAAATGTATTTTCTTCACAGTTCCTTTCTCTCTGGCATGTGCTATGGGGACTGGAAGCTTTTGAGACAGCTGGGGCGATCCCTTGGCCTGCAGTACAAAAAGGAGTGAAAGCCACATACATGTGAATGGTAAAACATTTCGGTTTCATGTGAAGGTTCTCATGAGAGGCATTTGAAGTTGCTAAAGGTCTGTGGTACTAAATAAGGTAGTGTAAAGGGCTAGAGCTAGGCTTGTGGTTGTTTCATATGACCAATTCCAAGCAAAAACAAAGATTGAGTGATTCTTGCTACCTCTTAGTTGACGATTGCACTACTTCTTAAGCTGCTATAATGCAACAATATATAATACAGAGAACAGTAGGAGCCCTTTAATTTGTTGTATATGGTCTGGAGGGTTGTTATCAGGTTAGGGAGAATAAAGGGAAAAACCTGAGTCCTTAGGTTCCTTATCTTTGAGGATGAACATTGCATAGCATGATGTCAAAAACCCTATGAAAAGATAAAGAAAATATGTCTTCGCTTTTCTGAGTATGTTCATTGGGATCTATCAGGTAGTAACCTGGGATAATGCAAGGTGCTCTGCAGTCTCCAAATCCATTGAGGAATAGTCTTAGGAGAAAAAGCCTCTTGGTCCCTACCAGTGGCTTGTGATTAGGCTGTGAAGAGTCTGAATTTGCATAATTCACCTGTCCTGTGAGAACTATTTGCAGTGTAACCTGTGACCAGCTCAACACAGAACATAGCTCAGTAGCATTTCAGCCCTACAGGGTTTCAGGTGTTTGGTTGTGTGTGGTGGCATGTCTGAAGAATGCAGTGACTCCTTTTTACCTTCTTCCCCAGACATGTGACCAGTTCTGAAATGTTAGGAAAGTAGGTAGGTTCATAAGTGAAAAATTGCTGTGTCACTATTGCAGCTGATACAGCAATAATTCTGGGAAAGATGCTGTAAAAATAGATGTCTGTGTTTTGAAATGTTTACTTCTTGGTTTCTCTGCAGCTGCTGGCCAACTGACCTTTAATATGATTTTGCATCTTCTCTCCTGCTTGTTTTAGTACTTTTTAGAGGGGATGGTAGATCTTCCTTTTTTAATTTCCCTATTTAGTCTCAGCTTGTTCCGTCTTTTATGCCCTAAATTTTTGTGCTGATTGACCACACCACTATTTCAAGTGAGGACAGTTGATCGGGACAGCTTCAGGGATCTGATATCATTCAGATTGGTCTTTAACAAAGTAGCTCAGCAGTTGCATTGAAATTCCACTGACATGCAGACTTTCCAAGGTGAGATCATGGTACAGCACTTTTTCTCTCACAGTTCATTCTGGCCTCTCAGTTTGCAATCAATTGTGCTTATATAAACAAGAAGTAAAATAAGAAATAGCATTAATAGATGGGTTAAAATACTAACAGAAAACAAGCACGAGAAGTTGTCAATCATTCTTTCAAATCACGTGTGTAAATAAAATAGGAAGTTATATCTTGTTCTGAGGTGATGTAACTGTGAGTTGAAGAACAGCTTTCTGCAGTATTTTGTGAGGCAGAAAGCTCTAGCAGCAGGGCATTGCCTCAGAGTAGAGAGTTCCGGCTTCCTTTGCTGACCTGAACTATTGCATTGCAAAATTGAAGTGCACAAAGTTTTGCTTAAGCCAGTTACTACTTGGGGGGAGGGTGGGGAGAAAGGGGTATTTCCAAAGACTGAGGTCTTTCAAAATGACCTTTTGAAACGTTTCTGTGAAGTTTTGGAGCATTGAGGAGAAGGTAAGAAGTTCGGTTTCCAAGCTGAAAGCACGAAATATCTGTCCAACCATTTCACCGCGCCCCTTTGAAATTCTGGCACTTTTGTGCCTGAGCAGAATGTAGGCACTGATACAAATCTGCTCGTCAGTGCACGTGTGGTGCCTGGGATGTTTTGGCTTGTACAGAACACACATTGCCCACTCCTAAACCCCAGGTGCTTCATGTAGAGTGCAGCACACAGAAGCTGGCTGTGAAATTTAATTTGCTATTGCCTCTCTTTAGAGCTGTGCCAGCCACTGTAGAGCCTGATCCTGTCTCTGCAAATACACACAGCTCATCATCTTACTAAACTTAGGAACAGTCTCAAAGCATGGCAGTAATCCTTAGTTGTGTTGTAACACTCCTTGGTTAACAAACATGTCAGACAGTTTTATTTCAGTGACAAGCATGATTCCTGGAATTTTGGGACCCTCTTCAGCCTTTTATGGTTGGTGAAAAGAATGCTTTTTAATTTCAGTGGGTTTTGTCTTTAGTGGACCTGCTGTCTTCTGTAACTCCTGAATCCTTAGGATAGTAGTGGAATTTTTGGCATTTCCTGCTTTCTCTGCAGCAAGGCTTTTCTTGAAAGTCAGATACTTCATGCATGAGTTCAAGAGGTAGAAATTAGAACATAGCAGAGAAAACTTAATTAGGAACGAATTGAATTCTGCATGAGGTACAGGGAGAGCATTTAAAGTGTAAGTTCTGATACAGTCATGTGTTCCTTCTTTAATGCAGGCTTGCCCTGGTGAAGAGCAGTTCCTATGTTTGATTAAATGTCACACGTCTGCAGAGATCAAATACTGGATGAGAAAGAAATACTGGTTTGTGTCTGTAGAAGTGTTTGTAAGGTACTTGGTTATAAGTATTCAAGCACAATAGAGGAATCCACTTACTGCTTCAGTTCCTCAGCATTCAGATTGATGGTGCACCAGGGACTTTCCAAAGTAGTATTCCTCCCTCTGTAATTTAAAGTAAAAATACGTGTGCATTAATGCTAGGAAATCTGCTCTTCACAACTTTAGTTAGTAGAGGGGCATAAACTGCAAAGGCATTTCTAGGAGGTTGATAAAATATGGCCCAGTCTAACTGATGTAGAAACTCTTCCTTGAGTTATCAAAATGCCAAAGGGACAAGGTAAGATTGAAGGTTAATTGAGGCCCCTTTCTGTCCTGAACAAGGACTGCTGCTTTTGGGAAGTGGCTGCAGGGCTTTCAGGTGGCTGATGGGAAGCACTTAGGTTGGCACCAGACATTGCAGCACTTGGGGAAGACTGCAGGAATACTATCAGTGAGATTAAAGGTGTCTTGCTCCCAGATGCTCTAACAGTGAAGGGGAGAAAGAGAAACTTTTTGTACTAATAGTTTTTCTACAGATTTGGTACAAAATGGGAAAGAGTTCTAGGCAGCCACATGAAAAATAGGCAAAGCATAGTTTGATTTTTCTTTCATTTTCTAGAACACAGCATTGAAAGAGCTAACAAGTTACATCAGGAGCAATTTATTTGGTTCAACCTGTATTTACTTTACTGGAAGAACCTTTAGGTTGTGAAATGTACTCGGTATGTTCTTGTCCTTGTGCTAGAATGAAATACTTAAAAGAGGAAATGTTTTCAGTTACATTCCAGGAATCTTTGAATAAATTTTATCAGCATGAATGGTTAAAATTTGAGCTTTTGGTCCCTTGAAAACAAACATGTTTCTGCTCTGATTCAAGTTCTGCTCTACCAGCATAAAGGAGTTAAAACCACAACCTAATGCCGCGGTAACATACGTTTGTATAGGGGAATCCCCACATGGCACAGGGCTGCCAGAGCTGCTTCTACACAGGGTCCTCTGCCAAAGCACACACAGTGCCTTTGTCTCCTGTTGTGGGCTTGGAAAAGCAGTTTTTCCATCCAGGAGTACAGAGAAAGTGGGAAGGGTAGTCCACGTAGGTGTTGTTTCTCTGATGAGCTTGAGCAGACAGAATATTGACAAGCCGTAAAATCCATCTGGGGTGGCCCCATTCCAGAGCGGAACAGACCAAAATTGATGCATGGTTTTCCCCTATTTCAGGGCAAAAACTACTTCCAAGCCAAATACTGCCCTAAGTTATATATGATTTTCACTTTTGCATCACCAGAGATGATTGGCAAGACTATTGCTTCAAATGTCTTCACCAAGATTAGGGACTTAGAGCCATGAATGTGTTAAGACTGAGACTAGTCAGTGAGTATGCTTGACATAGAATCTGCTAGCAGTGCTCTGCTAGCAATAATCTTCTTACCATATGTGCATAAACCATGTTGTACCTCTCTGCTTCCTGCACAATCTGTCTTCAGATCTTCATATCCACTGTCTCCTTAGACTGTAACTTCTTTTGCCTGCTAGAGCTCCCATCTGCAGCAAAATGCCATTTTAATAGAAACACTACTGTATCAGTAGAATCAAAACATTGAATGATGGCATTATTCAAAGCTGTCTAGCCTTAACCAAAGTAAGAAATAACAAATAATAATTTTGGTGCTAATCTTACAAAGTTTTTACCTTTAAAAGGACTTCAGAATGAAGTAACAATAGAAAGTATATTGAAAGTTACTTATGCATTGGAGAGGTGAATGCAGCGATGGGTAAAAACTTTACAGGTAGTTCATGACTTGGTCTTTAACATTATTGCATGCTCTTATTTTTTCTTACTGCACATGTGTGTTACTGCATTTGCTCTGTTTTACAGTTGTACAATTTTGGAGAGACCGTTTCCATAGTGTTCTGGACAGATACATGGAAGCCAGAAAGCTTCTTTGACAAGATTGAGAAGAACAGGCAGAATGGAATGCACACCCTGTGCTTACTCGGTGAGCAGCAGCCACTCTCCTGCATTTTAGTCTATGTATTGAGTGTTTACCCACCTGTCTAGGTTACCAGATAAGCAAACGTGACATAAAAAAGGTTGGTGCTGATAAACTTTTGAATTCAAAGTGACTTCATGGACATAGAAGCAATTTGGTAAACTGGACACTTACAGTCTTGGGGTTTTGCATTTTAAACCCCTTTCATCTGAGTCACTTTGGTTTAGAAGTTGATTATGTAACAAGGAATACTTATTCAAGGTTAAAAATGTATCCAGCTTTCAGTATGATAATTTGGGGGGGAGGGCATTTGAGTACAGGTAACGTTTGAATTCCTCTTGGAGAGATTATGGTCTATTTATTTCATAAAATTGCAGCTGTGCAGAGTCTTACCTATCTGACCCATTCTCTATTTCAGTTTTGCCCAAATCCTTTTTTTTTCCCATAACAGAAGCTTGTTCTAAATCTTGATTGGGACAGGAAGGAAGTGCTAACGAAAGTCAGATTCCTGCATGGCAGTGATGTAATCACTGTCGAGCAGTCAGACTGTTTTACCTTTTGTCACATAAAGTGCTCATAATTTAAGAGTAGTCCCAATGCACTGGTGTGCTCAAATGTGCTGGTATTTAACTTTCTTACGGTAAATATGTCCATCTGTATATTTACCAGGATTTTTATTTGGCTGTGTTGCTCTGAAATCTGTGAAATTTGCCCTATCGTTGGGTAAGATCACATGCATAAAGTCACAGGATTTTGAGATTAACTAACACATGAAACGGTACAGTGTGATCCATATTCTAATAGCTAAATATAATAATAATAATATTAATAAAAGCTATAATGTTGTTAAAGCTTTACCTTCATAGAAAACTAAGCGGGGAACTTGTAGGGAACCTGTGTTTTAATGTGTTTTGTTCTACAGATATTAAAGTGAAGGAGCAGTCTCTGGAGAATCTCATGAAGTGAGTCACCATTTTGCAAATACATAGAAACACACAGTGCACTTTAAAAGGGTTTTTTTTGTACAAAGAACAAAGGCTCTTTTCCCATAGTCTAATACTGAACTCACCTGCCTTCTCCTCTTGTGCTTCTCAGTGGCCACTGTCTTTTGTTTCTTACAAGGGGTGAAACTTTTGTTCGTTGCAACAGGGCCTGGCTTTATTTACAGTAACTGAATGGAGTTGCAGCAGAACATGATCTTCTTTGTAAATGTTCCTGTGAGAAGCACTAAGTCAGAATGGGGTAGGCTTTCCTCTTGGTGAATGAAGTGTTATTTCTCTACTGTTCTGTCACCTCCTGAAACAGATTAATATGTGAGAGTGTTCCAAATTTATTCTTCTGTACGCTGGCTAGGAACAGTGCAAAGTGCAGAATACATAACACCCTTCTTAAAGAGTTAAATAAGCAATATATAGAAAATGCTCTTATGCTCGTTTAACTGTATTCAAAAAGCTTTTGCCACATCTTAGTCATCTCTGCAATCTGTATGTTTTGACAGTGGTGAATATAAATGGCTCCTTTATACACATGCTGTAACTGGTCTAAATTGATATTTGTGAAGTCTCACAGTATCATTGAGGTTTGTTTATTCTGGAGTTTCAAAATAAAATCTGTTTGGCTGAATCCACAGTTGGCAAAGAAAGCAGCATTTCATTTAAGAATATATTTCTAGTCTGTAATCATCTGTCTACAGGGCATTTAACAGAAAAACAGTTGTATGCCCTTGAATTTAAGTCTAATGCATCCTTCAAGAGTAGCTGCAAAACCTGCATATTGCTTCTAACAGCTGAATTTGCTTTTAGGATCTAAATGATCTACCAGCTGGAGCCCAGCTGTTTCACAGGTGTGGTGAGAGCACAACAGATTTCTGTATTCTTTAAAAATTCTGCTCTTGTCTAAAAGGCTGAGCCTGTGCCTGTTTAAGTTCAACCTGCTGGTCTAGAGGCCTCGAAATAAGCTGTAAGATTGCTGGGGATAACACAATGGGTTATATGTGAAATTTCTCTGCTTTTTCTTCCCTGTAGAGGAAGAAAGATTTATGAGCCACCACGCTACATGAGTGTAAATCAAGCTGCAGAACAGCTTCTTGCCATTATTCAAAACAGGAGGCTCCAAGGAGAAAAACCAGGTATGACTGCAGTGCTTCTGTCTGCTACCACTCCTCTCCAGTCACAGCTGTCGATGAGCCTCTGAACTCCACTCCCTTCCTCTGACTCTTAGAATTCTGCTCTGCACTGGATTTGGGCTGCCTTAAATCTTAGTCACGAGATGGATTTGGCCAAGCTTGAACACAGCATAGTTCAGTGAGCATCGATGAAGGGGCGCTGGTGGCTCCTGGAGATTTAGTCAAAGCCTCAGTCTGGAAACTCTGGACTGTTTCTATCCACGTGTAACTGTGAGCTCTTTGATCCATTAGAGCTGCAGGAGGCAGAAGGATTCTGAGCATTTTAGATCAGTCAAGCTTCAACAAAATCTCTGCTAAGTTCTACTCACACTCTGGTCTACATGAACACCAGCCTGAATCCAGGTTAACCCAAAGATGCAAAACTGTGATTTTCACCTCGAATCCTTAACACTAGTCAAGAGCAAACTGAAATGTTTATTGAGACCAAGGGTAAAATCACAGCAGCTAATAAAGACGACGCAGCTGTGTCACAGAAATGTTTTTTAACAGAAATTCTCCTAGGTCTACTCATTTAAAATGGTTATTCCTTCAATACTGTTAAAATGAAAATCCCTTTATTTTATCCTTTACGTAGAATGAATCAGAAGCAGCAGTTTCCTCAAAGTGAACACAATCCCTGAATGAATTCTTCCTTATCAATATCCTTAAGCTTTATTTTCTTGGAAGAGCAAGCTTCTTTCTAGGCCACTCTAATAATGTAATAATTGGAGGTTTAAGAAAGCAGTTAAGATTTAAGCATTTTGAGTACTTTTCCCCCTTATGATAGGACCGTTAGTCAGTAAATTAAACATTTAATCTTCTTTCTTACAGAAATAACCGAAAACACAGTTTGTGTTGGCCTTGCTCGTGTGGGTGCTCCAGATGAGAAGATTGCTTCAGGCACACTACAGCAGATGTCCACTGTGGAACTGGGTGCTCCACTACATTCCTTAATTGTTACAGGCACGATGCATCCTCTGGAATTGGAAATGCTTAAACTTTTCTCTGTTGATAGTTCCAGTTTTGAAAATAATGCATGTCAAAGGACTACTTAAATAAAAATGAGGCATTTACATTTTTATTCCGTCTTTAATTGCATAACAGCATAAAGTTAGTGCTGTGACTATTTAAGACTTGTCTAACTGCAGTTAGACTCTACTGCTTCACAAGACAACACTGCAGGAACGTGGATCTGCTTTTACCCGAGGCCGCAAATTGCACCTGCTGGTATCAGCTACCATGCAGACACCTCCAGAAACTTTGAAATCTTTGATTCAGGTCATTGACGTCCACATCAGTCTTGGGCTGCTGATCAGGATAAGAAGAGTACCAGGTATATGTGTGGCATCACTTGCTGTAGTGCATTAACCAAACCTCCTGCATACATTGTAATAAGTGCATTAGATGTTAAATTTTGCTTTTCAACTTCCCAGCAACTTAGGAGTTCTCTTTCCAATAGAAAACAGTGTGCAAAACCTGTTAGGTTTGTGTCCATCTTTGCCTTGGGAGAGTAAATACAGACAGGTGAGAATGCTCTAAACCAAAGAAAACCAAGAACTTTCCCTTTGGACAGCTAGGGAAACGGGGAGAAGCTGCACAGAATTTCTTAATTCAGAAGACTGCAACTTAGATCTGGATTTCTTCATATGTTAATCCTAGCATTTATGAAGGGCTGGACTCAACTGCAGCAACCACAATTAACCTCCAGCCAAGTCTCAGACTGCAAGAGTTCTCTTTAAAATCAGCTAGTAGATGGTGGTGGTTGCTATTTCAATTATTCTTCACAGTATGATAACAAAGCAGACCTGTATGCATATTTTTTTAAAACTGAAGATTTATTGGAAAGAAATTTGATCCCATATCTTTTCAGCAATATAGGATATTTAACATTTTATATAGACTGTATTCAAGTAGAAAAGATTACATTAAAAATTTCTTAATATTGCACTTGGGACAAGCCGTGGCTAAGCTACTAACATTAGCATTCCAGAACAAAATCATACATAGTCTTCAGGATTTTTGTGAGCTGCCTCGTGTTACCTGCAAGATTTCTTCACAGGTACTTTGACCCACTTTGCTATTCAACTGAAGCTCACTGCTAAGAGTAATTCCTGTAATTTAAAGGTAAAGGCAAGCAATATGCTGTATGCTACCAGGAATGATTTTGGCGATTGCTTCATTCACATTATTTCACACTCCAGCCAAGATACTGTAGCGATTCACTTAACTCTTGTACGAGATCCCAGCATATATGTGAGAGGCTCCAATGCACATGGGAAGTGAAATACCCAGCTCCTTTTACACATTATTTCCGCCAAATTACCACATAGGCAGGAACCTTTTGTGGCTCACTGAGACAGACGAGTAGATTGAGCAGTATTTGCACACAGCAAGACTCAGTCTTCACATGCCAGGCACAGCATGGCTGGCATTGCTTCACATTATAGCAGTGTCTGGCCAAGGAAGTCCCAACAGGGATGGGCATTGCAACAAAGCCTGAACAGGGACAAAGCCAAAAGGGAACCCCAGCAAGCTGCAGATAGGGATTTTCACAGAAGTGTAAAGGAGGAATTAACTACTGAGTCTGTATTGAGGATCAGAGAGATTATTAAAAAGAAAGGAAGAAAGGAAGGAAGAAAGAAAAACCTGCTTAAAGGGATGGGATAACCAAGAATCGTATCAAGTGGCAGTCTGATGGCTGCTGGAGAAAACAGGACAGGGTTTAATTATTAACTAAAATTGTTGCTCTGAACTTGTATTTAAAGACCAGGTTTCATGAAGAAGGGTAAGTGCAACTGAAAATCTGCACTGTGAAAGAAAAGCCATGGACTTTACAATTTATTTGCTGACTGTGTGCAGAGGGTGGAAAACTGCAGTTCAGCAGCAGCTTCTCCCCTCTTGTATCTTGTTCACATTCCCAAAACAGGTTCACTTACAACAGTTAAGAAGACAAACCGTTAGCTTTCCTTCACCTTTAAATGCTGCTTTACTTCTTTAAAAAAAAGTAAATTAAGAATGTTAAGTCACTAAGGTCTATTTTATTAGTAGTAGCAGCTTCAATTTTTGTGTAAAAATAGTGTCAGCAGCTTTTACTAATGATGCAACTAAACTTTTGCTTTAGTAAGCATTATTACATAAAAAGCAGAGTCATTTATTTACTTTTCGTCTTAGCTTAGCAAATCACATGAGTAACTCAGCTCTCTGTAGGGCCCTCCTGATGTAAGGAGCCAGGCTAGCCAGAGCTGTAGACTTACCCAATTAGCCTATAAAGGACCAGTCCTTACTGTGCATATTCATAAGAGTTTTCTTCCACTGTTACTTAAGCACAAAAAACATTGAGGCATTTTAACACAGACACTCTGTAACATTTGTTTTATCTTCTTTTTTTGCTGTAGGTGTGCTAAAAATCATGCAGTTTGCAGGCTTGGTCTTTGGAACAATAGGGTTTTAAGTTACTGGTTTCAGTCACAGAACAAAATAACCCACAAAGGCAGGCCAGTCAACCCACAGAAAATATCAGCTACATGAAAAATGAGAAAACCACATTTTAAAAACTTGATTCAAAATTCAGTAGTGGATACCAGGAAGCTGAGTTTTTAGCACATGATCTGCAGACATTCATCCATCTCTGGATGTCAGTCATTCACACAAGTCTTTGTTTAAATCATGCCTTGCATCTCCAATAAAGTGTCAATAGCAAAGTGTTACATAAGCAGCCAGTGTTAAGTAATTAGCAAAACACAAATAATGGTGCTTTGGCTCTCAGGGTAAGGAAAGCTGCGCTTTCAACTGCGTGTTTTGTACTCTCCTAAAACCTGAGCAAGTATCCCCTTAGTAGGTGAAAAAAAAAATCAGATGTCCCTTATTTACTGACATACTAGATGTGACTGGAGTTACTGACTGAACATGTCATACACTGTCTTTTGCAGAATTTTGTGATGCTTACCCTTTTTCAGAAAGCCTAAAAAGGCTTAAAGTCTATTTTGAATCTGACTTCCCTACACTATCTCCAATTATATTTGACAAACAAATGATACATTTCTTACTATAAAAGTTTAAACATAATGAAGTGCTATCTTGCTTGGCTAGAAAACTCAGACTTGTACATATGCGTCCAACAATCAGCTAAATCATAATAAGCAAAAAAACCCCCAGAAATCGTCAAAAGTCATTCAAATCATTCAACAGGCTTATAGGCTTTTTTACTCCACTTCCCATATTAAAAAAGTTTGCAGATATACATTTAAAAGAATACCATCACCGCCACCAAACAAACCGCCACTCTGCCAGGTTCTCACTTGGAAACAAATAGTAGCAGTTGTCTTTTCATTAAGAAACTAAAATAGTGGCCAAGCTCAGCAACATGGGCAGCACTACAGTATTTCAACAAATCCTGGAATAGTCAGTCCTGAAGCATGCTGGTATAAAGATGACTTAAACCAAAGCCTGCTCTTGGATCACGACACAATTGCAATGAATCTGTCTGGTGCTTGCCTTTAAAGTGATATCACTTGATCTTCTCTAGCCTCAAATAGCAGTAGTAGTAACTATTAAAAAATGAGGAAGTCCTGCTGGCAGCCAGCAAAGCAGCAGTCTATAAGCACCACACTACAAAACAGTACCTCCACCCTATAATCACAGCCAGATTTTAATCACCTTGTCTGTGAACGTACATGCACATGGTATCTTAAACTGCAGTGCTCAAATCTGCTCAACAGATTCCTGCACCCCACCCTGTGCCGTGTAACTTCCATCCTTCAGGAACTCTGGGCCTGGCAGAGCATCTGCCAGGTGGGACAGGGAGAGAGCCTGACAGAGAGCCAGGCAGGAGGCCAGGAAACAGAGAGGTGGAACATGCAGCCTGCTGGGAGGGCGCTCTGCACCTGCGTCCGCAGGGACAGCAAACAGGATCGGAAATTGGCAATGGAAGGATCTGAAGACTGGAAGAGACTGCAAAGATGAAAACCAGTATTATAGGTGGCTTTGTACTGCCATTTTTTTTGCACCCAGTTTCCAGTTCCAAGCACAAGAGTACACCCCCAAGATATGGACAAAATCAACATTCATATGTTGTTTCAATATCTCAACTGGAAAATTCAGGAACCACCTATCAAATTTGGCAAGTGTTGTTTTCACATAAAAAGAAATCAGGTGCTATACAGGAACAAAAGAATGAATGCCAGAAACTCTTCATATCTGTGATGAATTCAACAATTTCAGTGGCAAACAAACCACTTCTGCAAATCAATCTTCAGTAATTTCATAGTGCCTAGCACTTACTACGCAGACATTGTCAGCTTCTCAGGGCCTTGATTTTAGTATTACCTCTAACAGGTACCAAAATAAACATAAAATCCATACCAATCGGTGGCAGCTATGATTTCTCGAAAGAATGCCTGTCTTGCTTTTTACTCCACCATGTCCTGTTTGTAAAATGTCCTCATAAAAAGGCTTCCATTACTAAGTGAACTACTACAGCATAGTGGAACTTTCATCTGTAATACCAAGCATAGCAGATTGCTTTTGAAAACGACACTCAGATATCTGAGTAAAATGATTACAAATGCTAGAAAATATAGGACAGACAAATGTTTCTGGAAAAAACCCCAATCTAACAACCCTTACTGCACTGAGAACTTTGTCCCCTATGAAAACATACAAGGCTACAGTAAAATAGTCAAAGATGTAAGATTTGTCAACCTGGGAAAAGCATAAGCTTAAACAACATGAAATGTGGTCCTTATTTCCATTTCGGGTATAACCGCCAGAAACAACTATTTTCAGTATTTGGAAAGGCAAAATTTGAATTTGATCACTTTAATAAAAATTATTACAAACTATTAAAATCGAGGAGACTTAAGCTTTCACAATTTTAGGATTTAGTTTTTTCCACCACATAATTTGGAAAATAAACTTCAAGCATTTCTTCCATCACCAGCATCTTCCTTCAACTGCCCATTGAGCAGTTGACTGAACATGAGCAGCATCATGTAATGGCTCGTTACTCTCAACAGTATGAAGAGACTAAGAATTGGAGTTAAATCTAATATTTTGACTAAAATAATTTTCACAAGACATGTGCAACAAAATACCCAGCTTGTCTCAGAAGCAAGTCTCTTCACAACAGCTTTGTCTTTTACATTTAGAATTTTTCTGTCTGGTAAGATGCAAATATAATGGAAGTCTAACATCTACAGTTATGCAAGTACACAACCCCCCCGCATACATCACTAGTAAATAATCAGACTGCATACAAGATTATTTGTAAAAGTATTAAAACCCTTTGATGCTCCATATTTATGCTGGCAAATAGCTCTCCTGATATAAAAGGCACTTTGAAAACCCAATATGGTTTGGTTCATTAAGTTTGCAAAGTACAAACAATTGTACAAACATACAATTATATTGAAGCATGTCAGCCATTGTGACATTGTCTACAAAACAAGTTTCCAATTGTCGATAACACTGGTTTTATGGGAATGAGCAGTGGTTTCAGCAGCTTTACTGAAGACATGACAGGGTTTCCAGTACCACAATCTTATTAAGGAAAAAACCCTCGAAAACTTACAAGTTTAGGGGCCCCCAAAAAAACAAGACCCGAAGTCCATAACATTCTTTCAATATTTACTCCTTAGAAGTGAACTCCATCCATAGCCTGAGGGCAGAAATCTATTCAGTCGATTCCAGATGTGGTGGAGGCAGGCTCTCTCTCAAGAAGTGTTGTCACACCAGTACAGTACTGAAAACTTTGGTCCAACAGCACCATTGCAGAAGTTCACTACATGGCTGCAACATCAATCTGTATGTAAAGCTGCCTTACTCCTGCCTGTGGAAAAAGGAAGGAGGGTTAAAAACGCTGTAAAGCCAAAGCAGTTTCCTGTCCTGAACATCAGCCCACATCAGTAAGCGACCTAGCAAAAAACTTCAATGTCTCATTTTTCTGTAATTCATCTCCCACATTTAGCACATCACTCAGAGAGCACGGGATGAGTAAGGAGTTCTTCACACAGTCAAGTGCACACACACAATGATGTATTAACATTAGCTTTGCCACATTACCTCTTCTGATTCATGCTAAATAACTGCCACACGTGAAGCTGCACAAAAGCAATTCTTACTTTCTTTTGTGCCAGTTTAACTTCCTGAAAAGCAAGCTGCTTGAAGAACTGTCAGTTTAAAATGGAGCTAAGCACGAGAGCGTAACGTGGGACTTGTTGTTCAAACCAGTTCTACATTTGATTTTATCCAGAAAGCCATCACATGTGCAAGCTGCCAATGCAGTGAGAAGCCTGAGTAGGTCCAGTCTGTGCTGAGAAACCCTATCCTAAGAGAAGCCTCATCTATTTTCTCAGTTCCTTATAGGTCAATATAGATCAACCCAATTTGATACACCTGAGACAATTACATCTGTTATTTCCATAAAGTGGCATGAAAAACTAATGCAGAGAGGTACAGTAATTCCATCTACACAACTGAGTATTTTGAAATTGTTCTATTCAGCTGGAGCAGAGAAGCTTTTCAAAACAGATACCAAACTCAGAAATATTTAACCTTTCTTGATAAGAATTACAATGTCACATCACATGACAAGCATGTCATTGATAAGAATTACGTCGTCACATCTCACTTTGAGATGTGATTTCCACTGACAAGACATACCTGAGTAAAAATATTGTGAGTCTGGCTTAGAATCCACCTTCCGTCAGCATCAGGAGCTACTAATAACTTCAAAGTCCCTATGTAAACATCAGTACAGAGGGTCCAGAAATGTGGATCATGTAAACTGTAAACTCCTTGCAACTGCTGCACCTAAAAATAGAAGCAAATTTTAGAAAGCGTATTTCAGAAAATATTTGTCTGTACTATGGTTTTTTACAGAAAATATTATAAAAGCCAATGCATTCTTTTAGCTCACTGGGCATTTTGTGATCTTCTACCAGAATTTCTTATTACTATCTCAGTTATTGTAAGAAAGATGAAAACACACGCATTTGTGTCTGTGTGATGATTTTGTGCACGTGTTGTGATTTTGTACCCTGCTGCATTTACATTCTACATAGATTCTACTGAAACCATTTCTGAAAATAGAGGTGTTCAGGAGAGAAAAGTCACAGTTCTTGGATTTGAGATGGCATCCAATTAAAACCGCCTTTTTTGCAAATGTGAGAATTCTGCCATGAAACAATTTGTGAGATTCTAACTTTAACAGAAATATATTCATACATAATTTACAATTTTGTGAGGGCTTAGATTCGTCCTGAGAATCCCTTTGGTTTTTCCCTCTTTCCACTTTTAGAAAACTCTCCATGTGATGATTACAACCTGTAACTCCGGAGGAAAGGCAGCACTCCTTCAAGTGCTTTGTATTAACTTTGCAAAGGCGCTTCAGTGTTCAGGTCATGGCATACTAACAGAAAAGTTAAGCAGGAGAACAGGTCAAATCCAGAGTAATCTTTGTATTCCTATAAATACACTTCCAATGTTATGTATAAGCACAAAGTACTTTGGGAGGAAAAGCTTCAGGATCTATTTTTCTTACCTAACATAGCAAATTTTTAAAACACAAACTGAGGTGAAGCTACATAAAATTTAGGACTTTGGGAAGATACTAATTAAACTGGCCCCTCCATTTGTGTATTCTAAGGTACCTTTGACAGGCATTACTGGAAAAACATCATAAAATATCCTCATACACGCAGCTGAGGCTCAGTCAGTCAGCAGCTTGATCAGTCAGAGCAAAAACAGCTTAACAGCTCACCCTCTGGTAGCACTGAGGCAGGGCGTTTTCCAGAGAAGGAGGCGTTCTCTGCATCAAAATCCCAATGGATTCTTTTAAAAGTGGAACAATACTAGAAAGAAAAAAGGAAATTAGCTATTATTTTTTTTTCAAAAGGTGCAAGGAGCAACCTAAGATTCCTTAATGCTGAGAAATTTTTCTTTAGTTCTTCCACCAGAAGCTGAGAAAGTTGCCATGAAAACCCAGTACAGAAAATAAAACTATTGACAAAATTGCTATGGTGTCCTATCCAAACAAGACTATTTCTCCCCCACAGTTTCCACAGAGTTAACTGCTGGCCAGTCACAAAAGATTAATGGTTTAATCACGGGATTTGAGATGAAATCTCTTGGTGTCTTGGAAGATATACAACAAAGCAGCTGTATAGCTCAAAACCAACTTCAATGGCAAATCATTCACAAGCAACCATAAAAATACTCAACTGAAATGGGGTTTGCCTCTGTGTTTGGGTTAAGGCATATTTTTCTTATGAACTAAGATAATAATGGGGCAATCATAAAACAAAATTAGTGTGGAACAGTCCAGCTACAACAGTTATTTTGTCAGAAACAGACAGCTTGGCATATTCTTGAAGTGAACTAAGTGTAGAGTCTCATCCAAGCTCAAGGGTTAAACATTTGGAAGCAATTAGAGGTTCCCTCCTGGCCAAATGGTCTTGTTTAATCAGCAAACTAAGAAGATATTTAATATCTTTTTTTATTATTGTTACTTTTTGTTTTTTAATAAAACCAGGAGACCAATAAGCCTATGCCCTGAAGCTAGCACTAAAAGGTTATACTCTTATTAAGTATTCAGCATGGTGATTTTTTTGTTTAGGAGTAGTGCATCGTGTCTGGTTCAGTAGAGCCTCCTAAAATTTTCAAGTGGATGACAAATATCTGTAGCCCAACACTAAAGCTTAAATAGCAATTTAATTTCAAGAGCATACAAGTCACCTAACACTCTGGACCGAAAGTGGTTATGTATTTCAGAAATTGTAAGCTGTATTTCAGAGTTCAGCACTGGCACCACAGCTGCACTACGTGGAGTTACGGGATCAAAACACACCTAAAACATCTGTCCTTTAACAGTTGTTAAAGGACACCGCAGAACCTTTGTTTAACATCTCATGGAGTGGTGTGGAATGCAGGGCACAGACCAGCTGTGCATTTGCAGATGTGAACAAATGACCGAACCATTTAAAAAAGGTGTTTCCATTTGCACAAGGGAGCAGTGCTGGCTGATGGACCTCTCAGCTCACTCCCTGGCTAAACCCTGCCCAGGGGTGGGAGGGAGCAAGAGGCTGCGTGACTCTTGTCTAATGAACCCCTGGAAAAACCACCACCCTAAAATTAAGTCTTCTTGCAAGCACGATGGTTGTTCCAGCCAAATTCCCTGCCTGGTGCTCTCTAGCACATGGCCTCCCACGTTCGCACTGCCACCAAGGCATCGGTTCAGAAATAGGAAGAAGCAATTAGGGGCAAGCATTAGGACCAGGAGTTGCCTAAACTGGACCTGTCACCAAGACAAACATTCAGCGATGCAATAACTGTCAATCTGTCTAAAGGAAGCTTAATTGGAGTGTCACATTCTGCAGTGGATTACAGAAGTTTAGGGAAAAAAGGTTCTCTTATTAATGGACCCATCTCACTAAATAATGTCCATGTCACAAGCATTACATCAAAGAGAGCTGGAGCTGCCAACACACTCCACTGATGAATTGATTTCAGTTTAACTCCCTATTTAAAATGCAGGTTTGCTTCTTAATAAAAACCTTGAAAGACCAATACACAAGTTCAGGATGCAAACTGAATGCAAGAATTTTGAACACTGACTCCATTCCCATAAATTTAACGAGGCCTCTCTAACATGTGCATCTAAAGGTTTCAAAAACCACACACATACAGGCTGCATATTTTTTCCCAGGGAAACAACTAAAGGAATGGAGAATGTAGTAGTCTGCCGTTTTATTGAAACATACCACTAAAAGTGAGAAAAGCCATGAAAGAAAGCTAACAAAAATGTCTCATTTGTACAACTTATTTACATTTTTTAATAAAACTGATGTACATTATCTGATGGAAGAGAAATTAATTGTCAAGTAGATTTGAAGAGACAGGCTAAGAACATCTTAAAAGTCCACAGAATACAGGTAAATCAGGATGTGCTTGATACTGTTGGTGAAAGTTGACGCATATCCCGGGTCACACCTTCTTCCTCTGTCTCAGAGCCAGTGTTCAGATACAAAGTTTATCTTTTGCAAAGCTGAAAAGGCCAAAAGCCAGCTGCAGTGATGTGACAGGCCCTCACAAATGCTGTCCAGAGCAAAGAAGGCCATGGATGCCCCTCTGCATCCAAAGGGATACTGACTTACACGGTAGGCTTACTGTAAGCCAAACTAACACAGCAAACAGAATCCTGATGTTGCCTGATGTTTTCCATTGTTTAATGCATATTACTGAAGTATAAAACCTTTAATTTAAAAACCAAGATGCCACAGAATATGCTCTTTTCTCAAACATTAACTAAAACCAGTATTACTTAATCACTAGGAGGCACTAGAAATATCAGCTCCATTTCATGTGACTGAAGAAAACATTAGGGAAGATGAGAAAACCAAGCAGGCTGAAAATATGGTCAGAGATTTTGACCAAGCTCTCTCTTTTTTTTGGCTTCATCATTAGTGAAAAAAACCCATGTGGCTGCCTCCACAGCAACTATTGCACTGGAGCTCCCGCCCTTGTTTGTTTTAATTTATAAGATTATTGAGGAAAACAAATAATGCTGAATTCTCACCAAGTGGAAAGCTTTCTCATGCATAAGCAGTCAGTAAGCTTTGCTGTTAAAGTACAGACAATTCCATTGCTTTCTGATTACCAAGCCTTAAATCTAAAATATCACAAGACAATAAAATCTGAAAGAGGCACTAACCCACAGCAAGATTTGGGAAAAAAAACGTACCCTCTACAAAAGCCAGAAAAGCAAAGGCAGCTAATGTTAGAGCACATCACATTTGCACATAAACTGTTACAGAAGTGAAAGGTGTTCAAACAAATAAAAACAAACTACTATTGACATGAAAATGATAAATCCAGCCTGCCACTACTACACATGGATTGATTAAAAATTAAGAGTGAAAGCATCAAAGTCTTAATTGACCTGCATCACACATTCAGTTAATACTCATACCCATTCCGGTGCCATCCTGTCTGTGCCACTGTTTCTGTAGGCATAGCTAGCAAGACCCTGGCATTGCCATGATCTTGGACTGCAAAGCTGAAAACAACTCCGAGTGAAGAACCCTGTACACAGACACTGCACGCAGAGTGCAGCAGGAAATTCATTCAGTGCTCTCAGCACTACAGAAAATAGAGGGTATTTGTGACAGGTTTCATGGAAGGTAAACAAACATTGCTCAGGATCAATACCAGCTATGGTTCTTCAAATACCATAGCTCAAAATCTACCGCCAGATTTCCAAATTCTGGGGTTTTTCCCAGCCACCATCCATATCCTCAGTGTGAAGACTGTTGGCCTATTTCAGAAGTTTAATAAAATTTTTTTATTAGGCAATAGCAATTTTAATCAGACTGCAAGCTTTGCTCAAGACAAGGAGCACAGGTTTAACATTTGCTTTACTGATTTTGAATTCTTTGTTCTCATAACAAAGTAGTACCTTGATTCTCAAGCAAGACTGGCAGGTCCCATTACCCTGCAAATAAAGGTAGGGCTTGACATTTAGCAGTAATGGGTTAAAATAACACCAACAACAAACATGCTAGTTTGGAGGAGTTTTGCTATAGAAAATTCCTTCTGAATCTTAGTGAATGCAGCACTTCATTTAAAAAAAGTAATTTTTTTTTATACTGCTATGCCTCAAACATGAAAGACCCCAAATGTTACTGGCACACCCTCCCCTGAAGCTCTTTCACATTATATCATGTTCAAGCAGCTCTAGATTTTATGCAAAAAATTATGTAACCCATGGAAACAACTTCACTAAATGACTGAAGTAAATTGCCTCATTTCTTTGACCACTTAATATGCAGTCTGCGTGCTCTATGCAATCTAGTATCAGATTTAGTCTACTGTGCCTTTCTAGAAACATGTGGGTCTAATAGAGGTTTAGGACAAACTTGATTTATACCAGAGCTGTGGCTTTTGCATGGTGACTAGTTTCACATAGCCGAATGAAATGCTAAAATTGCTTCAACATTTCAGAATAAGGCTTAGAATACCAAGGTTAAAAACTAAATGAATATTTAGTTTTTAATATTAAAAGCAGTTTAGAGACTTGAGAAATTGTTTATTGAGTCAATGCATATATAATTATGTGGACACAACCTTGGAAAAAACTTGAAGAGTGCCAGCCTGAACTACAATGAAATAGTCAAGCTTTCGTTAAAAAAAAATTTAAAATGCTGGTAAGACAGACTTGTCTATTTTAAGCATGTCCTATTTATGCTTTACTTGCATGAGATAGTACAGAGAACAATCGAAGAAAGAGTCATTAGGTATTAGTGGCTGCATCCAGGAAAACTCAGATGCCACACGGGATTTTCACCACACAGTCAGAATGTTCTGTGCTAACTCACGAGGAGTTAGGCAGAGAATGTCACCCTAGAGCAGCCTTAGCAAAGGATCACAAGAGCAACAGAGCAACTGTGTCAGCAGCTGACAATTTGCACTAATTAGAGATGTTGTCTACAAGAAGGCTCAACCATTTGATTTAAAAGCACTGCTTGACTTCTCTGAAGAAGCATTGCTTAACCCTTCTGCACCTGCACAAGGCAAAGTTACGAAGAGGAGTCTTTACACTGCACCAGTAAGTTTTTTTAGTCATCTTATGTAGGTATTTTTGTGATTTCCTTGGGAAGTGTAGCCATCGTTTCAGAAAACTGAACGGAGAAGACCCACTAATAGGAGCAGGCAAGGCTTGAATAAACCAGAGAGAGCTGCCCAACACTGAAGCAAGCAAACACTCGATATAAAATCAAAACAATGATTTTCCTCTGCATTCTCATCCAATAGATTTGATATTCTACTGGTTCACCAGACATAGTTCCATAAAAGGGAATAAGGAATTCTGTTCTGCCTTTATTCCTTCTTTGTATACAAAATATCATAGAAAGAATACAGATTAAAAAACAAAAGCAAAACCCCCAAACAAAACCAAACTTTAAAAAACCCCAGAACAACAAAAAACCCCAACAAAGCAACAGAAAAACTGGAGTCCTGGATCTAACCTACCCCCTACTCATAACCCTGCAGACTCTGTAAGTCAAACTCAGACTGTTCAGCAGTAACTTGGAGGATACAGTTCCAACTAGGGCCATGTCCCCAAACACCATTAAAACTTTTGAACGACTCTACCAGACTGGCTTTTGCATCGCTGGCTCAAAACTATGCTTCTTTTATTACAGCCACAAAGATCCTGACTAGAGAACAGATCCTGACTTTTAAACACCCATGAATGGGGTCTGCTTGTTGGGGCACACACATGCTCTTACTCCACTTTACCTTACCAAAGTTGGTTTAACTAATAAAAGGGACACAAACAAAATTGACAAATATTCACTTGAAACAGCAGACAATTATTTAATCTGAAGCCAGATTTACCCCAAAAATTATGTCTTTCCCACCTCAAACCCACAGGTATCCCATGAGCAGATGGACAATTAAAAAAACCCAAACAAACAAAACCCAACCTGCCCCCCCACCCTGAACTAGACATAGCTCTTGCCATTACCAGTTTAAAGTATATTTGCAATGTTATTCCCCTCAAATTTTAAATTTCACAGAACTTCAGTAAATTTTTTTTCTCTAGGTTAGATTTAGGTGACTTGAAAAGATTAAGTACAAAACTATTATATATCCTAGCAAGCATCACCTGGGCTCCCATATTACTGTTACAGAAGATCACCTTATGGGAAAATCTGAAAACCCTTTTGCGCTAATTCTTGAAGAACACTTAAAACACAGCATAGTGAAGAATAAGGCAAAATTAACAGTGGTTTTATGTCCAGAAGTGTAAATGAAGATTACTAAAGTCAAACACCACAAGAAGGGACTCGAGTTCTCAATAGCCATCTGAAACTGCCAGTAGTTGTATCTACAATCTTAAAGTGCATTTCAAGCAAAACCATCAATAGTTAAAGTCTGTTGGACTGCTTAGAAAACAAAATACCAACACAAAACCACCCAACCCTGCAATTAGCGTTTGCTCCACTGATGAGCCAGGATGTGCCAGTCTGCAAGAAATGCAGGCTTGCTTCTATCAACTATGATGCAGCTGACTGCACTGATAGCAGAATTATTCTACTGATCATTTACAGCCTCATGGACCAACAAAATAACATAACAGGCTGAAGTCTGGCATCAGATCAAAAGACATCAAATAGTGAACTTCTCCAGCATTTTCAGCAGAAACCATGGGTCTCAAATGTTCCTTCTATCTGTGCTAGAAAACCTATAAACAGCATTATTATGACACCTCTGTTAATGGAATTCAGTGTTATTTCAACTACTGTATGAATGGAAGAAAAAAAATGAACTGTCATTCATACGATATTTTCTGCTGTACACAAAGCTAGACCCTTAAAATACAAACTGTATGGAAACCTGTGTTTTAGTCAGCTACTGCCTCTACCTCGGCAACAGTTTCTTCCCCCTTGGAAACTTGCACATTTTCTTTCCCATTTTTTGAGATTTCAGTAACAGAAGTAGTTTGCAATAATTTGTCATTTATGAAATTACAGAATGTTTAAGTCAAAATCTCCGAAGTTTATATTAAAGTGGTGATTTAATAGCGATCTCTAGCACAGACATTTCTGTGGGCGTTGTGTCTGAAGCCTGCTGCCCTACTCTGACAAACAGGGAGATTCACATCAATAATCTTGTGAATGCTGCCATGCACAAGCCATAAACATGCCATACATGGTAGGAGCATAAGTAGCTGCAGTTCATCAGATGACACTCACCACTGCTGAACAAAGGTGTTCAGTTATTAGGTTGTAACTGGAGTTGTGGCACGCTGCCCTATGCCACCATTGAAACTGCTGCCAAAAAAGCCTCATAGCATCACTGAATGAAATATTTGCTTGACCAGTCTAATCCAAATAGCTTCACATTTACCGTGAACTTGGTAAGCAACAACTCTGAAAGTCCAGAAGTACTTGAAGCATTTCCATCAGATCTTAAAAGGAATAAGGATGTCTCAGAGTACAAATACAAAGGAAAAGACAGTTCTTGTTGAGGTAAGAAAACAAAATTAAAACCTACCAGCCTTGATTTGTCAAGGACAAGGGCACATCCCGTGCCAGCAGTCTCAACTCTGCTGCCCTGAAACCATTCTGCTCCATTTACTGGAGTACATTGGTTTATATAAGCATGTACTAAATACAGAGATGAATCTTTCTACAGTTTGAACCTGAAAGACATTTTTGAAGTATTATGCAAAGAAGGACAAAATATGCAGATTTAAGAGCTAAAGTTGTAGCTGCAGAAAAGGGAAAAAAAGATAGCTCATGTAAGAGCTCACCAGAATGGCTGTACAGAACGGAGGTAACACACCACTCTTGGAAGAAAAGCAAATGTAAGTCATTAGCATAACAAAACCCCTTTTTCTTCTGAGCTGTAATTTCTGCTGTAACTAGCATCAAAAATACTACCAAATACCAGTGATAGCAACACTTACCTTACACCTATAAGTAGTGCTATCAGCATTGAACAAATAGGATCTGCTATCATTAGACCATAGTTCTGCATCAGTATAGCAGATATGATTACACCAATACTTCCCAGCGTGTCTGCCACAATGTGCAGAAATACACCTGTAAGAGATTAAGTGATACCATTACAACTTGCTATTCTTAAAGCTAATGCAGCATCTCAGAGACGTTTTACAAAAAGGAGTTTCAAGAACTAGATAATCCGATCTATACCCGTTAAATTTGTGGTCAGTTTTGGGTCCAACACACAAAGATTTTAATGTATTTGTAGAATACGGGCCATTTGAAGAATTTACTTTTTTTTCTGCACTTAGCAGTAATGGGTATTTCATAACAAGGCTATTAAGTTAAACAGCGATTAACAGCTGCAGCTAGACTTTTCTCATTCAATACTCACCCATATTATAGTACAGAAACTCATACTCCCTGATGCCTACAGTAGTGAGTACTGTATAAGGTGGCCAGACTGTTAACAGAAACAGTTCTGTGAAGCTTTGACACATGCTAATGTTTAACTGACAACACCTTCTAAAAGTTATTTGGCAAAGAAATCCAAGACAAATAGTTTTGAGAACTAAACAATATTGCAGACATGAAAAGCTTTACTCTTATTCTGAAGAATAACACTGCCTTCAAGTACAAAGAAACACATACTTCGCAGCTAGTCAAAGTTAAGCCTTTGGAGCTCTCTGCTGGCAGTGACTGGAAGTCATTCAGAAACAGCTTTTTGAATGCAATTCTCCAGACAGATAATCTCCTCTGGTAAAAACAACACACAACTATAAACCAGCTCTTTGGGGATTTCTCCACGTCTACATTTGTGTCTGGCTGGGAAGGAGCTGGGTTTCTCCACAGCAGCCTGCATCAAGGCCGCCTGTTTCTCACGGCCCCACAGCAAGAAGGCTGGGGTGGGCAAGATGCTGGGAGGGCACAGAGCCAGGCCAGCTGACCCAAACAGACCAGAGGGATATTCCATACCACCCAACATCATGCTCCCCAATAAGACTAGAGTGTTGTCTTTTCCAAACAGCTGTTGCTCAGACTTCCCTAGGCATTGATCTTCTGGTGAGAGGTGATTGCTTGTGAGTGATTGTCTTGAGAGCGACTGTCTTTGCATCACCTGGTGGGGTTTTTCCTTCAGTATTGAAAAATTAAAATAAAACCAGGTCTTTTTAATATGCTTCAATTAAAATGACTCTTTCACAAAAAGACTGACTTTCCAATATCTTCAACTGAAGTACTGAGTATACATATACATACTACGGTGTACTGTAAATTCTAGAAGAACATGTAAATGTTTCCTTTTCAAGGACTACAAACAAGCCAGAAAATCATCCCATAAGAGAAAACCCTATGTACATTTGGGTATGCCAAGTAATTACTACCTCCTACATCTCATAATTGTCTCCCTTTAACTTCTGAACATTTAAAAAAAGCAAAACAAAACCAACAAACAGCTAACCAAAGCTCAAAACCAACGTCTAAATTATCCATAACTAATGCTCGGGAGATCAGGGACTCCAATACTACTTCAAGAAATTTAGATGCATTACCATCTTCTCTACACCAACGCTAAGAGCTTGATGAAATGCAAGTTTTAAGCTCAAGTACTCTTTAACAACTACATCAATCTGCATTTTTTAAATACCTTCTATCTTAATCACACTCTTCTTCATGTTACAGAACATATATTGCAATTAGGCTCCTTAGGTTTCTGCTTTTAACCACTCTTTCCTAGTTTTCCATTGATTTTTCAGCATCAGTAACAGAAGCTGAATCCCAGCTTTTGGGATGTCTCTTTTAAACTGTGTTTACACTGCATTACATTTAGACTTTTGTGAATGTCTCGACATCTAGTCATGCACAGAGTACAGCAGAGCTGTTTACAGGGGGAATGGAACTTCATTAAATAGCTCCTTTAAGAAAAATGTGGCATTTATCCAGAGGAACCCTCTAAAACAGATGTGTGACAGACCCAGGCAGACTGTGATAAAACCAATAAACCAAAATACTTATTCTCATCATACCTTGTAAAATCTGTTTGCTGGATCCAGCCATTACTTCAAGAGAATGGTCATCTGTGAAGACAATTATTGACATATTAACCTAGACAAAGGCTCTCTCTAGTGGTCCTTCTGTTACACTCTTCCTTTCGGAAATGTCTTGAACAGAGGCTGCTCACAATGGCCAGCTTTTACTCAAGCTATTGTTTTTTAATGCAGAAATTAAATTAAAAGTCTTAAAATGCATTTTTTAAAATAAAATATCACTATACACAATAGATTTCTACATATGTATATATAAAAATAAATTATATACATTTGTTCTTAATTAAAACAAACAGAGAGGTGAGACCTTGCTAGTATAGAGCAAAATAAGACCCCTCAAGAACCCAAGCCATGAACACAAGTGAGAAGAGTGGCTAACCAGAAATACTTCACTTAAGGAAGCATTTATACCTAATGTAAAACAACAAGGATAAGACTTGGAGAAGGAAAGAAGTAAGTAAAAATCTTCTCATTCAAGCAGATGAATGCCTCTGTAGCATTAATCCAAAAGATATTTTAAGAAAAACTTATTAAGAGATAGCAAAAGGCTTCTAGTGAAGATATACAATAATTTACACAACAGCTGATTTGAACATCAAATTGCACAAGACAGAGAGCTACATTCACTGGGGGCCATGGGGAAGGTAAGGAAGAGGCAGTGACAGGGAGCTCCTGCTTTCCAACCAAACTCCAGAAGAACTACTGGAAAACAAATGCCAATTTTCTAAGAATAGCAAGGAAGGGACAAGTAAATATTTTTACACTCTTTCTCGCCTCCTGTCTGCCAGTTCCCACACTATTTCCTGCTCTGAATGTGCACATTTTGAATCACGTCAGATCCCAGCTTATGGCTTAGGCAGGAAGGACTGACAGCCCTGCATTACCACGAGGCTTTCATTTGCACTGTTTCAAATAGGTGGTACCTACACAACCTCTTCCCCCATAGTCAAGGCTACTGATCATATTTTGCACGAATGTCTCTTCTCAGATTGTTTGCTTTCATAGAAAAGATTTAAGCATAGTTAACATAACAAGTATTTTTTTCATAACCATCTTAAAACAGATTACAGCTACACAAAATGGGGAAAGTCTTACTTGAGATCACAAGCCAAGTACAACTAACAATCTCTAAGTACCCAATGTTCGTTGGTTCATTTTTTCTAATATCTTGAGCTGTAAAATTATTCAAATGGAGAACACCAGCAAAGCAGCTTAACTATGTCTATTGATTTTAAATGAAAAAATTTAAACAGGGCACTTGATAACTAATTTCACTATATTGCAATAGCATACAGCTGTTCCATCTTTTGCCAACACAGAACATTATGGTGAACATTCGAAAACCAGAGGTAAAGCAAAATCTTTAAAAACTAACACTGAAATTACTGCAAGTGAAACACAAAATGAGCCACAAAACACGGTGGTGGCAGAGCATACCAGGTATTTAATGAAGCTACGTCCATGTACAATCACAACAAGCTGCCAGCACACTCTTTTTTTTTTCCAGTAAATTATTAATAGCAGATTTAGATTGAGTCAGGATGGTCTATGATATCAAATCAGTACTTACCATGACAATAATCCTGACCATGAGAGTGTCCATGGCCGTGACCATGAGTGTGTCCATGGGAATGTTTATGCTCATGGCTGTGCCCATGGCTGAGACCACCGTTAAATAGAGAATGGCTGTGCTCATGCCCTATAAACAAATATCACCATCAGAGTATGATGAATACATAAATGATGAATAAAAGGCCACTTACATTTGTTTCTCAGCTACCCAAAACCTATTCATATTTTAGGTCACTTTAAGGTATGGCTTTAAATAAGTTAAGAAACTTAACACAAGGTGTTTATCATCTACAGCTCTGCTGTGCAGACATATTTTATATATATATACCCATAAAATATACCAGATTTGAGAAGTCAAGTGCTTTTATACATTCCCACTTCTGAGACTTGTTGTGCCAGACTTTTAGTACGATTTGAAAAACGTACACCTAATTAGATACAAGCACTTTAAAAATAGCTGTTTTAAGAAACCAGAAATTGACTGTCATTCGCAGATTAAAAATTCAAGCTTAGACTGCTGCTTAAAAACCAAAGACTATGTTCTTCCACCAGTCTATGTAAGTTTATATGTTAAGCTCAAAGAGAGACCCATAGGCTTTGCAGAAAAAAACCCAGAGCGTTTACCACGTGTATTTAGACAAATAAATTCTGCATTTCAATTCAAAAGACACTAGGCTGAGAAGTATCTGAAGCAGAATCATCTCATGCTTAAAATTTGGTTCAGATACTGTTATCTAAATTTTCCAGCCACAAACTTGCTTAAGTCCAGCTTAAATTTTTCCAAAAAGATGCTCGGCAAATCTCTTTCAACAAGGTGCAGAAGAGTGCATGAACTCCAGAAAGCAGATTCTGGATTTCTAGGTGTTCCAGTTAATGGACATTAACATGAGAAGTACAACAGTGGCATACCAGGACTAGTAATAAAACACAGAAATCAACATAGCAAGAGGTCACATGCACATTTGGCTAGGATTGCCATTAAAAAGACACCATATGTAATACTGGGGTTCTCACTGGGGGATAAAAAGGTCTTGGAACACAGGCTGCCAAGAAAGGAAACAGTACTGGAAGTTACATCCTACCAGAGCCGTGTGAATGCCCATGACCTCCATGCTGAAAAACAAATATTCCTATAAGATTTACAATGAATCCTAGTATAGAAACAGGAAGAAGTCTCTCATGATGCACATCAGGAGGTTCAAGTGCTCTCTAAAAAGAAAAAAAAAAAAAAGAAAAAAAAATTGAACAAACCAAAATGCTAATGTAGAGTTTTACAATCTCTTTGCATTATTCAAAAGTACCAAAAAACTACTTAGATACAGAAGCATTCTTATCCATAACATATATATATATAGACATAATCAAAAATTACTCAGGACTTCCAGCTTCTGGTATGATACACAGACCAATTCTCACTGTCTGAAAATAAAGTTCTATTATTAAACCTGTGAAAGTACAGTAGAGTATTCTGAGAGTCTAGCTCAGTTTTATCATAAGATTTGGTTATGCTGTGGGAAGCGGCTCAACACCATTTGAAAACATTCAGGTTTGTTGCAGTATGTGGATTGCTTAAGTTACCTATAAGACTTCCAAGAGTCTAGAATGCCATTTCTTCCTTTCTCCTTCAAAAGGTGAGGCAATGAGGGGAATGAAATGAAGACTGAGAACAAATTATGACATTTTTTAGAAATTCCCAAACCTAGATTGATTTTTTTTTCAAGTCTTTTTTACCCTACTTCCTCTGGGATTTTTTTCTCAAAGAGACATTATAGACCTAATACAATTTGTATCTGAAGCTAAAGTGTTGATGAGTGTAAATTACAACTGACAGAGGAGAAAACAATTCACCATCTCTCCACAAGGATGAAAGGTACAGGCAGTAAATAGCAAGACAACAAAACTTTTAGCAGATGCAAAATTTTAAAGCAACTGAGAGAAAAGAGTCACCATCACAAGCAAAGAGAATACTCAGCATAGGAGCTCAGATCAGCAGGAAGAGAATTATGTTTCACCATTACACTGACCCTGTCATGGTTTTTAATCTTTCTAGTAAGTTTTGCTCCTGTTTCTAGATTTGGAGTGAAGTTTTCCCAGGCATTTAGGCAATTTCAGCCCAGCTTTAACTGATTTTGAAGTATTTACATGCCTATCAATGTAGAAAAATGTTCCTGAAAGCTCTTCCCGATTCTCTGTTAACAAAAGAAAAACTCAAGAGACTTATTCTGAACTAGAAGTCTAAACAAATTTATAATGTATTTCTCATTAAAAAGTAAAAGCATTAATTGAAGCTGATTAGAAATAGTTATCAGTTTTAATCATTGATATTGCCCTTATAAGTCTAAATTTCAATCTTGAAATTATCACCTGAACCATCACGTAAAACAAATTCAAGAAAAGAGCCCTTGTAAATGTCTAACCTATCACTACTTGCCATTTATATCAGACTTCAAGATTTGGAGAACAGTGTTCTTTCTTTAACAAGCTGGTCCAACTTCACAGAATGTTACTTATGACTAACTTCTCTCCTCTGAATGACTAGTTTGGGCCTTTCTTTCTTGGCCTCATTTGTTCTTTAACAATGAGAAGTGGAGATCCTTCTCAAACATCATTAAGTGGCTGAAAAAAGGGGACAGGCTCCATCTCACAGAATTTTTACACATAAACAAAATACACTATTTAAGAAGCTAGTAGAGATCCACTGAAAAAGCTGGGTTTCTCTGTCATGAAATAGCAATTTCAGATGGCCCTATTCTCTGTTCAAATCACAGATTTTTAATCAATTATGAACATAATTTAATGTTTCAATTCATTAATTTCAGTAATTTACTCCTCGTAAAAATAGAAATGTTTATCCATATTAATTATAGAATTTAATAGTGTAATTGATTTCATAACATACCTCAACACCTTCAGAAAAAATGAAGAATGCTGTAAATATGAGGAATAAACCATTTACAAAACCAGCAAGTACTTCTGCTCGAACATAGCTGCAAGAAACAAAAAAAAAACAATAGCAGATATTACCACCTTCATTTAAACGCTGAAAATTAGAAGTAGAACTTAAGGGACTGGAGTGCAATCTGTTAGTTCTCAAACAGTTATACTACACAGGAATTTGCTAAATGGAAGATGGCATATAAATTACGGATGAGTACATAGAACTGGCCACGTTGTATTTTGACAGAGACTACCTGATCCAGATCAGCCAATCCCTGATCTAGATGAAAGAAATCTTTCAGTGTCAAAATCTTTCCATTTAAGATTATGTCTACTCGAAGTTATGGTATAAATGTATATTTGGAAGCCACAAACTAAGATAAGCATGCGAAATCTAATCAAAGTTCTATGTTGTCAAGTTATGTTTAATATCAAACAGACAGATATTAATTTGCTTCCCCTCTAGAAGATGAATTTTTAGTAAAAGTTTTAAGTAGAAATTAATTATTTCAAACATCAGATTTTGACAATAACAAACTGCCAGGTTAGAATAATATGTAATTTCAACGTAGCAAACATCAGACTTAATCAAGTGTGGCTGTTATCTGATAAATGGAACACCAGCTGTTTAAATGCTGAGCAGTAATTAATACAGAACGTGCTTTCACTGCAATTAGTTCATGGTACGATTCTCTCTAAATTGATTTCTATGCACACTGGAGCTTCCACCTAAATTAAACTGTGCTTTAAGTTTCAAATTATATGATTCACACTTAAGCAAGGCAGCTGAAGCTAAGTGCTGACACTCAGGTCAATAATGCTATGGGGAATGCTCATGTTGCAACTCATTTGGTGTTAGTCAGTATTACCAATTAATAACATTGTACCACCAGTATTGTTTTATAGGCACAACTGAAATGTTCAGTAGGACCAAGTGCCTCTCAAATGCCAGCTGCAGCAGGTAAATCCACCAAGGGCAGTGTGGGATGACACCTCAGCCTTGAGGATCTGTGTTAATGGCAGTGACAGCTCCCAAATCCTGCTGGTTCCAAGGATCCTGGTTTATAATCTCCAGTGCAGCATCACTGAGACTTAGCTCCTTTCAGCTGTAACTTTCTGTTCCAAAGGAGGAGCGGGACACCAGCAGTCTGGGAATCCCTGCCGCGCTCCTCGCTGCACTGTGAGGACAAACCCAGGATGTGGCTGCTTGTTCTTCACTGGCACCATTAACACATGACAAGGCAGGGCAACTTTCTGCTCTGTAACTTGTTTCCACCAGTATGATCAGAGAGATCTTGGAAGTGATAAACCTTCTTCCCAAAAGCAATGCCTTCATATTTTTATCATTTTTAGAGGGATATTAACTTAGATGTTTACACAGCTCCCCTTAAAAAACCCCTCACTTTCAACATAGTTTTCCCACGTTCTGCAAAAAGCTTTTGTTTGTACAGTGAAAAGTGACTACCTAAACATTTACTATAACACACATTAAGGTAACAGCGTAAACTTTCTTACCCATATGAGAAAGCATCATTTGACCTCCATTTTGAAATAACTGAAGCTGCTAATCCAGCCAATAGAGCAGTACAGTCAAAAAACATATGAAAAGAATCTGATATTAGACCTAAACTGGAAGAGAACAGGAAAAAAAGTGTTACGTTCCATATGCTACATGTTGAGTATGAAAAAAACCCACCCCACAGACATTAATCTTTTACACACTAGCAGAACACACTGTGTTTCTAAGCTTCAGGCATGGTTTTGCTAGCACAGAGGAGAAATCCACACTTCATCACCAACAAAAATATGATGCCAAAACTGCTCTTGTCAGCTTAGGGAAGGCACTTTGGAAGAGTGCTTGGCAAAAAAATCCTCCTAGCATATGATTTTGTGATAGTGAAAGGTGGTTTCCACTGACACAAACCAAAATCCCTGGAGCAGATGTACCCACAGCCACATCTCTCATCAACATAATTAAACCTTAAATCTTTGCCTTAGCAGTGGCAAGGCACTGACTAGAAGATACACACCTCTGAGATCCAGAGGCCGAAGGAATCAGAGGCTGAGAGATCACATCTTAAATGGCTTATTTCAAAGACCAATGTCAGTACTGATTGACAAATACAGTTAAAGTAAACCAGCATGCTAAAAAGTTCAAAGCAACTTAAATTAGTTAGTGAGCTAGCCAGTCAGCAGAACTCGTATCGGTTTGTAGGCTACAGGTAAACTGGGGTTAACACCACACACAAGAGTTGCCAAAGTTTACCAAATTACTCATGAACAGGTTCTGTAAGTCTGCAGGGAAGCACGTGCATTGAAACAAAAAAATTGCTTCATATTTTAAAAGACATTTGATACAGAGGTACTGTTGAGCACTTGTTACTCAATAGTCCCAAAAGTTCCATTTTCCCAGTTGTCTGGTTATCTAAGAATAATTACATACACAACACAGTCCTTGGAAACTGAAGCACAAGAAGCAAGTACTGGTTTAACGAGTTCTAGAGGATAGACACATACTCACATTGAAGTCAAATACAAAGTTTCATTAGCCAAAGTTCCAAGCACTTCACATCAAAAAGCCAAACCATTTCAGCCTCACTGAAAACAATTACAAGAGTAGTCTTAAGTGTTTCAGATGAAACACTCAACAGTGGAAGAAGTGGGTTTGAGGGAGAGGAAAGAGAACAAGTGTCTTGCTCTATATAGTTACATATATACTTTATGGACACATACAGGGTTATACATACACAACTGTAACA
This sequence comes from Mohoua ochrocephala, assembly GCA_013398855.1. Lineage (NCBI taxonomy): Eukaryota > Metazoa > Chordata > Aves > Passeriformes > Acanthizidae > Mohoua > Mohoua ochrocephala. The sequence goes on along the minus strand of VZTA01006333.1, from coordinate 51,965 downwards.
TTTAAGGCAGAGGGATAATGGCATGGTAAATTATCCTTAGGTGCTGTGGCCACCAAAGCAAGGGAGATGAAGCTGTTCTGAAAAAACTTTAAAACAAGACCCATAGGCTGGATGCCTACAAAGCACCAAAATGGAATTCACTATCGAATTCTTGAAGGGGTTTGGTGACATCTTCCCCCTCCTCAAAAACAGATGACATCTTTAGGGAAACAGCTCATTTTAGGTTTGTTTCTGAGCAGTTAAGAAGATCCAGTGAGGGGAAAAAAACCAAACACCACAAAGCACACCAAACATTCAGGTAGAAGGTAATTAGTCACAGTAACCCTAAGTTGTAATGATTATGAAATGGAAGGAATAAGCATGGCTAAACAGAGAGAGCTACTGCCTTCTGAGGTGTTTGGGTTTTGGTGGGGTTTTTCCTTTCTTTTTTTTTTATAAAGCCTTCTAGGAAAGAGAAGTGTATAAGGACTGCTACTCTAACAAAATCCCATACAAGTTCTAGAAGCAGAAACCACACAGCAAGTTACCATGGCACTGTGCTCACACCTGCAAATCTCACTAAGGCAAGACTTACCTTAAGTGCAACACCAATACAACTGTGCTGCTTTCAAGACCTAAGCTAACAACTCCAGGTGGCCAGAGGCACGTGGATTTATCGGCAGGGGTCAGCAGACTGCATCTGCAATGCAATTCACCTCGTGGCATAACCATGCTCTGTATCATAGGTACAGCTACAAGTGATTGAGCTGCACGAATGGCAGGAAGCCTGGTAAGAGGCCAGTCTCAATTCATCTGAGGCTTTTTTAAATTGACCTGTAAAGTAACAAGACCTTAGAAAAAAAGGGGTGCAAAGTGATTACTAAAGTAATCGAGCGATCCGGTCAACGACCAGCAATACAGTGAGCCACAGCGACATGGGATGCATGTAAGAACTCCTTTTAGAACCAAACACACCATCCAGAGTATACACTAGTAGAAACCCTGTACTCAAACACAGTGTCTAAATTAAGACACTTCCACAGCTGATTTAGTTTAACATCAAATTAAACAAATGTGCACACATAGCAAATTTCAACCTTAAACAAGCAAACAAGCTCTCAGCCAGCAAACTCGTGACCAGTGACAGAACTCGAGGAAACGGCATGCAGCTGAGTCGGGGGAGGTTTAGATTAGACATTAGGAAAAGGTTTTTCACCCAGAGGGTGGCTGAGCACTAGAACAGGCTCCCCAGGGAAGTAGTCGCAGCACCAAGCCTGACAGAGTTCAAGAAGCATTTGGACAACACTCTTATGTGAGTTCAGGAAACAATCTATTTGGCAAACAAAAGCTCAGGAGAATCTCTCATATGAGGAGCAACGGAACCGTGTCTTCAAAATGACGAAATAATTTTCCCTACGGGGTTCCTTGTTTGCTTGTTACATGTTTGCACTTCCAAGGCATGACCTGTCTGCTTCGACTGAAGACATTCTTCATCATGTTCTCTGCTACCCCTATCTACTAAAGAAGTGCTTGTTAAGGCACTGTTTTGTTCTAGCCCAAAATCTAGGCTTAGAGATACTTAAAACTAGTGACTTGAAATATAAACAAAAGGTACAACTAATGGCTATGCAGCAAATCCTAATTCTTAATCCCAAGTATGAACAAAACTAAGTAAGTGTCTTCTGAATTGCAATAGGCCAGATTCCTCAGTGACAAAGTTCTCTAAGTGTCACTAAAGTTTCTCAGTTAGGTTATCTCATATACAGGACTTTTTAAGGTCACACTACCAAAAAAAATTGTTATACTTAAAAGACAGACATCAGAACAAAGTCACATGAACACAAAGCTCTTTATATCAGAACAGCTAAGAAAAATATTTACATCTGCTGAGTTATTAGAAACAAAAATCCATACTCAAATAGACAGACTATGCATACAATAACCCTCACACAATTGCAAAGTGAATCAACATCAAAGCCAAAACCAAACACATTCAAAATGCTGCCAAGATAGTCTGTGCCCATGACAGCACTGCATGCTCACTGGTGCCACAACAGCAATTACTGTAATCAAGGTTTAGGATTTTATAGTGTCATCTGAGAGATTCAGAACAACATGGCAAATATTAGGACGCAACCGTTTCCAAATTCACATGGCTGCATTCACTCAAGACTTTTAAGAGCTCCAGTAATTTGTGTCCCTATTATAGCTTTTGGTAAAGAGGACACTGCTGGACTTAAATGACATTTCCATGCCAATCCACTCTGAACTGAACTATTAACAGAGACTGAAATATCATCATAAAACAACTTCTCTATCACTAGTGAAGCATGATGGAAATACTAGCACCATTGCCTGTTCTCTGCCTTTATACTGTACACCAGTACTGCAGTTATTCTGCATTTCCACTTGTATTTCGCTACAGATTTTTCAGGAGCAATTGAGTCAAGTCTCTTCCATTTTTTCCACTCTTGTGAATTTTCGTGCTATGTAAAGTACCGCTCAGCTATACAAGGATGCGTGAATTCCTGTTTCTCCCTCGAGACAAGGATGTTTGAGGCAGCGATATCCAGGTATCAACCTACAGATGAAGCCACACTCCCTAAAAGAGGATCTCTGTGGCAGGCGGCAGCTACAGCCCCCGAGTCCCGTAAATCAGGCCAAGGCCAGGCTTCCTCCTCAGCAAAGCACCGAGCATAACAGTAATTCCAAACAGCATTCCTCCGCAAGGCGCCGAGTCGCGCCCCCCAGCCGGAGCGCCTCCCCCGCGTCGCCGGGACCGGCAGAGGGGATGGCGGCGCCGGTCGCTGCCCACGAGAGCGGTCCCGGTCGGGGGAAGCTGTCCAGCGGCCCCCAAGGCTCTGCCGAGCGGCCCCTCCGGACGGCGGGCCAGGAGGCCCGGCCCCGCCGGGAGGAGACGTGGCACTGGCCGGGCGGGACGCGCC
>VZTA01006333.1:36933-47874 GCA_013398855.1 Mohoua ochrocephala | reverse complement strand
AGCGGGGCGGGCGATGCTGCGCGCTTCTGGGCGATCCTGGGTGATGCCGTGCCGTGCCGTGCCGTGCCGTGCCATGCTGCTGCCGGGCTGCACCCATTTGCTGCGGGGTGCTGTTAAGAAGTGCTGTCCGCCAAGGGAGGGGACTCCGTTCGAGAACTCTTTTTCTTGGAACGAGGATTAAAATACTGGTCTTTGATATACGGGTTTTATTTTCGTCAATTTTGTGTTCTCTGCAGGGAGTATTGTATGATTTTTAAGAAGAGGTCAATCTAGCATTGCAATTTCATAACTTAATTGGCAAAGCTGATCTGCGTCTGCTTATTGTAAAGTGCCATGATGCTAATTTTAGAACACCTAAATAGACGTTTATTTTGAGAATATATAATAATATCATCATTGCCTATCGCTACACCTGCTGTAAACACTGGAAGGTGTGGTAAGCAAAGTCTCATAAACAGCAAACAATATTTGTATTTTCGTCTTAAGTATGGTTTTAGAATTTAATTAATGATTACAATAGCACTGGTAAGTATTGTTGCAACTAGGTTGCAAACTGCGGAAAGAGGATCTAAAGTTCAAGTGCTTTTCAAAAGCACATTTGATGGGGATGTAGTGGACCTCATAAATGCTGAGTTGCCACTGCTGCTAATAATTTTTAGAAGTCAGGCATGATTGTTTGTTCCTATAAAATGAAGCAACCAGAACAAGCAATTAGCTTCTGGAAATAGTTTCAGCGACCTCTTGTCACCAAGTAATAGTAAGACTTGATCTCAGATTTGAGAAGACCTGTATATGTGGACATAGTCAGATTTATATACACACAAATGACAAATCTGTATTTTTAAAAAGCAAATTGATATAGCCCAAACAAATTACTCTTAGGGAATTTCACACAGGTTTAATTATTCAACAAGCTCAACAAATTCTTGTCCTAAAAGGTTTCACAGTACCATTCTCAAATCAAAATTAATGACTCTTTGGTTGTTCAGCCAGTTTTAAAGCAACAAAAATCCCTCCAACAGCTTTCTTATATTCCCGTCCTGCATCCTGTGTATCCTTCTTTTTATGTGCTTGCACTCATACTTTCCAAGCTGCCAAACCTCATGGGAAGACCAAAATCCTTTGTCTTGGACCTCTGATACAAGTGATAATCTTAGTGAAAGGAGAGTGTAATGGGGATGACCCAGAAAATAAAACTGTTTTATTGGGATGAAATTTTATTTTATTTGCCTGACTGTGGTAGCCAAATATATATTTTAGTGGTGCCTGGCGAACAAAGCAACAGCTGTTAGGTTCTGGAGACCTACTTTTATCTCCATAGCTGAACTTAAGGATGGAACACAGACATTGCACTGGCACAAAGCAGCAATTTTACAACCAGAGACACAGACTGTTCTTTTCTTTTTAACCATCTGGTGTGATAACTTCTTTCTGGAGTGTTCATTGAAAGGCAGAGACCATTATTCAACTGAGCAATAGGAAAAGGAATGGGATAATTGCCATGAATGCATATACCAGTCAATAACTGAGAGGAACTTTTACTTGTAAAAGAATGCTGGGTAGCATGTGGATAACTGTTGATCTTCAGTTATAGAGTCCCTTTAATTTCCAACAGATTCAAAGATCACAAACAACTGCCCTGTAAAAACAAGCGGGGAAAACAATCCTACTTGGCAACAATGAGGTAAGTTGCGAGGCTTTTTAGACTAAAATAATTTACATTCATCTTTTCAGGCGTGGTATTTGCACTTTGGAAAAAAATGATTCAAAATTCTGTGAAAAAAACCACACAGATACTCTCTCAAAAACTATACTTGTTTGGCTGTCCTGGATCACTGAATTTGATCAGAATTCCCAGCTGAAAGCCTAGAAATTACTCACAGAGTAACATGAGTAATACGTATAGATGAGTAACACTATTACAATAATATGTATAGATGAGTTATTAGCAAGCTTAGAATGTTCATCTTATATTCAGTTTGTACTAATCTTGCAAGTAAAGGAGGAGAAAAGGAAAACTGTATGAAGTTCAACAAAGACAAGTGTCAAACTCTGCACCTAGAATGGGGCAACCCTGGATGTGCAAGACAGGCTGGGGAGCGAGAGGCTGGAGAGCAGTGCCGCAGAAAGGGACCTGGGGTCCTGGCTGCTGGCCAGTTGAACACGAGCCAGCAGCGCCCTGGCAGCCAGAAGGGCCAAGCGTGTCCTGGGGGGCATCAGGCCCAGCATCGCCAGCGGGGCAAGGGAGGGGATTGTCCCACTCTGTGCTGATGCAGCCTCACCCCAAGGTGGTTCTGTGCAGTTTTAGAAGAATATAAGAATACAACATAAGAAGGATATAAAGCTGTTATTGTCCAAATAAGAGCTACGAGGATGGTGAAGGGCCTTGAGGGGAAGCCGTCTGAGGAGCGGCTGAGGTCACTTGGCCTGTTCAGCCTGGAGAAGAAGGGGTCTGAGGGGAAACCTCTCAGCTGTCTACAGCTTCCTCACTCGGGGAAGTGGAGGGGCAAAGCACTGATCTCTTCTCTCTAGTGACCACTGACAGGACTCGAGGGAACAGTGTGAAGCTGTGTCAGGGGGTTTTAGGTTGGCTATTAGGAAATATCTAACCATCTTAGCCAGAGGGTGGTTGGGCACTGGAACAGGCTCCCCAGGGAAGTGGTCACAGCACCAAGCCTGACAGAGTTCAACAGGTGTGCCCTCAGGCACATGGTGGGATTTTGGGGCTTCTCCTGTGCAGGGCCAGGAGTTGGACTTCAGTGATCCTCGTGAGTCCCTTCCAACTCAGGATATCCTCTCATTCTGTGAAGAACATTTGAAGGGCTATCTTTCTAGAAGGTGCTTTTTAAGAGCTTCTGTTTAGTTCCAAGATCACGAGGATCCAGAAACCTCTGCCTTAAACTAAATCTGCACTCACAGTTAGCTGACAGGTAGCACCTAGCATCTGACATTGCCATTTTCTCATGAGTTCTAGATGTATCAGTTCAGCTGTTGCTGAGACTGTTGCATTCCTGTATTACTCCACTTGGCATGTTTCTTTTGCTCCATCTGTGTATTATAACCTTAGTATGATCAGCATCACATTTTCTGTACTGATTATCGCTATCAAGCAGATATACAAACTATTGACAAAGATTGTTCCTTCTGTGTGGTGCCTGAGCAATAGAAGAAGAGTGAGCATTTTGTTTCCCCCTTTCTGCCAGAGCTTTTGAGAAGGCACCTTCTCTCCTTTTTGCTTCCCAGTTAAGGTAGAGCTCCTGCAATGAAAAGACTGAATCTCTGTACAAATTTGCTTTCTACTTTCAGCTGGATAGATTTGGTGAGGTACATAAATGTTCAATCAAAGATGTAGTTCTAAGAAAACAGGAAACAATGAACACTTTGAAGAACTACTCTAGATTTATTTTCACAAAGCAATGAAATCCAAAGTTAACCAGAAAAAGTGAAAAGCAAGTAATCATAGTAACTGAGTACCAGAAGCACCTGTCTCAATAGTTGAAAGTAATTTGCCATAGTGCTGAAGTCTTCCTTATTTACTAACTTAAATGAAAATCTGCTTAATGTTTTGGGAGTTTTGGTCAACGGAGAAAACTGTACATGGATTTAATGACTTCCTTTCCTGTTACTTGTTTTAAAGGTGTTTTCACTTCTGTAAGCTTCCAGGAAGAGTTATGGGAATCCGCCTACTACGCTTCACCTCTGTGGTGATCATCGTCTTGCTTCTTGTGGCAGGTGCTTTAACAGCTTTGCTTCCCACTATCAAAGATGACAAACTGCCCAATTCGAGAAGGGAACCAAAAACCCAGAGTCAGTCTGCCTTGGATTCATTCACTCTTATTATGCAGACATACAATAGAACTGACTTACTGCTCAAGCTTTTAAATCATTATCAAGCAATCCCCCACCTACATAAAGTAATTGTTGTGTGGAACAACATTGGTGAGAAGACACCAGAGGAAATGTGGAATTCCTTGGGGCCTCATCCTGTCCCTGTTGTCTTTAAAGTTCAAACTGTAAATCGTATGAGAAACAGACTGCAGAATTTCCCTGATCTGGAAACTAAAGGTAATCAGCAGTTCATATCACTACTGCTACTATTATTTTCATGTTTGAAATCTGAATGCTAAAAGAGAGATGGTTGAGTTATACTGTGTAATAAATCAATGGGTCTTTTGGGCCACTTAATAGAATGTGGGAATGTATGTTATCAGATGCACACCACCACCAGACCGTCAGTGAAGAGTAAGGGGAAAAAAAAGAGGAATGTCAAATACCTTTCAAGGACTTTTGCAAGTTCTCCATTTCCTTTGTGAGGCAGACATAGGTAGTGCAGCTTCTCTTCCTTCCGTAGCATAAACTGAAATTCGTAATGCGTGTATTTGTTGAGTCTCTGCACTAATCTGGACTTAAGTCATCTGGTAAAGACTTGATTTAGTCCATTCCTCTTAAAACTGAAGTTCTCAAGCATGTCGTGCTCTTCCGAGAAACTTCCCTCCCTAGCTGTCTGGCTTTCTATCTCAAATTGCGCATCCTTTTATTTAAGAGTCCTTTTCCCAGTCTCTTGGGTATTCATCTAAATATTCTTCCTAAGCTCTTTCTAGGAGGTGTACAACAATAAATCCCGTTTGTTTCAAGTGGAAAAAAACCCCAAATGTTGCATTACAGACCTGACCTTACTCATGATTAGTAAAGGTAATTCTATTTGCTGCCCCCTTGCTAACGTGCCTGCTAGTCCAAACACGTGACTGCTAGGAAGACACTGGAAACTTCAACCTCCCAAGTGTTTTACTTACTGTAGTAAGATCTGTGCTGACGGTAAACTTCCAAAGCTTTAATTCATCTGCAGTTCAGATCTAAGAATATCCTTCCTTGTCCACTTCCTGGTAGTCTTTTGTCTAAAACTTAAGGCAAAGGGTTTTCCTTCTGTAGTTAATAATATTGAATGTTGCCTGGGCAATTTAACTTGCTTACGTAGAACTTTCAAGTACTGAGATGAGTAAAATTTTATACTAAGAATCCTTTATAAGTCTCATATGCTAAAGAAAAGTATCTAACTCTGTTCTAGTTGTATCTTTACACAAGATTAGTAGAATTTTAAAGTGCTTTGCCAAACACTCTCTGAAGTTTTCTAACACGTATCTCTCCAGCTGTACTACAGATGATCAAAGGCTGCTGAGTTTTGTAACAGCCTGGCAAATAATCTAAAACTTAGGTTTGCTTCCAGTTACCACAGAGCTGTAACCTTGCTTTAGCTTTGAAATCTAATTATGTTTTATCAATCTCCTTTCAAGGAATTGAAATTCAGCTTAAGAGTTGTAGAAATTTTGTATTTAATTTTTCAAATATTGTGCTGCATACCGTGTTCATGTATTTAATCTTTCGATCAATTAAAAGTTTTTCTCTTTTTTTCCTCCCTTCAGCTGTTTTAATGATGGATGATGATACACTAGTCAGTGCTCATGACCTTGCTTTTGCCTTTTCCATTTGGCAGGTAATGTTTTGCATCTTGGCAGGCTGTATTTGTGAGTTGCAATTGAGATTAATAGTTTTAATTAGAGTGATAGTGTATCATATTGTTTTACCGTTGGTTTTCTAGATATAAAGTTAGATTTTAGCAAGTTTGAAGTGTTGAATAGTAGAAATTTCAAGAATATTCTTTAGCAGTAGCTATATCTGTAATCTATAACTTTAAAATTTTAACTCTTGCTTTACAAAACCACGAAGTTGCTAACTGCTGAATTTATTTAAATGTATAGTAGTCTGTGTGTTTTGTTTTGCAAAACACGAGAAATTGTCTGTAAAGTTATTTTCAGTGCCAAATACGCAGCTGCCAATTGTGGGTAGATGTTTTGTTGGTACTATGTGATGTGGAATGAGGCAGACTGTCAGTTTTGTGAAACTGTATTTAATTGCAACATTTATGCAGATCAAAGGACCATATGCCAACCATTTAATTCCTTCCTCGCAATAATGTTGTCCTCCTTTTATTTAAAAAATGCATAAATCTCTCTTATAACATACTTCAGTGAACCCCACACTGTGAAATATGTGTTGAATGTCTTTTTTTCTTTCAGCAATTCCCAGAGCATATAGTGGGATTTGTTCCTAGAAAGCACATTTCCACTCCTTCAGGCGTTTACAGTTATGGCAGCTTTGAATTGCAGAACCCTGGCTTTGGGAACGGAGATCAGTATTCCATGGTGCTTATCGGTGCAGCATTTTTTCACAGCGGGTATTTAGAAGACTTTCAACGGCAGCCAGAAGCGGTTTACGCCTTAATAGATGAAACTCAAAATTGTGATGATATTGCCATGAATTTTCTGGTAGCCAAGCATACTGGAAAGCCTTCAGGAGTGTTTGTGAAGCCTGTCGATATAAGAAATTTAGAAAAAGACACTAACAGTGGCTATTCTGGAATGTGGCACCGAGCAGAGCATTTGTTACAGAGATCCTACTGTGTAAATAAACTGGTTAATATTTATGATGGCATGCCCTTAAAATATTCTAATATCATGATTTCTCAGTTTGGTTTTCCTAATTATGCCAATCACAAAAATAAAATGTAAGCCAATGAATTTAAGGTGTTAAATGTTAAACAGTACTCAGTGAATTGTACTGAGTCCAAGGAGAGAAGAAGGTGTAATTACTGCATCTTGGCCATCCCTCTTTGTAGCCTCTGATTTTTCTCCACTAGGCTTTTTATGTATTTCCTTTCTAACTAATTCACAAAGGTAAGTTTTGAGAAAACTTAAAGAATATCTAGTCATGCTTAGCTGTGATAAAATCATCCTCTTTCCTTAAAACCTGAAAAGCTACTATAATTAATTAGGCCAGTTCTTCAGAAACATGCAGACAAAAATGCACTCCTACTCTTCAGATCCTAACATTTGGATTTTTTTCCTTGAATATACAGATCTACTCAAATGAGGTCTAGGCATATTTTTGACAGTTATATGTTGAGATGCTTCCTTGCCTTCCCACTCCTCACCTCCTCCTACCCAGTTTCCAGCGAAGCTGTAGAAGAGCTACAGTGAACTGCTGGCCGGCTTCTGGCCTCGTGTACAAAACCCCTTTGAAGTTTGTATATAAGCTACTCGGTGTTCTGAGATGTTCTTGAAGCTGCTATGAAAGCCAGAAGAGTACCTCACCTTAATCTCAGATTGTCCTTAAACCATTGCCTACAGTATCTACTCCTGCTGAGATAATGGAAAATGACCTCTGATGTGGCTTTTTTTCTATTATTGATTTGCCTAGAGTTGCTGAAACACTGCAAGCAGCTGAAAGGTAAATCCTAGTAGCTGGAAATACAAGAAACATGAATACATGAAATATGAAACTTATATAAGCAGCCAGAAGAAATGGATGGAATGTTACTTATTAATATTCTCTTTAGTATTTAGTCTTATTTTGATATTTTGCATATACGTTGTTACAAACATCTACCCTGGAAAATCCTCAATTTGTTAAAAATTTCTTATTTACAATTCCTAACAAGAGCAGGGTGTTCAACATTTATTACAGTGTATATTTTGTATTTTTAAAGTGTACTGGTTTTTTAGCTACTCTTGCGATGAGTATTTACTTTTTAGTTCCTTTTTTTTCTCCATTTTTGGCGGCTATGACAACAGAGTTAAAATGTACAATAAAAGGGGAAAGCATTATGAAAAAAAGTATTGTAAGGTACAGTGATATTTGTCAGGGATGGACTAGTAATCAGTCTCTGAATTCCCTGACTTTATTTATAGCAAGAAACAGAGCTGCTGTTAGTGGCTTTTGTTAAGACTGGGACTCTGTAGCTCTGGAAACCTTATATTGACATAGACAGGGCAAAGCTTTTCCAATGAAGTTGCAGAAGGGCTGGGATTTTTTTGTGGTATGGAGGAGAGAATAAAAGACAGTGATTTTCCTGGATCATAGCATCAGATTTGGCATCCAAAGCAGATTTAGTTTCATCTGCATCAGCTTTTAATTGATTCTTAGAATCGGTTCAAAGGTAACTGTGGGCAACCAGTAACAGCTCATACCTAGTACACAAATAGCATCTGCACAAATGGTGTACAATTTTATCTGTTTTTTGTAATAAGTTAGCTGAACAAAGAGTGAAAAACGTGACAAGTTCTTTACAGCAGGGTGTGAGTCTTAGGGGGGAACGAAGGATTCTTCGGCCTTGTTCTATCAGTATTAAAGGATTTGATTTCTGTTCAGTGAAGTCTTCCTAGTACTTTTGTAAGTTTTAAAGGGCGGAATCTTAACATGGCAATGTAAAGTCTGCTTAATTTTGTTGTAATAGTGAAAAGTAGTTTTTAATTATTGTGCTGTAGTGCTAACTAGTATACAGACAGGTCTATGATCTTTCCAGAAATGCAAATTTACCAGTGGTAGTTTACTGTATTTAATTTACTTACTTGTCTTCCATGATTTCTGTTCTGTGCAGTATCAACTAGAGTTGTGAAGACTCACAGTTGTTGTTAACCTTATTTTTGAAATGTGAAACGAACTGTCAACTCAGCCAAATCTTAGTACTGGGCTCTTTGTTGAGGCGAAGGAATTGTTTTGGGTTTGGGGATGTTTTTTTGTCCTTCTGTATCAGTGAAAGAATTAATAGAACAAGCTTTTAATGATACTGTTAAATTTAATTTGCACCATTGTCAAATAAAATACAGAAAGCAGACTTGTGATGTATTTATTTCCAGATTATTGACCAAATTTTTCAGTGTAAAGATGTCTAAAGTAAGCTCCCAGTTAGCATACTCATGAGCAGCACCAAGATTTCTTTTTTAAAAGGAATGTGTACTTGTTGGCACATGCATTCATTTAATTTAGGTAAGGCCTACTTATGAAGGAAGAAAAGACATAAAAAACACAACAGCTTTAATCATTTAGTCTTTGGTAGCAAAGAAAATACAACGATAAGACTTAAGCTCCAGCCATAATTCATTGTACTTTGGAACCAAAAGGGGTTGTTTGCTTATTTTTTAAAAGTGGATTTTTTATCCCTTGGTGGTTATAAAAGTACCTTAAGATTCTTTAGTGAAAATACATTACCAAAAAAACTATATTTTAAACAAAATAATGTGCATGTGATTATTTCTTCTGAGAGATTATGTGTATGTCATTTAGAAATATTTTTGGAGTCCAAACAGAATCATCACCACCTCTGAATGTTCTGTTGAAATTACTGTCAATGCAACACAGGGTTTTAAACATGGTATCTAAAATATATACTTAAAAAATCCTTGAAAAAAATCAGGATATAGTGCTAAAATGGTACAACAGGACAAGGAAATTGCTTCTTTACAAAAAATGCCACAAGATGTCACTGCAGCCTTGATATTTGATCCCAAATGTTAAAACGAGTACATAGTATTGATTAGAATACCAAAGTTGTACTAGTTGAAAATATTCTTAAAGCTAGCATTTTACAAAGTGAAATTCATTAACTAATAGCTACGGGACACAATACTGGAATTGGAAAAACAGAGGTTATTTTGCACGTATTTTTACAGGGAAGAAAAGAAAGGTTAGTTTATTTCTGATGCTTACAAAGGCTGCAGCTAATTGCCACAAAGGAGAACTTTTATGAAAACAGTATTTGTAACTTTGCAGAAGACCTATAAGCAGTATACAGACGTTTGACAGCTGTGCTTCAGCTTCTAATCGTATTTGCCTCCTAGATTCACCAGTCTAGCTAGATGGGTTTACCTATCTTAGGCTTTAACACAAACTCTGTTTCTAGGGATTCTGGATACTGGATAGTAGGCTGTAGACTCTTCCATCTTTGCTTCTGTTGCCAAAGAGAGCATTGCTAAAGCTGTTTCGAGTATGCTCATTCAAATTCCCCTTAAGCAGAGTGCAGCACTGACTTAGAAATGTGTTACATTGAACTGTAGTGAAAGTCTGAGTTGAAAAGGGCATTAAAAAAAACTGCGGCTCTGGAAAATATACCTTAATACCCCTTCTTTTACACGGGATACAGTACCCCTTAAAGAATTGCTTGTAAATAAAAAACGCCAATGAAATACTTGATTTTGTTAAGGGTTACATACAAGTGAAAGTGATAAAGAACAAACACTGATTTCCATGGAAAGCAAATACCCTCGAACAACCTTTATTTAATTTGCTGCTACATAAGACTGCAGTCTCATTCTTGTAAGCATCTTGATGGAATAATACTTACTACTGAGAATGAGGTTTTCTCAGGTTTCAGGATCAGGCACAAACAGGGGCATATTTAGCATATTAGTTTTGGAGCTTTTCAAAAAAAAAGTTGAAAAAAAGCAGTGTAAGAACATAGGTACAAAGCATTAGAATCAACACAAAAATTAAATAAGCAACTACCAAACAGCTGCACTGTTTTCTGTAGTCCTTCACCTTATTTGTAAAGCTTTAAAGATTATCCAGTGCTTATGACACCAGATTAAAAACTTAAGAGTCAGAAGTGTTTCACACTCATGTTTAGCCTCATTAGCAGACACACCAGGATTAATTATATGAACTGTGGTTACAGTAGGTTATTTATAGTGTTAGGGAAAGATGGTGATACTAATGTGAACCTCAGGGCTGCACATGGCTTTAAACAACGTCTTTTAAAGGTGTTTCAGGAGTGGATTTTTTTGTTTGTTTGAGGGAAGAGTAACTTTTTTTCCCCCTTTTTTCTCTCCTCAAGGAACCCCTCCTTTGCAACCTTTTGCTTTAGTTGTAAAACTGAGACGGACCGTCTGCTCTGTTTGGCACTTACCAAATCTTTCTAAAGGAGAGAGGCGGAAGAACGCGTCCACAGCTCGAACCAGCGCGTTCGGAGAGCTCCGTTCCTCGGGCGTGCGCGGCGCTTTTTGCTGCTCGCAAGCGGCCCCCAGCACACCCAGCCCCTCGCCCGAGGGCGGCCCGCTCTGCCCGGGCGGGAAGCGGCCGCCGCGGGGGGCCTGGGGCGGGGCGCTCCCC
>VZTA01006333.1:7312-35943 GCA_013398855.1 Mohoua ochrocephala | reverse complement strand
CACCCTCCGGCGCTGCTTTCCCCGCTCTCTCGGGCGAGGCGCGGGGCCGGCACCTGTTGCTGCGCGCTGCTCGCTGAGTCGGAGCCGCTGCCGAGGGGTGCCCGGCAGGGGCAGGGCCCGCGGGCAGAGCGCTCCGGGCGCTCCCGCCGCCGCTCACGCAGCAGAAAAAGGAGCGGCGGAGCCTCTTCCGCTCCGCGGTGACAGGCGTGCCCCGGGGCGGTGGCCGGCTGCCTTCTCTGTCCGACGCTGTTCCTCTAATCTGTCTTTCAGATCGGTTGTACTTCGCTACTTTACGAAATAAACCGAAAAGTACCGTAAATACCCACTACTTCTGTACCGATGAGGAACTGGTCTATGAAAAGTAAGTGTTGTGGTTTGCATATTCATAGTGATCACCTGAGAGTCTCCCCAACACACTTTGATTCCTTGTATAGAATATGAGCATGTAGCCCGAATGTATTTATTAGCTGAAACTAGGTTAACAGGGTGGCTCTTTAAAAAAAGACCCATAAAAACAACTGCAAGGCCAGTTAAATGGCTTAAATTGTGGTTGAGCTAGAAGAAGGATATCTGAGCCTTGTAAGATTTGTTTAAAACATGGAGGTCTATTAGGACTAATAACACTTTATTGAATGTACAAGACTTATTTGGTATGAGTAGATGAACAGTAGTTTGTTTTATATTTCCTGTGTTTTCCCGTATAGAGAGTATGAAGTTTACAGAATCATAAGAATGCAATGTTTAAATGTGCTTTTGAAGAGCACCTGCGACTTTTTTTATAACTCTGGTTTTATTGGAGAGTTTTGAGACAGCACTTCCTGATGGCTTTTGTATCTTTAGAACAGCAGAAAAAGTATTTTCTGTGAAGTAAAAGGTTCACGTGTTTGTAAGACACTGACTGCGCATAGAAGGTAAAAAGTAAAACTGATTATAATTGTGAATACTGTTAAAGGACATTAAAAAATTCAACAAATAATCACTCTATGCTGTGGCTAAAAAGTTGGTGCTCTGCGCTGTGTTCCCAGATCAGCCGTTCCCTGTGTGATGATATAAATCTTTCTGCTTGACACAGGGTTTGCTGCAGCAGAAGTGAAACAAAAAGTGTGTTCTTATTTTAAGTATAACTTGTTTTCCATATGGTTTGAAGCAGTTGTGAGCATCAGCCATTCTTCCCTCCTTTCTCCAATGACCATTACTGCTTCTGTGAAGATGTAAACCAATATTCCTTGGTTTTTAGCTTACTTTGTATGCACAGCTTGTAGTTTCAGGGTATCTTTTCTACACGTTTTTGAGTCTTTCTTATCTTAAGCTGTGTGTCTTCTACTGGAGTTCTCAGTGGTTCATTGCAGAAGTGGACTTTTGTAATGGGCTGCTTGGGTTGGGAGTAAGTTCCTTAATGATCATTAAGGAATTTTGATTGGAAGGGACCTTGGGAGTATCCTAAGGGAGGATTGACCTAATATTGAAGGCAGAATTCAATTGGGGAAGGTCCTGAGAAATTTGTGTTGTATGAAAGTGTCCCACTTTCTTTAAGAAAGGAAACTTGTATCTCTTCCAGACTTCTATATAATGTTTTAATTCCTAATGTGCTTTTAGGAAGTGTGAAGGAATCTTATGTAGCATTTGGTCTTGTGGGTAGGAAGGGGGAGCAGTTCCGTGCTGTTAGTTACAGATGACTGTACTAACCAAGGCCTGTAACTGAGGTATTTTGTTTGAGGGCAGTGACATATTTTAAAAAACCAAATGAAGTACTGAGAAATTTGAGGGGGGTGGGGGGGAAAGTAATTTTCTTGAACATGTAAAGGAAATTCTGTAGGTATACTCCTTAAGCCAGCGTTAACTACGTCTGAGGGTGTAACCTGATACCAGATATAATTACCAGGTAATGGAAGGAAGCAAAGTTTCCTTTATCTTCTAGGGCACATCTAAAGACTTTAAACACGTAACTCCTGGTGTATGTTCTGAATTGGTGGTTCCTAATCTATTTGGCCCATTTTAAAGTCGTTGTCCTGTATCTGATACCATAAAGATACTCTCCCTTTTGTACTCATAAAATGCTAAAATGTGATATGAGGTAGAAAATAAGCGACAGTTACCAGGTGGTACCAAGGAATTGCATAATAACCTTTTACATATCATTGCTAAACTTTCCCCTGGTATTTGTATTGCAGCACCCATCCCTATCAGTGTATGCAGTATTTGGTAATAAACCCATGCCTGATTTTATTTTTTTTTTTTTCCCTCTCATATCCAAGGAAGTTTATATGGTCTCAGGGAAGTAAAAGCAGGTGTCAGTAGGGTTGCCATTTTATGTATAGTCTTAATATCTTTCTGAATTTGGAAAGCTAGAGGTAAATTGAGGAACAGAATGCAAGACTCAGTTCTTGGGGAAGTGCTAATTTTTCTATAGCTTCCCTTATGATCATCAACAAGCTTGACATCGGTGTGTTGTGTTTCCCAGGCTGCACACGAAGTGGGGGGCCTGACATTAGGACTTGTCTGTAAGTAGTAGTAGAGTGTTACTTTAGTACAACAGATCAGATGGTCTCCTTACTTCCTCAAAATGCAGTCTTCTTTCTGAGAAAGTGATTAGAAATATTTGTTACATGATAGCAAAATAAATATTTGGAAGTGAGTTTTGAAGTGCTGTAGCTCAGAACAGTGGTTTGCAGAGTCTTCATGGAAATGGCCTGCCTTGGGTGGTTCTTGTGGTCAGAATTCCACAGCCACTTTTGTTTTATAATCAAGTGGGTTGTTCAGAAAGTTCCAAGGAGGCGGATAGGAGGTGTCTACTCAGGCACGAAATCTTCAGCACCTGGGAGGTATGTAAGTAATTACATTCATACAGTTGTTTATTGACTTTGCTTAGGTGCATCATTGTAATGACAAGACAAAGATACTTCATTGTGCTTGGAAGTAAACTGCTTTTCTTTCGGCTCTTATTCTGTTTAAATTGCTTTCCTTTGGGCTCCTATTCTGTTAGCTTGCTACAGAATTTTATTTAGCTGACTTTACAGAGGTGTCAGTTTGCTTCACGAAGCAGTATCTGATCTGAAAACCTCATGAATATGTAGGTTTGGAGTTGCCTGATTACAGAAGCCTGTTACTGGATCACATAGTACTTAAAAACCTCACTGCCTTGCTTCCCTTTTTTTTCCCCCACTCCCGAAGAGACATAAGGAAGCAATTTTGTACATAAGTACTATACCCTATTTATTAAACAAAACAGCTGCAGTGCTAGATCTGATGGTTTGGGAAGTTTGGGGTTGACTTGCTCTTGGTGCTTGTCATGTGATCTATCACTAAATTACACATAAAGTGTGGTTATGTAATCTCGAGCACTTTAGCATTCAGTTCTCACTTGAAGTTTTCAACTGTTCTAGTGACTTCATAACACTGTCTAACTTAAACATTCACACTTTAAAAAGATAATTAAGACGTTCTTAAAACCATTTAAGCCTATCTCAAACGCTAGCTGACTAGGAACTTGCTACTAGAACTGTCACTATTTTAGTTAAATGTGCTGCAATTTAACCTTGAACCTATTATGCCAGGGAAATGGTATGCAAATGCCTCGGTTAAGAGAACAAGAAACCTGAATGGAATGATACAATTCTGAAATTTCTTCTTTGATGGTTCTGTTTCTGTAAGATTTTCTCAGAGTCTTTCTGAAACTCTCTGAGGTTCCTCCTGAGGAAGTGCACTACTTCTTATAAGGGAACAGAGTCTTTCAGGATGGTGTGGTACAGGTAACTATTGCTTCAGAAAAATGGAGTTAATGAGAAACAGTCCATCTTGATGAAGATTGTCATTTGGCAAATAGACAAACCTTGCCTTGGCAAGAGCTCAATTACTGAGTTAGGCACTAGTAAGAAGCTTTTTATTCTCTAAGAATAGCGTCTTTCACGTTTCACCTTCCAGTAAGCAGATCTGGGTTGAGAATACTACACTTGACTGGTTAACTTGGCTTTCACATAGTTTTATCAAAGCAACTTTTAATGTCTTTTTTTATTTCTGAGTAGTTTTCTCAAGCAAAATCAGAATTTAAATAAAGTGAAACCGGAATCTCTTACTGATGAATTATAATGGCAGCCTTCATAAATCATAATGGTTTTATTCAGTCATTTGTTCTGACTCTGGATCTCTTGTATAAACAGCTTTTGCAGATCTAATCTCTGACATAGTGCAAGCAGCTGTAGAAGTAGTAAATATGATAGTCTCTGTATATCATGCTTTACACTAGAACTTTCTTTCAAGCTCTGGTATGCTACTTGCCCATTTCACAACAGTCTTCATGACAGCTGCTTCAGTTATGTAGCAGTAGAGCAAGACTCTCAAGTGCTTCGCTACACCAATACTAAATGAGTACTGTTTCTTCTGCTGCATGTGTATTTGCAGAGAAGCAGTTTATCTTTCCTGTGAAAAGAGTAAGGGTTAGCCTGTCTGCTTTTGCTTTGCTGAAATGCTGCTTTTCTCTGGCTCTCCAGTAACAGTACTTGCATAGGAAACCTGAACTTCTCCATCTTTCTGTGGCTTAAATCATTTGAAAGGAAAAAGAAAACTTGAACTTAGCTTTGTTACAACCATCAGAGCTGTCACCTCACGCAGAAAACAGGGACTTCCTTGTTCACGTCAGTAATTTTGAAGATTCGACCTTGACTATTGGATGACCAAGATAACTTGGTAAGATGAAGTCCAAAATTAAAAAAAGGAAATTTCTCAACCCAGTTTCATACCTATACATTGCTTTACCATGTCTGTCTTTGCTTTTTCATAAGTAAAAGATAAAAAGCACTTGCCAGTACTACTGAGGAGTTTTTTTCTTTTGTTTGCAGTAAAAGGGTACCAGGATAAAACAGCAGCTTTCTAAGCTCCAGTTTTAAATTGGATGAGAATGTAGCTTGTCTAGGAAACCCCTTAGGTGCATCTTGGCCTCTGTTAAGATGACTGTTTTTCCAAAGAGACTAGGCTTCTGACATAACCTGAAGGTTCTCCTATAGGGAAGCTTTTTATGGGAGAACCTCTTCATTGATATTTTGATTTTGATATCAGGGAGCATTGGATTAAAAAATCATGTATCTGGAATAAGTATTTAATTATCTATAATTTAGATCTTGAGTTGTTGGGTTTCGAAGAATCAGGGTCTTGAGAAGGATTTTGAACTTCCAAGAGGAAATGGACTTAATACCTGGGGGTTTTTGCATAATCCAGGGCCTCTGCATTATTCCTACCTTCGGATATTTCCAGGGTTATATTTGCTGTATCATCCTTTGTCTGTTCACAAGCGTGCAATCCCTAAGTAGCATTAAGCATTAGGGATTTTGTCTCGGCCCAATTAAGAAAGCTCCTAACAATTCACGTGTTACTGGAATCAGTGGACTAGAGGAGAAAAACAGTGCCCACCCCTTTTCATGTGCTTGAGAAGTGAGGAGGAGAAACACACTCTAGGAAACTGGAGTTGGAGAAAAAAGCCTGAATTGATAGGATTTCCCAACCAGCAGTTAGGTTGTAATGAATGCGCAGACTGATCCTCTCTCACCCAGAGACATTGTTGCTTGTGAGATGTGCTCAGCTTATGATTTGAAGCAAGTAGCTGTAATAGTTGGCCACTTCTGCAGCACCTGGCTCTTGTGCTGTTGAATGGCCAGGCTCAGAACAGGTGCAGCAAGGCCCTTAGAGGGTAGTAACCTGAATGTTGCTGCATAGGAAAGAGGGAGGGTGGAGCAAGAGAAGAATGAATTACAGTAAGAGAAACAATCTCATTGCTTAATTTTAATAGGAAGCTGGACATCTGTAAAATGCTGAAAAATTATTGAAGTTTTGCAGTTATTTCACCAGGTTCTTAGGTTTTATCTTTTGACTTAAGTAATTACAAGCTTGGGGGGCTCCTCTTTTGGCAGGAAAATGGCTTTATATGATGGCAAGTCGTCAAGAAGGCAAACTTCATACTTTAAGGAGTACTTGTGTTCCAGTTCTGGGATATGTACTCCAGAAAATGATTGCAGTTATTAAATGGTGCCCCTGTTTTCAAGTTACCAAACCAATGACTGAATAAGGCGACAGGGCAAGAAACATCATGCCTCGATGGGAAATGAATGGCAGTATAAAACTACTGCTCTGTAGGGAAAAAGTACCAGGCATGTGGAGTAAAGTATAAGTAATGCATTTTATCTTTGAAGGATGGTATCTTGGCCTGATAGATTGACTGATGTTAATGTGGACCTTAACAAATTAGAGAGATGGACAATCACCAACTGTATGAAATTTAAAAAGGGCAAGTGCCGGATTCTGCACCTGGGATGGGGCAACCCTGGATGTAAGGGCAGACTGGGGAGCGAGGGGCTGGAGAGCAACGCTGCAGAATGGCACCTCGGTGTACTCTGTGATTCTGTGGAGGTTATCAATTCAGTTAAGTCTGCTAGGCTATAGTATTCCTTCATTGAATGGCACCATTCAGGCTGGGAAACCTGCTAATCATTTTTCTCTGGCACAAGGGTCAGAGATATTCAAATGCTTGGTAAGAAGTGGTGTTTGCATTCAGAAGTGCTGGTTCAGGCTTGAACTGACTCATGGCACCTTCATGTGGCCTCCCATGAAACTGCAGTTGGAAACGGCTTGTTACTAAGGAGTGTAGGCTGCATTTCTTTCATTGAATTCCCTGGAAAAATTATCAGTAACTGTTGGCATGACAGAGTATGCCATGGGCTGGTCCTTCTAGGGGGAAGACCGTTCCTATGATACAGTACAGCAAGTGCCTCAGATATTATACTGCAACAAATTATAGGTAGGAAGAAATGATTCTAGGAGTCTAATCTAAGGAGAAGACAGATACCAGAAACTTGTGGTTCTGCTTCCAGGTGGCATCATGATGGTATTTTTGAAGTAGAGTATTTAAATGTTCATCTGGTATATCCTGGGGTTTTGCTACTTGGTTTGAGAAGCATAAGGATAGCAAGTCTCCATGGGATGAGGGGGAAGAATAATTTAAGGTATCATCTAGATACCTGATTAAAACAAAATATAATTAAATGTTAATTAATACCATACCTGCCTTTTGTTCCTCTGGTTTCCACCTCCGTTGTAAATGACTGTCTCTCTTAACTGGCTTAAGCTTCAGAGGCATTCCAATTTCTTACTGTATTTAAATGCTTTGTTAAAGCGTCTAGATGTAAAAGAGATGGAAGTAAAATAATATTGGATGAATTGTTATCAGTGACTATTTGACTTTTCTTATGTTGATCTTCGATTTTTGCCAAATAAAATTCTTTATTCAGATGGTGACTCGGTGTGTCATTTCATCCCCATTCCCTATACCCCGCCTGTTTCCCATGTTCCACTTACATTTACTTAAAATTGTGGTCTTAAGATGAAAATCCTTTGGGTGAATCGGGATCCAGTTTCACTAATTCAAGTATAAAAATGGCCTTTTATAGAAAAAGTAATGAGGGTGCATAGGATTAAATCCTTCTGCTTAAACATGTCAGAAACTGTATTTAGGTCTGGGGATGTAAACTGGAGAAAGATCTTTGTAGATCAGAATTCATTGACTTCAGTACAGAGCCTTGTATTATCTTCCAAAGAACTCTTGATTTGAAGGTTTGTAAAGCACTTGTTTCACTTAGCCCCATTAAAGAAAGGATAATTAACTTGCTCCAATTTAGAGGTATAAAATGGAGAAGGGTTATGTTACATGCATTATTTTAACTTTCAGCCTCACATATCAACCACAATGTTTTATCAGCAAAGTCAATGGCTGGTTTATACTGCCTCTGTGGTAGTAGGGAAATAACTTGGGAGTTGCCAATGGTTTTGTGTATGGGTGGTAATGCTGATGCAGCAGTGACCAAAAGTGCCTTTCCTTTGTGTTTGGATTCTGAGAAATATCTTGTTTCTGCAGCATAGACAAACAGTGGTAGTATCAGAGTCTTAAACACAGATACTTCTACTCCTCATTCCACTGTGTTAAGAGAAGCACAGGATTCTTAATGGTAATCAGTGATGGAGAAATAGTCAAAGATTGTTATATCTTTAGCTTGGTGGCTGAGAGAAGCTGAATAGCTTCGTTTTGTAGAAATACAATTACTTCCTGGATAGACTCAAATGTGTTTTATCCTTATACCCACCAAAATAGTAATTTGTCTTGTGGATAAATTTGTAAATTGATTTTCATGTACTTTTCCTACACTTATGTTCGAATTTAATCATGTGGGAAAGTAGAAGTGGATATGTGACTTCATATTGATGTCCTTCTAGCAAATGAATTGTAATAAATCTTATAGTGAAGCGTGGCTGTACTTCTTCAGTTCTTAGATGAACTGTGTATTCAGTTATATCTTTCAGATACTTTGCTCACAATGGTTTTTTAAGAAGTGTTCTTTTATATTATAGTAACTATCCCATTCCATATTTTCCACAGTACTTTAAAAATTATTTTTCCAAAGTAATTTTTAAATTTCATACGTTTTACTCTTCATCATATATTTAAGTGAAAGAATGCTCTAAAGTTGATGGAGTAAGATAGGGTGGGGGTGTTTGAGTCACGTGTTAGTGCAGCTATATGGGAGGAGATGTTAGGAAGCCTTCTATATGACTTTCCTAGTAACTACATTCACTCCAATGTTGTTAGAGCTCCAGTTTTAACTTCTTGTTTTTCTTAACTCATACTTGTCCTTAGAACATTTTTATTTCATCTCTATGAAAAACTGTATAGAGGGTTTTCTTTTAAAAATAACTATTGACCATATCTGGCAGACTTATCTAAGAGAAGATGAGGAATTGTGAAGTTAAACCCTGCTTTACTGGTGCTGCAGTTTTCTCTTGGTTTAGTTAACTTCTGCCCAACCTGCAAATTAAGTTCTAGTAGTTGGACAGCTTGGTCTTTTTCCCAGCTAATTAGCTTCTGTAATTACATCATAATGTTTTGTGCTGAACTGAATCTTAACCGACACTTGCGTTGTTACTTGATGTTGTAAAGTAGACGATACTGAAATAGCATTGGTGTGGCAGGAAGGCTACTTTTCTTAGTGATCAAACTAATATAATTGTCTCTTTTTGCACTGGTCTTGGCTTTCTGGTTTGAGAGAATGTGGGGAGGATGATATTAATGATGTTATAAGCACTAAAAAGATAAAGCACTCCTAATTTGTTTTTGTGTCTGTGCAGAAGGGGTGAAGCCAGAAGGCACCTCTGCAGATATGTAATGCAACCCGTGGGCTCAAAGCAAGGCTGACAAGAGCAGGTTGTTCAGATCCTTGGACAATTTGATTGTGACTTTACGACCTCTCTGTGCAATTGCTTCCCAGTGTTTGACTGCCCTCAAAGTGGAAGTTTTCTTTTTATGTTCAACTAGAATCTAATTAGTTTTCCTGAAAAATAAACCCTTTGCCACAGGGAAGAAAGCTTGATAGGTACTGCCATCTATTCTATCATGTAATTTTAGTAACTTTTTACTCCTTCAAAGACCATGAGTCCAGAACAGCTTTTTCCTTTGTGATTCCCCAAATAGAATGCATTCAGATGCCGATGGCTTGTTTTGTTTGTCAGTAGGCAAGAAGCTTCCTGCCTCTTTCATCAAAAAGACTTAAGGCAGATCAGATTAAAGCAGTTTAAGTAGTAGTCTGTTCTCACTGTAATTCATAACGTGTGCTTCAACAAATTTGCATAGACCATCAAGATTAAGATTTTTATACACAAAAGGAGAATTACTGGAGGACGTTTGCAGTTTAAATTTTGACCAATTTTGCCCAATTGATGGAGAGGGAGCTCTAGGAGAGGTTGCTGTAAGTTGCTTGAATAGAGGCCGCTCTTACTTGGAAAGGTGCCTACATAGAGGGCTTGCTAGGAAGAGCGCTGTGAACCACTACAAGGAACTCCTGTTGTGCAATAATTTTCCTGTACAGACTACTATTGATAGCTCTTACCTTAAGGCCAGAGATTGTTGCTTCAAAGGTAACACAGTTTAAAAATGTAGAAGAGAGAAACAAGAACAATGAGAAGTTGATATTTAGAACATGAAATAAAAAATAAATTGGAAGAACAGCCTAGAGGCAAGAGGGGGGCACAAAAGGAAACCTAATTAGATGTAAAATGTGTATGTAATATCTAATATCTGGAATAGTGAAGGGAGGGATATAAAGAAATGAGCTTAAATTCCAGACAGAGATCAACACTAGATGTTTTATTTAATAAATTTTATCACCCATAAGAAATTCTGTTTCGCTTATTCTTGATACTATGTAATGATTTATTCTCATCTTAAGCAGTTGTAGAATCTTTAGGATGACATCAGCATGGTTTAAATGTATATCATGTCTTCAAGTTCTTCACTCTGTGGTTTTGGCCAAAACCAGACTGGGTATCATGGGGTTAAGAAAAAAATTCTGTAGTCAGTGTGTGTATATAATGGGAAAATAGTTACTGGAATATCTTAAACTGAAGCTACAAATAAGTTTAAATTAATTGTTACTATTGTCCTTTTAAATTAATCAATAAAGGACTTATTTGTTGTTCCATGTATATTGGCTACTCAGTATCCTTGATTTCCAGCTTTAATTATCAACAACATGCATGTTGAAATTTGCTTAGCTCTTTTGTATTAATAGCACTGTTTTTTGTTTTTTTCCCCAGTTTCTATGGAGATTTTGGACCTTTAAATTTGGCAATGTTATACCGATACTGCTGTAAACTAAATAAGAAATTAAAGGTAAGCTTTGTTTAAAAACAATGTTCCTATACTTTTGTATTTTCAAATTGAAATAAAATTTGCCAGTATGAAAGTGGTTGTTAGGTGCTCGCTAGCTAGATGGTTATTGCTAAGCTTTAAGGATATTCTTTGTTCTGAGTTTGTTTCCCTCTGAAGAGTGAAAGAAAATAATATGCCCTCATTTTGGCTTAGGAGGTGAGGCAGGTGACTGAGGGCTGTGTTCATCTTTTTGCATAACCTTAACACTTTCAAGACAATAGTAACAAAAGCCTCTGCTTGTGTCATGGGTCTTCAGCTAATGAAGTGTGTATGCTGGTCTGAATAACTGAAAAAACAGGTACTCAGGGAAGAAAACATGAGTCCTGAAAAGACACTGTTTAGAGTAAGTCTCAGTGGAAAGGTGGGTGGGGGGCCTTGGTACTCTGAGAGCACTGCTAGGCAGTAGGTAAAAAATGGGTGTGTTAGCAACACAGTTTTGGTCACAAACCTAAACCACGGCTGCTGTGGCTAAACCCCAGCTCCATCCCAGCCAGACCCACTGAATGTATGTACAGCTGCAGACTTGACCTTCTCCCAATACCTGTGAAGAAGTGATTTGCAGCATGTATAGAAAATCCGTCAACTGCAAGAAATGAAACAGATGTTTTAATTCCAAAGTGCTAATTAATATAACTTGTGGGCAAATAGTGAGGAAACCCTTCACTAAATATTACAGATTTAAAATCTTTATAATAGAAAATATTAGACCTGTTACTGACAGAAGGGGAAAACGGGACAATGGATGTGGTTGCTTTGGCCACTGTTGAGAGGGTCCCTTTATGGAAAATGACATTATGTCTAGGGGCACAAATGAAACCCTCAGTTAAGTTGATTCATGCTATCTGCTGCTTTCAGGGGCATGCTGAATTCCATGTGTTCTTAAGAGGAGGTTCTGCAAACTGAGGGGCTTGTAGAGTTGCTACAAATTTCTTGAACAAAAGAAGTGCTTCTAGTGAAAATTTACATTGCTTCTTACTTTTAAAAGATATTTATAAAGATAAAAAATTAAACTCCACTATTTGTTACTTTGAATGCCTGTGCTCATATTGGGGAAACATTGGATTTGCCATTTGATAACACCAGACACCTTATAAATATGTTATCACCCTATTTTGCAGTGCCACTGTCCCATTCAGACCCATGACCAATGATTCTTACTCAGTAGGAATCCATTTTTTTTTTGGCCTTAATACTGCTGTTTGTGACCTTATACTTGAGTTACTAAAAACTGGAGAATGCTTGCTCTGTGAAGCAGTTACTCCAGAGAAGAACCAGTAGTAAACCTACTATTCTAACTTCACTGTGCCCATGGGAACTAGAGAGATCAGTTCTGTCTTTTCCAGATTCAGATTGAGACTGTGATCAGTTTGGGACCTTAATACACTCTCATGTATTACTGGATGCCTTCAGTCTTCAACCTAGGTACCAAGAGTTTCAGCCAGAAAATGAGGATGCACTAATAAATATCTCAGATGTTTTTTTTAGTGGTTCAGTATTAAACAGGGATGTGTCTGCAGTCTTTATTTTTGTTGTGAGACCATCATCTTGCTCATTGAATGAGGCAAGCTTGTTGTCAGAAGTGGCTTGTAAGCATGATGATGAAGATTGGATGTTATGATGGCAAAAATAAACAAGGGAGCTAAATTGGAACTGAACTATTAACCCTAATATTTGCAGGGTTGGTTTAGCAAACTGTAATGTCATTTTAATGTAGCTTCTCTATTTTTTGAAAAGAGTGAATGTACTTGCAGTGCTGAGTGAAGGGTGCGGCTGGCCAGGACCGGGACAGAGAAGTCTCCACTGGGAGGAAGTGCAGTTTGTTGCTGCTGGCTTGCCAGAGCCTAGTTCCAAATAGGTTAAATTAAACTCCTAATGCGTAAGAGAGAAAGATAACCTGATAGTGCAACCACTTGAAAGTAATACCTGGAATCAAACAGCTAAAGCTTGGAATACTGCCAGAGTGGTATAGAAACTTACATATGAATAGATGCCAGTCTGGCTGATTGGCACTGCCCCTGGGGTAGGCCAGTATTGCTAATGTAAGCTTTGCTCTTCTAGTAGTTAAAGCATGCGCCACACACTGTCCTAATTGAGATACCATCTGCAGTGGCTAAGTCGGCTTGTAAGACCGAGTCCCGGGGCTGAAGCCTGCCTCTGCCTGTGTATTTACGTGCCTCAGAGGAGGGCAGCTGCTGGGGACTGTAGGCCTAGCTACAGTGACTGCTGCTCAGCTTCCCCAGGCGAGAATTACAGAGTCACCATTCTACGCCTCATCTTCTCGTGTCTGTCCTTCACACGTGTCCCCAAGAGAAGTTCTGGGGCCTGAACTAGTGTGTTCACAAGTTCATGGCCTGTGACCTGTCTGCCCTGCAGCAGCAAAAGTATGGTAATTCTCATGTGGCACCGGGTGATGTGTAAGCAGCCTGGAATGAGTATTTCAGAGATGGGAAGTACAGATTGGACTAAGGACGGAGAGAGAGTCCTATTGGGCAACTGCTGCTTGCACACCCTTGCCTAAAGGGTGCCCTGTGACCAGCAGCAGGAGTTGTTTGATCATAGGAAGTAAAAGACACTGCAGATTATCATGGGGTGGTTGCTATTGCCATACTGCAGCATTTCTGGGACCCTGAAGCAATCATAGTGCTTAAGCCCAGATGATTTAGTGTACTTGATTGGGTAAGCACTTAATGTACCTTTCTTAAGAAAAGAGTCTTGAAGTGTGGCACAAAAAGAAATTATTCACAAATGTGATGGTTTTGGTATGGATATGGGGTCTCAGAAGGACTTCAAGACTTAGACTTCTTTAATTTTGAAACTTCTATGGATAGGAACAGGAGAAATGAAAGTGTAAGGTCTCATTGAAGCCAGAAAGCCCTACAAACTTCCCTTTCGAGTCTTTCAGCTATATCTGTTTCTGTTTTGGGAGAGAAGTTCAACATGGAGGCAGTGTTCTGCTTTCCCCTCTCCTTTCTCGGGGGACTGGTGAGGAAGAAGGATACCAGTTTGAAATGTGCTAATGGCAGACCAACATTTTAAAGTAAGCTGTTGTAACTTTTATGCTGATTTTTTTTTTTTAAAACAGTAAACAATTCTGTTCTGAAGAGGTGAAAAATTTTATTCAGATATCCATTTGCCGAGAAAGTTTGAGGCAAAGTCTTGGCTATGCCTTACAATTATTTTTCACTATCCACGTCAACAGCAGGGGAAAAATGCTTGTCTGTGCTATCTTCCTACTTGTTATTTGAATTCTGTTCAGGGAAAAAAAACACTTGACTAAGCAACTGGGCTTCATTTATGAAAGAAATTTTTTTTCTTGCTTTAAGTAAGTCTGATTTCATAAAAACTGCTTTTAAAAAACTGTTGTGTTTTATCTGTGCATAGCTTTACACATTCTCGATAAATTAAGGAGCAGAAGTAATCAGGGAGTCTTGCTGATATAAATGATACAAGTATTGAAGATCAAAGGCAGGAGAGAAAAGGTACTGGCAGGCTTATAAATTATGGGGTTAACATTTTTTGTATGCTAACTGTATTGCTGCTGAATCATAGAGGGGTTCGGCTTATTTTTTTGTTTTAATATAAATAAACTGCTGGGCATACACATGGAACTATAGTAATTGCAAAGCATCTCCTTTAGGACAGCCTAGATTTTGAGGCAGGGTTGCATGCATGTGTTTAAATTAATTATTTTCTATTAAGTTTGCCAGTCTTGTATTCACTGCTATTTACATGTACATATTACCTATATATACACCTGTGTATATATGAAAGTAGAATTTGCATAGATCTAGGCTTGTTAAACACATTGAAGTAATTTCTCGCTTGAACAGTACAACTACGTTAAACCATATCCATTATATAAAATGCTGTCAAATAATATGGTGATTTTACACTGCTATCAATCCAGTAATTGTCCACCACGGCACTTTCTAATCCTGTCATCAATTTCTCTGCAAATAAATATCTTTTGAGATCTACAAGGAACTTTTAAAAAAGAAAAATGTACTCTCACAGTGAAAGTAAATGTTCTGTAACCCTCTCATATACCTTATGAATTAGTTTTATAACCTAAAGCAAAAACTGCTGCACTTTCTGTGTAACCTCTGCTTTTAATTCACAAGATTGTCTTTCAGTATGTTCCTCTGGGATATATCTTGGCAGATACTGTTGTGTTATACTGTTAAAATTTTATCTTTTCATGATGTGTGAAACTGATAAGATTTTCTTACTGGTAAAGGCTATTTTTAGTGCATCGTAGCATATGCACCTTAGTTTTGTTGTGGAAAAAAAAGATTATTGGCAACTATGTTATCTGCAACTATAGTTATTCCCTAGATGACCTGTATTGAAAAAGTCCATGTTGAAACATTCCTGGTTCTTCAGAGTTGTGCAGTGCCTGAGAGAACTAAAGCCCTAATCCATTCAGGTGGAGCTCTGGAGCTGTAAAAACAGTCACCTCCCAGAACTGTTGTGAAAGCTTATTGAACCTGGCCAGAGGAGTAGATGTAGCTTATGAAATATGGTCAGAAAATCAGTATATTTTGAAATAGATCATATAGCTTAGTTTTGATAATGAAAGTGTACTGAGTTGACAAATTGCACGTTAATGTTAACAGATGCATTGCACTGACACTTCAGCAAACACCTACTGTAAAACTTAATTTTCTGATGCTAGTGTGTAAATAAAAACAGTGATTTGTTTTATAGGCTTCTGAAAAGTTAAATTGTGCTGCTGTTTTCCACTGCTTGCTATGCTATAAGGCGTTAATGTCGGTTTTCAATTTTGTGTTAAAGCTTTTGTCAGGATTCAAAACACATTTAAATATTTCATATAACGAGGATTAAACCCTTACTTTTTGAAAATGATGCAATAAAACTGATACATTGTTTTCATCTAAATATTCTGGAAACTTCAGGTTATGGCTACTTCGGGTACAAAAATGTCTCAAAATTGGAATGACTTGATAGACCCGTATGATTAAAAAATCCATTGTATAAAATAAAACAAGAAATATGGTCTTATTACATAGAACTTACTTCTCACTAGCTAGCTTTGCAGTTTAAAATAGTGTTTTAGATGAACTGTAAACTGCTGCAAAGAACTTTGCTTTAAAATAAGTAGTAGTCAATAAGTTATAATTGAAGTTCTGTCACTGTTGCATAACTACTGTAATCTTATCCCACCTACACATCATGGGTGGAATTGCAGTTAGAGAACACTAAAATTAAAAAATTGAGGAGGGGGAAGAAGGGAGGAATCTTAAAGTACTGGGATTCATTTTGTCAAGTTTTAATAATAATTGAATGCTTCACTAATTAAGTAACTACTTGTGCTTTGTATGTTTGCATATACACTGAGAGAGATGTTGCTGTTGGCCTCAAGATACAGCCTCTCCCAATCAACAGCAACCTGCTATTTCAGGAATTAACGGTCCTATTTAGATACTCAGTTGCATTAACTCTCGCTCCTTCCACCTCTGGAAGACCAGACTGGAAGGTGCAGTTAGAACTGTGACTAAAGGTGCTGTTTCTGTGGGGGGTGGGAGTAAGAAACTCACTGTTGTACCTACATCAGTTTTCTCCTGAGCTGATCGGCTATTTGATTTTTTTGTAAAATTTGATTCTGTTCTTAAAACTGTTCTAAAATTTGCAACAAGGTTTGAGAGGAGAGTCAACGTTGACAGATTTCTGGAAGTGAAATACAGTTGGCACTACAAATGAAACACTGTTCTGAAGCAGTTACCTTATGTCCCCTCCCCAAGTGTCAACAGTGTCAAGAGTTAAAAACCCGAAGTTGGGTAACAACAGCACCGGTATTAGGACATTTTACAGAACGTGCAACTTTTAAAAATAGAAAAATGCTTCAAATATTTAGGAACAGAATCTAGTGTGTCTGTTGATGACTTCCTCAAAACTGTAGGAGTACTGTAAAAATCGGTCAGGAAAAACATGCAGAATATGTAGCAGAATGTAATGGAAGTGTGGCAATTCATGAAGTTTAAAAAATTATTAATGCGGTAAATTGTCCAACTCGCCATTTTTGAGTGACAATATTGTCTCTCTCTGGCTTTAAATAGTTTTGCCGCAGCTTGTCATTATTGTTCTTTTCTGGCGCTTGTTGATTTTGTTTTCAATGGGAGGTTTGTCCACAGGGTTCTGACACAGGCTTCTTTTCTTCCTAAAGAAACAAGAAGTGCGAGTGTTACTCGTTTTGTCTTTGCCTAGCCTTTTCTCCAGGCTCTTCTGTTACGCAATCTTTTCTTTTTCTTTTTTGTACCTTTTTAAATAAATTCTTGCTGTTGAAGCTTTCTAAAGATGTCCGTCACCCCATTTTAAAACAGTATAGATGGAAGTGTTTAACTTATAAAATGCCTGTAAGTTTGATTGCTTGAGTTTTTCTTTTGTCTTCTCCACAGAATTATGTGCTAAAGAGATTTAACATACAGGAGGATGTTTTAGTTTGAAAATGTCAGTGTCTTTAATCAGTGTTCATAAGCTAGTGTTTCAAATATTTAAACTTGGGGGGAAAAAAATCCAGGTTTCTATATTGAAGATTTTGGTTCAGCTCCACTTTATAGCATGTTTTTGTACAGCTAACCAGGAGATCTGCCTGGAAACATTTCTTTGCACTCTTATTTATCTGTGATATAAGAAGATTGTTCAGAGTATCAGTAATTTTTTCTCCTTTAATTTTAAGAATCTCTTTATAAGAATTTTTTCTGACCTATTTTTGCACTTTTGGAAAAGTGATTTTGCTAAAGTATTCTTAAAGCGTATTCTTTCCTTAGTAAATGCACTGTTTTGTTTGTTTACTTTCTTCTGAACAGTATTTCAGTCTATCACGAAAGAAGATCGTGTACTACACCAGTTTTGACCAGCGGAAGCGAGCGAATGCAGCGTTTTTAATAGGTGCATATGCTGTAAGTATTTTTGATCCCATGGATACTCTAACCTTCCCTAAGAGACTTCTGCTGTGTGAGAAATGGCTCCTCTAGGGGTGGTCCTTTAGGGAGGTGGGCAGATGGTCATTTCATTTGATTTTTTCAAGGGCTTGTTCAGTGTTTCTTTCTCTCTCCTCTTTCCTTTTGTGTTCTTAATATCTTTTTTGTATTTCCTCCTGGTGTCTTTATTATGAGCCTTTATGAGTTGTGTGGACAGAAAATGAACAGTGTTTAGTTCAAGGTGTCATGTATATGTGTCTTTGAGCAGACACAGCCATAACTTCTGTCAAATAAAACCTGCAGTGTTGGGAAAACACATGGTACAAATTCGCCCCTACTTCAGATTCACAAGTCCTTGATAAGATGGAAACTCATCTTTTTCCTGAAGTCCTCTGAACTACTCTCTAAGGATCTATAAGCAAGAATTTGGGCTTTAAATGTAAGCTATTTTACAGTAATTCATGCAACATTAAAATCTTTAAGTTGCAGCAGTGTGTGGCTTTTTTCTCCAGTTTTCTGTTTTTAAAGTAAGGGACTGGTACAAAACAGAAAGTTTCTGTTGATATCTGACTCTTTTCTTTGTATAGGCATGTCTGTTTCTGATGTCATGAAGGAGTATAACGTGCGTTCTTAGGAGTTTAGTGTGCTAAACTGGAGGAAGTTACTATCTGGTTAAAGACTTTCCAGGCTCAGGGCTGATTTTTTTTTTTTTCCCCCCTCTTCCCCCATCCCTTTTAGGTCATATACTTGAAGAAAACACCAGAAGAAGCTTACAGGACGCTTTTGTCTGGATCTAATCCACCATATCTTCCATTTAGGTATGTGAACACAAGAAATGAGGCTACCTTTTCTGTTTTGGAATTTGCTAAACAATTGGATGTTTAGATTGCCTCCTGAAAAGGTGTATCATGTCTGATACAGATATTGTACCAAAACGACTGATCTCCAGAAAAAATATTTTTTGCATCTTGTGTAATTACTTTCTCTTTGTGGGAATAATAAATCATTTAGGTTGATATAAGTCTTAAGTAAGACTCTTAGTCTTGCAAAATGTCAGGTTTTGAAAATAGTTCTTAGCATGTTTGTGATTTAGCACTTAAACCTTTTCTTCATAATGCATCATGTTTTACTATTTGGAAGTCATTAAAATATTGTAAATTACCTAGCCCCTAGCTAGTGAGACTTACAGGATCGAAGGGGGTTTTATGCTGTTGTGTTTTCTCTATTTTACAGAACAAGTACTGATATTAAGGTTACTGAATGTTTTCAGTGAATCATGGATAGTTTCTATCAATCTGTCTTTATTCTCTGTGCTAAGGTCACATTGAGGCTTGAATCTAAGGAATTTTAGCTGTCATGCTTATCTAATAAAGAGACTTCCAAATATTTTTCATGGTGTGGACTATGAAATGCCCTTATGCCTTATGAATGAGAGTACCTCATGGTATTCTTACGCAAACACTGGCAACAAAAGGCAACTGCAAGAAGGTCGGTATTCTCTCTTTTAGGGGAATCAGCATTTTGCAAGTAGTGTTCACTATCAGCCAATGCATTTGTAAATGTAGACCTACCTTGTCTATATCAAATTCATCTGCTTTTTCAGCCACTCAGCACAGGAAGATCAGATTGACTCTTCTCATACCTTGCACAGAAGCCAGATGCAATATCTGTTGGGGTGGTAGATTTTTTAATGTCAAGACCAGTTTGACTACAAAATCTTAGACCATCAGCTACATTTTAAAAAAAGGTATTAAATCAGTGATAGCTTTTATTGACAGAGAAT
The DNA here is from genome assembly GCA_013398855.1 of Mohoua ochrocephala. Taxonomy (NCBI): domain Eukaryota; kingdom Metazoa; phylum Chordata; class Aves; order Passeriformes; family Acanthizidae; genus Mohoua; species Mohoua ochrocephala. The sequence goes on along the minus strand of VZTA01006333.1, from coordinate 16,478 downwards.
TTATACGCTGACCTGGTCACTGATAGCTCTCCAGAGCCCAAGAAGTTTACCGAGATACTGGTATCCATATTTTTTTCAGCTAATTATAAAAGATACTTGGTACCATGCATTAAAAAAATCCGTTATTTTAAACATGTCAGTGTTTTTTAACATCCAAATTCTGTAAGAGATACAGGGGTCATGATTTACATTAAACAATGCCTTGCATGTGCCTTAGCATTGCTTCCTTGAGGATCTGCTCCATGATCTTCCCAGGCACAGAGGTGGTGCTCACCAGCCTGCAGTTCTCTGGCTCTCTCTTTCTACCCTTTTTAAAAATAGGAGTTTTCCTTTTTCCAGTCACTGGGGACTGGGCCTGACTGCCATGACTTTTCAAATGTGGTGGAGAGTGGCTTTACAACAACACAAGCCAGTTCCCTCAGGACCCTGGGATACATCTCATCAGGCCCCATAGCTGAGTAGCTGTTTCTTGTTGACCAGTTAAAGAAATTTGCTGTTATGAATTATAGTAAATTGATATGTCTTTAGGTTTTTCTCTCCCCTGCCAAGGTGAAGATTAAGGTGTGTAGAAAAGAGGTTTTAACAAAGTGAAGAAACTTACTTGTCAGATCCCAAAACTGTGTAAGATATGGAAAACTTGGGAGGAATAGTGTGTTTGCAGAACAGTCTCACAGGACCCTGTTTGCTCCAATCAAAGGCTATAGATTCTTGCCTTGCAACTAACTCCTTATAACACCAGTGTTGATAGTAGTAGCAATAATAAGATGATGCTGTTTCTGCTTGACTGGTAAGGACTAATAAAAGTAATTGTCTCTTGTGATTTCTCGTGAGGCTGATTGGAACCACAGTAACAAATTTAATGGCACAACGCACCATTTCCTGTTAATTGATTATAGATAATTCTTGTGAGTTTGAATTAATGAAATTTTATTCCGAAATAGAATAGTTAGCTACTCTAGAATCAGCAAAGGAGGGATCAGAAAAATAGAAGAAACAGCAAGATTTTCTGGAGATAATTTTATTTTATATACAAAAGAGCTTTTTGTATTTCCCTGGGAAGAGTATGCTTACCAAAAACATTGAAGAAGGTAAAGTACAGCAAAGGGACTACTCAGGTTTTGCTGTCTGGTTTGGCAAAATGATTACAAAAGAATAATTGCTTAATTCCATTTGTCAGCTTCAGGTGACGACGGCAACAAACTTATAGAGTAGGATATTCTGAAACATAACTACTTTGCAGTCTTTTTCCATGTGTTTCAAGCCCTAGGTTGCTGTGAGAGAAATTGTCTAAAACTAAAGCTTTTGACAGTTGCAGGGGTTTTGTGGTGGGTTCTGGTGTGGATGGGATCTGGTATGTGTTTGGGCTTTTGTTGCTTGGTTTGGTTTTTTTAACACAAAGCTTTGGCAGGGTTAGAGGGAGACAGTCTTCTTGAGCCTTGCTGTTTTTAGAAGGAACATAGTGTTAGGAACTCTTGCTAGAAGAATTAAACATCTTGATTTCTTGAGCATTCTTGCACGGTGTGGGGCTGGAAAGCACTTAAGTGTCTTTTGGGTCTGCTTTGGACTACGTCAGGTCTTGGCACTGGATTAGAGCCTAAGCAGATTCTGCTACCTGGGGTGTAGTTTGTCTTGCTGGGGAAGATGGGTGTGTAATCTGGCTGTACTGGAGGTGAGACAAAGAGGAGTGAGGAAGTAAACTGAAGGATTGTGATAAGATAAGAAGGTAGATGAGAGATGGGAAGCCTGGTAGGGAGGGGCTATTTGGGTATTGAATTCATAGGTAGAGAGTGGTATATATAAGGAGCTTAAGAATTCCTGATGCTGAGAGAAGGGCAAGTAGATCTGATGAGGGTCTGCAGTGGGACAGCCTAGAGTAGCTGGGAGTGGGAAAGAAATAATTTAATCCTCGTCCTTGGTTTTTCAAGGCCTTTGAGATATTTCCCCCTCCCCCCCCCCCCCATTCCAAGACATTTGGAACATCTCTGTTGCAAAATGTAGGATAGTACAGAGGCTCAAGCAATTGAACCTGTGCTGGAAGCAGTAGCTCTGCCTTAGGTAGTTTGTCTGCTTGGCATCAGGCTGTACTATGAAGAAACGTGGTGGTGCTATGAGGGAGTCTGAACTCTTTCCACACCTTTAGTGTCTTGAAAAGGACTAAAATAATTCTTATGTACAATTCAAAACATAACCCAAATGTCTTACCTCTTTCCTCATGTTCTAAGGTCTATGAAGGAAATAATTTGGAGATATTAATCGTTGCTATCCAGTACTTATTGACTTAAATTTATTCTCGCAGTGTGGAATTTAGATATTACATAACTTCTGTAATATAGGGCATCTCTGTTTGAATAGTTCAAGAGTTTATCAGCGAGCAATGATCAGTTAAGTGTTACACCTGGTATTCAGCAAGTTTAATTTGATATCTGAAGTGTCCTCTATTTGAAAAAAAAAGTAGACAACCTCGAATAGGTAGAAGCTGCAGCATTGTCAGATTCTTTGTGGAGTACTGAGGTAGGTTTACATGAAATGATTGCTGGGAAACTGATCTACTTTCATGTAGCTCGGTGACCTCAAAAAGCCTTAATCGGCTTAGGTCTTCAGCTGGTATTTCATTTAAAGACAGCTTCAGCAAATACAGTTCGGGGTGGAAAGAAATCACATCACTCCTCTTACAAAATTCATGGAAATTTGTTTTGTTTTTATAATAGAAAAGCTAAAGATAACTTGGGAGGATAAGGCACTACTGTCTTCGAGACACTTTTGTCTTGTTTTTGGCTGATTCACTGTCACTTGGTGACGCTCTAGTCTCTTGAAGATCTTATACTGTATCTTCTCACTTCCATTTAAAAAACAGTGCTAACACCATTTAAAATTGTCATGAATGCCAGTTGCCTACTGAGAAGCACAGTTTCAGATTTTTACCTCAAACTACTCTGTATTGATCTTATGTTCAAAAGAAAAAACAAATGTATTTTATTATTATTGTGTTCAGTCTCTAAATGATGACATGAATTTCAGAGATAGATTTTAGTTTATAGCTTCTAGGGTTTGTTTCTTTATTGGCAAGTGCTGGGGAAACAAACTGTTTTGTTATTGACAGTGTTTAGAGGTTTGGTGAAAGGGAAAGCATTATGTAGTATTGAGGTCAGCTACAACAACTGTGAAATCGGATGTGGGATATGCAGCTCTGTAATGCCAGCTCAGATTCATGCTAAGTCGGTACCTCCTGGGAATGTTCACATTTTTTCTCGTGTTGAAAGTGAATAGAGTTCTCTCAGGTAGTAGTTGGTAAAACACTGTTTGAAAAGTAAGGTGGCTATTCATTTGGGCATAAAAGACTGTAAGAATACTGTAATGACACATGTGATCAGCAACCTACTTTAGTGGTCAGGTGCACATTGACAGAAATGAGACATTTGAGACATGATGATGGAGGCAATCCATGTTAGCTGCCAGCGTCCGTGTGCATGTCAGTGGTAACAGCTGGCTGTGGGAGCTGTAGCTGAGAATACTGTACACCTGGAACTGTACATCTGGGTCAACTTCACCAGCCTCCCACCCTCTTTCATAGTGTTTCTTCTTAGTGGATTAGAGATTATGTGGCTTTTTCCTCCCAGTATTGCTTTTAGGTACTGCACTATCAGATGCCTTATCAGTCAAAGAGGTAGTTGTATACATACAGACAAAATAAAAGTTATATGCTTGTTACAGCAAAATAACATATAAAATAGAACCTGTCTGCTACAATCATGTCTTCTGTTCATATTTCTCTGAATATTTAATTTTGTGGTTTGCATTGGTTTGGATTTTATTTCTGTCAGCCCCTCTAGAAAACTGGTACAGCTTTTAAAACCTTTCTGCTATGTACATGTTCCCATTGGGCCCTTATTTTTTTTGCTCACAAGACCTTTTTATTTGCTAAAATGCTTTTGTGTTAAAATGATCTGTTATCATGTGATGTTCAAAATAATCATGTTAATCCATTTTCTGTGTCCAAAATGTATTGTCTGTAAAATTCATATATGAAGTTTTGATATGTTTTGTTTATTCAATGTAATGAAAATTCTTTATGGCTTCTCATTTTTAAAACTTCTGTTGGATTTGGTTATGGAAAGTTTATACACACTTCAGCGTTCCCATTCCAAAACATTATGGTTAAGTGTGTTTTAATAATCTAATAATACGAAGACTTTTTTAGATTGGCCTGCCTGCAATATGACACTACCAAAATTATGGATTTAATTTTCTTTAAAACACTTTCTACAAATGCTGCTTGCTCAAAACTGCTAAACTTATTTTGCTCTTAAAGAATAGGTGAGAATCTTCTACTCTTAAAGTACTTGAGATTGAAGGAGCATATCACAAACTTCATACTACTGATAGTAAGTTTTCAGTGAAAGATTGAAATATTGAATCAATTATAGATTAAATCTGTATCTGTCTGAACCTAAAATTTTGCTATTCTGATAAATTGCAGTTCATAGGACTCTGTCTAAGATAGCTAAGAGAAAAGTTATAAAAGATTTCCTTAATGAGTGATAAGGAAATAATCTGCTCAGGCAGAGTTTTGTTAAAATCAAACTGATCTGAAGCACACTTCGAAAAGTACTTTTTTGGTTTTCCACAATGCATTTTTTTTGGTGGTGTTATTTTTTTTCTTTTAATGTTGCTGTCTCTTACCACTTGAATATATTTTGATTTGGAGTCTCGCTTCATCTTTTACAGACAAGTTGTAATTTTCATTGTGGTAGAACTGAGGTTAAGTAATTTTAAAGTTAATTATATCGGGATAACTTTTAATCACATCTGTAATCGGGCATCAAAGTGAAAGCCTGTAAATTAATTCCAAGCTAGTAGTCTAATTTGCCTGCCCCTGTTAGTGTAACTCAATTGAGATTTGAATAATGGTTAAAGTAAGCTGTGCTTTATTTGCTGCTGTCTTTACACAATCCAGAGAGGATGCAAACCTTCCTGTTCCAGGATAGCATAAATAATTTGGTAAAGAGCATGTAGTTACCTCATGTAAAATAGGCACCTAAAATAGCTTGCAATATCTAACTGCATTTGCTCTGAGCTGCATATTGGGTAGGGGAGTACTTTAGCCTGAACAAGCTTCTAAAAAGATGTCTTTGGACTAAAATTCAGAGTTCTCAAAGGGGATTGAATAGCTTAAATGTATTCTGTTGTGTGCTGCCTTTCCCTTAGTTCTTAAAATAATTCTGTGTATATTAAATTCATTTGTATTAAATCTATAGGGATGCTTCATTTGGGAGCTGCACATACAATCTTACGATCTTGGACTGTTTACAGGGAGTAAATAAGGTAATAACATTTCTTATTACAAAACAGGTTTAAATTGATTTTTAAAAGATGAAGAAAAACACTGTTAAAATAGATTATAAAACCTGGTTTCAGAGCAGACTGTGTGAATGAGTAGTAGGCTCTCCTGAAGCCTAAGTTACTGAGGACTGTGTTTGAGTAGTGATGGCTGAGGAAAGTTGTACTTTGACCTGTTTGGCCTGGCCTTTGACAGCTTTTTGAACTTCACCTCATGAGTTGGAACACGCAAATGCACCAGGCCTGGCTGGGGGACAGCTCTTAATGCTAGGTCTGCTAATAGATCATTTTATAACCATTGGTGAGAGGGAATGACAGGTTGATAGAGTCAAGTGAAACAGATACCTAGGTATGCTGTGACTTAATCTGAACAGTTTTTGCATGTACTTGGCCCCAGCTTTCTTCAAAACATTTGGTTTAGTGTTTGACACTGACCTTTTCAAAATTTTTTAAAACCAATGAAAACTAATGTATCTTACTCGTGGTTTGATGTGTCACTTTAAGTAGTCCTGAAATATTAAGCTCCAGTATTGTTTTTTTAAAAAAATTTATATCAGTTCTTAATTGGGGACCTTTAAATTTTGTTCATTTCCCATTGGTCTTGATGAAGGGAGCAGGCTGTAGGGACAGTTCTGTACAGACACTTCATAGACCATTTGTAATTCTTGAAAATATGGCAAAACAAGTGGTTTTTAAAAATTGGAGAAAGAGAGATCAAGCTTAATATTTTTAGTTCTGTGGGGGTGGGAAAGGAGCTGTCAGTTACCAGCAAGACTGTAATTTGTGAGGCATTCTACGGATCCTGAAGATCTGAAGTAGTCAGTGCAGTCACTGTAATTTATCTGCAGCTAATACATCAAAAGGACGGTGAGAATCAGTTTTTCCTCCTTTGTTCTCATAAAATTTATTACTGAATTTTTGTCTAGTTCACCTACAGAGGTAAAAACACTTTGGGCAGAAAACATGTGCCTTAACTGAAAGTAGTCTTAGTTTACCTGGATAAATTTGGTGTTTGTGTGTGTGTATATCATATACATGTAATGCAGGGGGCCTTCAAGTTCTGTAGTGCAGCCAGCCAGCCATGCTTAAATGAAATACATTTTTCAAAATCAGCTGTTCAGACAAACCTCTCAGTATCTTAGGTTTCATGACAGGTCCAGTCACTGAGCCTATGTTGTCTATAACAAAGCTATTTTTCATTTGTCCAAAAAAGGTGCTCTATATGTAGCAAACAATGGCAGTCTGATGGTTCTAAATCATAGATCTGTGATGTGTTCTTATCACACCTTAATTCCAGAATGTTGTGCAATATCTATATTTCTCAGAATGCAGTAGGTTCAGTATAAATATATGCTGCAGAAATGTCTTCCAACAATTTGGAATAAATTTTGGCTCTGAATTTCATATTCATAGAATTGTTTTCAATATGGTTATTATACACAAATCTTTAGTGCAAAAGTGGCATAATTAATAACAGTACAGTAATCAAATACAAAACTTGTTTTAGTCCTGTAATAAATACTGTCTAATGTAGTCTAGTGGACTTTATTCTACCTGTGAAATGTGTGTTACAAGAAATACTAAAATACAGACTATACATAGCGCTGCATTCTGTATATACCATTTTGCCTAGGTATTATGGTGGTAAAACCAGAGTATCACAATTAAGTGCAGAAAGTCAATAAACTCTCAGTGTTCGATGTTTGGTTATGTCCAGCTGCATGAAAATACATTCGGCATAGGAATCATAAAATGAGTGTATGACAAAAAGGGAATTGCTTTTTAACTTGTCATCTGCCTTACAGAAAAAAAACCCCCACATGGTGGGGTGTGGAGAATCAGTATTACGATTTAAGTGATATGCAACAACCTTGTGTCCCATCCTAATGTCTTTGGAGGGGAGATAATGAGCCTAACGTGTTTCAGTGACATTGTTGGAGTTTTTGTTGTCTGTGTTGTTAATCTGTGCAGAATGTAATGTTGTCTTAATGTAAAAGCTTCAATAAGCCACAACCACAAACATTTAGGGATTTAGTTTTGCTCAAAAAAGTATTATAAAATGAGATTATATATTGTATTTCAGTGTAAACTGACACCTTGTTGCCTTTTAGGCCTTGCAGCATGGATTTTTTGACTTTAAGACATTTGATGTGGATGAATATGAACACTATGAGGTTTGTACATTTAATAATGCGTTGAATGTGTTTGGGTTACCTAAAATAAGAGTATACAGTATCCCCCAACTTAAAACATACTGGAAACACATTTCAATTCAAGTAAAACCCAGTGTTCATATGTAAGGTATGTACCTGGAAACGATGTGCTCTTTGTGAAGAACACGAAGGATTACTATCCTTGCGATTTCAGTGCATCATATCATAAATCTGCTGTTTTCTCGTAGCCTTTCTGGCTTCTGGGACCTCTCTTATGCTTTCCCAACCTTCTCACAGGATATGATTCACAGTCTCTCAGCTGACCCACAGAATGTGTTTTCTTTCAGCACTTGCTAGCTCCTTCTTCCATTCCTATTAGTCCTAAATATATGACAGATTTTTTTATAGCCATATAGATTAAGCAGATTTTTGAGGGGATTTTTTTAGTAAGGATGCATTATGTGGAATTCTAGTAAAGGAAATACGTCCAAAATACTTCCCTAACAAAGTCTCAGAAAGCTAACAGATGTCATTCATTGTTCTGCCAACTTTCTTACAGCCTAAGTATAGAGACTCTGGTTGGCTTCAGATGCTTGTAGGACTTTGTAACGTGCACACCTTTATCTGGCTGGCAGTAGAAAGTTATCTCAAGGTACATTGCTTTAGAGAAGCTTTAAAATATGCCATGCTGTACCTGTGGACTGGGCTGTGTGCAGAGGAAATCTCAGGGACAGAAGGTGTACATACATCTGGTCCAAAATAGTTGCATGATCTTTGTTTACCATGTCTCACTCCAAGGAAGGGAAAGTGTTTTTACTGAAATCAGTGACAATCATTTAGTTTATTGGACATTGTCTTTGGAACACCTATATAAATTCCTGTAGTTGTATTGATTAAGGAGAAAGATATATAAACTAGAGGTGTACTAAATATTTGAATATAAATTAAACTCTCCTTTTAAACTTGTGTTGCTTTGCTGTAGCCAGTATTCTTCCTGTATTCTTCCCCTCTATTGCAATTTTCAGAAGACTTGGAAGTAATGAGAATAAAGTTGCTTAGTTTGAAAATCTCCATTTTTAAAAGCATTTCCTATAGCTGTGTGTATTTCAGATACATACCGAAATGCTTCTTAAATGATCAAGAAAGCAAAGTCAGAAGAGGAATAAACAGTGGAAAAAGTTAATTGACAGCACATCTATACAGGAGATGCCTGCAGTAGGCAGTCTATAACACAAAACTGCCTATTTCACTAAACTTGAAAGCATTTGTAGGAGGATTTCTGTATCCTGTAATGTTCCATAATGATTAGGTTGAGGAATTGGTATAGCCTTTGCTGAATTACCAAAATTAAATGAACAGGAACTAAAATTTAAAGTATGAAATTGCTGCTTTTTTGCTTATTCTATGTACGAAAAGAAAAAGCTTGTTCTAAAACAAATGGTAGTTAGGAATTCTTGGGATTCTGTACACATGGTAGGCGTTAGTCTGCTTTAAAAAGAGTATTGAAATAATTGACTAAAGCTATCCCATTATCTTGTTTAAGTCGTAACATTATTTTAGTTTGTGAAACGTACATATATGTGAATGATGTTTATAGTATGCTGCTTGATGAGTTTAAGAAGCAAGAACCTGGAATCACCTTTAATTTTTTGTCCATTTTTTGGTACGTCTTCTCT
>VZTA01006331.1:0-10260 GCA_013398855.1 Mohoua ochrocephala | reverse complement strand
GTTTTCAAACCAGCACACTTGGCCTTGAACTACCTGGTATGGGGCAGCCACATTTTCTCTGGGCAATCTGTTCTGGTGCCTCACCACCCTCACAGTAAAGAATTTCTTTCTAATAGCTGATCTAAATCTACCCTCTTTCAATTTAAAGTCATAGTCCCTAGCCCTCTCACTACAAGCCCTTGTAAAAAGTCCTTCTCACACTTACTTGTAGGTATCCTTTAGGTACTGGAAGGCTGATAGAAGGTCTTCCCAGAGCTTTCTCTTCTCCAGGCTGAACAACTCCAACTCTCAACCTGTCTCCATAGGAGAGGTGCTGAAGCCTGAGATATAACAGCATCTTCTTGCTCCTCCTCTGGACTCACTCCAAGAAGTTCATGTCCTTCCTATGTCAGGGGTCCCAGAGCTGGATGCAGTAGTCTGTTGTGGGATCTCTTGAGAGCTGAGGGGGTGAATCACCTCTTTTGTCTTGCCAGTCAGGCTTCTTTAATGCAGCCCAGGATATGGTTGGATTTCTGAGTGCATATTGCTGGGTCATGATGAGCTTCTCATTCACCAACTACCCCAAGTTCTTCTTCTCAGCACTGCTCTCAATATATTCTCTCAATCCCTCAATGCATTTGTTCAGCCAAGACATTTGGGTTTAGAAATTGGGCTGGGCACAGCAGGAGCTGTATAAGTGGAATTCTAGAGCTGCCCAACATTATCCCCCAGATGACTGTTGCAAAATGAGTGAAATATTCAATAGGAAGATTCAGTCAGTTACCTCTTTCCAAGTATTCCATTTTCTCAAGACAGTCTATTAATTCATATCTTCAGATGACTGGCTGGTGAGGTCCCACATCACCCCAGGAATTACTGACTAAAGAAGTAGCTCTGCACACAGGACCAGCCCTGTTATCTCTATCAGTAGTGCATCTGGATTAAAGTGCAAAATCTCTTCTGCTATCTCCCTGTATTATGACTATTATATGGCAACAAATAACCTTAAGAATCTTGCACTGCATGTCATACAAAACAGCAAGAAGAACTGAAAGGGCAGTTAAGACACAGAGTCCCTGGAATTTATAATGCAAGATAAGAATTTGGTCAGCATCCCCTCTTTTTGATGAGTGAGTTCATGGAAATTCAAAGTAATTTTTCTCTTAGCTTGACGATGAATGGTTGCTACTAGCTCCTATAGTATTCCAAATCAGGTGTATCTCTGCTTTCAAAAATCAAAATTGGAGTGAGAACGAGCAATCTATGATTATGAGTTCCACGTATGAGAGGAATTCATATAAAAAATATAACAATTACACTTGGGACAAGAAAAATAGAGAAGAAAGGAAAGTAAGATATATCAATCTGGGAGAAAAAGAGAAACCAAGATGGAACAAGAGATGAAGTAAAGAAACTGATGAAGGGAGGAAAGAAGGTCTAATGCTGTGAATAAATCAGTTGTAACTATATTAACATACAGTTTTTTCCTAAAAAACCAGTTACATTTCGTTTTGTCTTTGATCCACATTTTTTACCTAAATACAACAAGACAGTTAAACAACATGAAACTTGAATAATGAGGGCAAAAAATGCCTGCAGACTTTTACAACAGTGTGACCGGAATCAAAGGGAAATCAAACCAGCAGCTTCAAAGCGCTTACAATTTTCTGCTTGGACATTCTAGGCAGGTCTAGGCACAAACAGAACAAGTATTCCCAGTTACAAGACAGGTAAGAGATACTTGGATGCCCAGCTTTTCATTTTCTTCAGTTCTTCTCCTGCAATAAAGTAAGTTACAAGCCATCCTGTTTATAAGGAGTTTTCTTGGGTAACATACATTAAGAGACGGACGTGTTTTTATGAAGAATCTATAATTCTGGCGGCAGGGGAGGTATTTCATTCTTAGGCTTCCGTCATCTTCCCCCAGAGGGTATGTGTTGAAAGATGATTTGGTCCCGGTAAGCAAATACATAACTAAAATATAGAATTATTCAGATAAAATTAACTTGGAAGAAGTTTTAACTAGGCAAGGCTTGAGATGAGCCCTCCATATGCTTATCTGACCTCCAAGCTGTATTTTCAAGTATTGAGCTAATTAAAAGATAAAACAAAACAAGCAAAATCCTTCCTTACTGTGTTCAACATATTCTAGTTTCTGTCAGGAGGCCCTGGGCAGTCTGACCTAACACAAGCTCTGCTGAACACAGCAAGGAGTCAGTACTTTTTTTCAGTATTCTACCACTATAGAAATGTGCCTGTGAAGTGCACTGATCTGCAAAGAGCAATCTCAATTAAGAACAACCTTCAGCTGAATAAGGCATTTGTCAACATAGGGAACCCTGGAACTCTGCAGAACTCTAACTCCAGGGAGACAGGAAAAGGAAAAGTCTTTTTCCAGAGCTTCCACATGTGATCAGCTGAAAGTTTTTGTGGGAAAAACAAAACAAAACTGCCTACTAACCCAACTACCAAAACAAACAAACAAATCAAAAACTAATGAAACAAAAACCCCAAACCTAAACCAAAACCAATAACAACAAAAAATCCCAACAACAATGAACTTTGAAAAAAACCCCAGCCTCTTAGTCAGACAATCCACAACCATAATATTGATTGTATTGGATGCTATGGACACACTGACAGAAGCACATCCCTTAGCTGTCTTGAAAATGTCAATAATCTTAATAAAGTTGAGGTGATCTGTACGAACTTAAGAACAGATAAGGATCTGTGAGTACCTAAAAGCTGGACACTTAATTGCCTATGTAGCAGATGAGCTGGCAGATGAGACAACTTCTAGAAGGAAAAAGGAATTGACTGGGGGGCATAGTAATAATTTAGAGATTACAGGTAATTTTGGTTAAATGCAACTGATGGAAGAAAACAAATGCAATTATTCTGTGGCACGGAAATAGAATTAAATTTAAGAGAATTTCTTTTAGACATGCAGATAGGTGATAAAACCTAGAAAATGTTACCTCTTTCGAAATTTTTCAAAGCTAGGATCCTCCACTGCCACTCCTTTTAAGAAAATAATATTATAAAAAGGCTGCCATGGAAAAAAAATACAGAAAAAAGCTCTTGTTTAAGACATATTTATAGAAGTAAATACCAATGAAAGAAAAATTTGAAAGCTGAACTAAATATAACTTTGTCATTATAAAAGTTGTTTTCTAACACATGAAACATGCTAAATAAATTTCAAAAAAAAAAATGCAATAGAAGAGCTAGAATATGCTTAATAGTCATACATTGTCGGAAACAATCCAATGTGATGAGAATTCATCAACTGAATATATATTTCTCTTTTCCTTATTTTGTTTTATTTTAAACTGTGACAGTTAAAATGGCTAACATCATCATAGTAGTAGAAATAAACCTCTCTTTCAGAATTAAGCAGAGCTTATCTGTAAACGAGACTGAAATACTGAAAGTGACTGAATCTTTTTTGACCCCAAACAACACTATTGACAGAATACTTCTGCATTTTCAGACATGATTTAGTGGCAGCTCATTTGAGCACTCTTGAGCTCTTTTGTACATCATGTTTCCCATCAGAAAGCAGTCCTCTTCAATTATACTGTCTGACCAGTGCTGCACCCGGGAGCTCTTTTTCATGGGGGTGTAGTTTTCTTTCTCATATCATCATTGATGCAGCTTGGCCATCATAGTAAGTGGGAAAATGTGACAGTGAGAAAAAATGAATATAAAGAAATGTATTTCAAATTATTATGGCAGCTTCAGCTGGAAAAAAAAAATTATCTGAATGTTCTGTTCGTGAAGAGTTAGGGGGCTTTTATTGTTAGCACACAAATTATTCTTAGAAAGTTGTCACTTTTTGAAGGAAAAAGAGGTTTTATTGTAAACACAGCTTTCTGTCTGAATAATATATATGAAACATTTTTATGACAAAGTTTTTTGATATAAACATTAGTTATGTGTTTCAATGTACCAATGTTTCAAAGGGAACCTTGCCCTTGAGTTACAAACCCTTCATGATATATTGCACTATGTATGCTCTACTGAGTATTTGTTGTAAGAAGGGCAGGACAGTGTAAGGTTTTCACTGTCTTGGTTTTATAAGAAGTTAAATGAGTGCTGATACAGTTAGAGAAGCATATTGGTTTAAAATTTTGCTTTAAAGCACATGAAAGGTTAAATCAAGGCTAACAATCTTTATCCAGTAGAAACCCAAGATTTCCATACAACATCTACTGTTCGCTAAACCAGTCATGCCATAAAGAGTTCTCCTCTTAAATTCTATGGGTGAAGTATTTTATAAAAATGCTAATTAAGGTTTAGCAAAATCTGTTTTGCTCTGCATTTACTTTTAAAAAATGTCTGTTCAGCATGGAAAAATAGGAACATGGCAGATGTTGTGGAAAAATCAGCATCTATTGAGGATTTCAAGTGTCCTAAAAAAGACTTACTGCCTTTCTGAATAACATCAAAAGAAGAGAATTTTTGTTAAGAAGGGAAAAAGAAAGTAATTCTAGTGAACAGAAAATCAAATAGCATATGCATCTATTTTTTAAACAATCAGCTGCTGTAAGTGATGTGCATTTTGTTCTGATAGTAATAGCTGAAGATTTATTGTACTTCTACTTGACTGTTTTTGACTATAAGAATAAAAGCAAAGTGTAAGGGAAAAAAAAAAGCTACCGATTTTGACAAAGTTAAAAGGTTGACCCTGACGAGTAACATTATGTAGGACCAATAGTGAATATAAGGAGAAAAAGTAGGCTAAATTTCTACGCGTTAGAAGAGGGAAATCTAATCTCTCTGTGTTTACAGAATAAATGGATTCACAGGTAACTGTATAAAAATACCTTTCTGAAAGATTCCCATGCTATTCCGCAGTCACACATCAATTTTCAAGGATGCAAAAAATCCACTGATTTCAAAAGAATTCCCAAAATAGAAGATGACTCAAGAAAAAATCTCATATAGGCAATCCAATAGTATTTCAAGTTAAAACTTAAAGGTTGGAAACTGTTTAGCACCACCTTAGATGCTGTCAAATGGACAACCACATACCACAGGTTTTAACTTTTTTTATAAATATCCAAATTTTTAGAGTAAATTCAATAATATTTGCATAAATTATGATAAAACTGTGGTCTTATGTGAGTTGACAATTTACTTCTCAAAAACCAATAATGTCTGCAAGAGATTGTGAAAAATACGTGTTTTATTTCTGGCTTTTTTGGTGAAGTATTTAATTTTTATTCTGAACAAGGCCATCACTATTGCATAAATGAATCATTACTTTTAGGTTAGACATACATATTTTAATCACCTGAATAACAGAGACACATTCTCTCGAATATTTTCCTGCCTTGGCCCTGCTTAGATACATCCACTCAGTGCTATTTTCAAGGTATTACCACTCTGTGATGGAGAAGGGAAGGAAGTGAAGATGAGACATTATCTCTCTTACTTTTAATGTTCCTTTTTCAGGTCAGCAGTTTTAATCCGTAGACATTCAAATACAACTGAGCAGAGCTCCAAGACATCTGTGAGTGAGGAACTTGCCTGGGTGCAAGGATGAAAGAAAAAATCCCAGTGCTTCCAGCTCAGCATATGAATAAGGCTTTGCTCTCTGACAGAGACACCTACCAAGTTCTTGCATTATTAGGGACATGGCAATTAATAGGAAGTGAAGTGTAAGTGAGAGAAAAAAGAGGAAGATCTGTTTCCATTTACAATATCCCTCAAATCCTGTCTTCTTTTCCATTAAAGTTATAATTATATGCAACTCATAGTGATGTCATGATGCTCTCCTTTTTATTTTCTTTTCTAAAATCAATATTGTAAGTCAAATACATTATAGTTACTACCAGAAAAGTGAAAGAGCCCTTCACTACTTTCATCATTTTGAGGTTTTTGTAATGTCTTCTTATTCCTGTAGTAGATAGAGATCCACAAATTTCCATTCTGCACCACACACAATGAGACATGGAATATCTTATGTCTGAATGGAAAGCAAAGACAGGGTAGAAGATAATAAAAACTGTAATAACCTGATAGTATGTATCTCAGATCTCAGGATAACGAGACTTTAACTTCTAATGCAGTGCATTTCCTTCCCTGCTATATTTTCTACATATGTATCTGATAGTCTTAGAATATTTTTCTTTTACATGTTTACTTAAAAAAAACAACCAAAAAACCCCCCAAAAAACCAAAGAAAAAGATATCACATTGTCAGCTGGATTCAATTATTCAATTATGTAATCCTATTTTAGATGATCAACTTATTGGCATTGGCATTTGATTTTATCATGCAGACTCCTTTTACAGTCTGTGGAGAGTAATAACCATTTTGGTTGTGCTATAAATATGTAAAGTAGAAAAACTCTGGTCTGGGAATTCCTGTTTTTTCCTTCTGTCAGCCTAGGGGCTGAGATACAGAAGACAAGTTATAGAGTTCAAGAATATGAGAGAACCAGTAGGGGAACAGGACTGTGTTGCAAACCAATAGCAAAAAAATAAAGTTTTTTGAATAACTTTTTTGGTAAGAGCCAGCAGACTTATGTCAAAAACATTTTAAATGAATATTCAGATATGTTTAAGCAGGAGAAAACCTGCAGATACAGAGTGCAAAAATATGAAGACTATTTTAAAAGATTTCTCACAGCGAACACTATATGTACTTATGAGGACTATGCTTACCTCTGTCAAGATAAATACAGGAATAATAAAACCCAAGTTTAGTATTTTGGGTTGAATAGCAAACATTTTAACACTATTTACAAGTAGCAGACTGCATGAGACTTTGCTACCCAGAAAGACAGCTGACAGAGCTCTGCGGTTTGGCAGCTACAACAGCTTTAATAGAAAATGCAAAAAATTAGGAACTGTCCTAGCTAGTTGTGTAGCAAGAATTTAATCCTCTGATCATTATTTTATATCAGAAATAACTTATCTGGTTATCCCACATTATTCTATTTATTATCTTTCTTACTGTCAATTTTTCCCTTCAACAAACTACATTTTTTTGGTTCTTTGTAAATTCAGAGTTAAAATATACTGAATATCAAGACAGTTTATTTCCCCAGATTGCCAAGTGGTGTCCAGAGCCAATATTCATTAGTAACCCCTAGAAACTCAACCTGACCTTTGCAAAATCCAGTCATGTCTTGGAAAAAAGAATTTCACATCTAGAAAACTAGTTCTAGTGGTAGATTTTTGTATTGCACAAGTCTAAAATGAGGTGAAATGAAATACAAGGAAACAACTGAGATATCGATAAGGGCATGCTCCAAGCAGTTGCTTGGCAGAATGATCATAGATCAGAGCCCCGTGAAGCACTGTGATGTATAATAATAAATAAGTGTAGACATGGTCTAAATGCCCAGAAGATGTTGATAAAATCTGGTTCAGATAGCAATCAAAGAGTGCCTTTGGCACTGTATGACAAAACATCGCATTGATAGTACAGCAAATGAGGACAGCATTCCTTATCTGTTCCTGATACTTGTGAGGGAAGACAGCATAAAAATATGTATAATATAAAATGGAAGGACAACACAAAATATTGGTCACAAAACTAAAAAGATTAAGCATTTTGTCCTTTTCATTAGAAAAGTGTCACAGATTTTCACGTATAGAATTAGTCACAAAAGCTTCTATTTCTGAAAAATTATCTAATCCCATTTAATATACTAAAAAATGACAACAGCAGCCATTTCGACAGGTTTGTCGTCAAGTGATGTGGACACTGGGAATCAGATATTTCACTAAAATGTAACTTCAAGACAGTGAACTGGATATCTCACTCCTCAGAAAGCTATCATGGACTAGTTTTTTATTTATTAGAACACACAGTAAGTCAGAAGACAGAGCTTCTATAAAGCACATAGGACTCTAAACTGAATATTTATGAAAAACAACCTTTTTTTTTGTCCTATTGAGTAGTGCAAGACAAAGTTTTTATCCTTGAAGAAATTATATGTTTTTAATTTTTTTTTTACATTCACAGACCTTCCCCCTTTTTCTTTTCTTGTTGCTTTGTTTTGTTGTTTGTGTTTGGTTTTGGGTGGGTGGGGGTTTTTTGTTTGTTTTGTTGTTTTTTGGGGGTTTTTTTTGAGAAGAAGAGGAATTATGACAGACACTAATTTATTCTGGATTTTATTTTCAATAATTTGAATATCTTTGTAGACCAGGCATATTGATATAAGAACTGAGATTTTTGGGGGAGAGAATTTTCTGGATGTTTCCTTTAACAGCCCCTCCTTCGCATTTTTATAGAAATTAATTTATTTACGTTCACACATGCACGCACCACACAGATGGATAGCTAGACAGACACATGCACGTGGAAACAAGCCGAGGGACCATACCAATAATTACTGTTTGTCAAGGAGCCAAAAGTAGCGCCGGGACAAGGCCACATATGCAATTGCTTTGCTAACATAAGCAAAAGTTCTCCTATATGAGAGCAGGTCTTCCGTCTGTGTATCTTTCCAAGTTTCATCCTAGGTTTCTGTCAGGAATATATCAACCACGTGCCAGTTCTCTCCCATTTTATCTTGTTACTTGTTTTCTACAGAGGAAAAATAAAACTTGTGAGTTCTTTAGAAATGAGGAGATTACCCAGCAGATCCCTAACATGAGCAATGGACCGATCCAAGAGGTGTGCCCAAAGGCAGACACGTTCAGACACAAGTGAAGCGTGCTACAATGTGTGGGGTTTGGTTTGAAGGGTTGTTGCAGCAAGTGAACTGGCATAGGCTTTCAGTACTTTATAACAAGTCTTTCTTTCTTTGTAATTTTTTTTCATAAAATTTGCAGTAATTATTCTATTATGAGCATTTTTTCTTTTATATTAATTGCTTTAAATTCAGGCCTATGAATAAATATTAGTGTGCTATTTGAAAACTGAGACATTTTTTGCTTTGTAAACAGTTTTGTCATGTATAAGCTTACTGGAAAACAATAGTGATCTAAAAATGAACCTGGGATAAAGAAAACATGTACACAACCTTCAGGGCTGAGCAACATGTAGTACCTGTAACTTCTAGGGATATCTTCTGACAGTCTCAAACACTGGTTGCGTAAAGTGTTGGTAAGACTGACGAATATGACACCATTAAAATGCATTAAAGACACAATAGACTGATGGAAGTAGAATCCTATCACAATGCAGCATCTTGCCATTATTAAAGTCTGTCCTTGGAACCTTGCCTAGTGCTGTGTCTCTTAACAGATTTCATAAATGCTACTCTATTAAAAAATGTTGACAGAATTTTTTAAAAAGATATCATTTTAGCCTATGTTGCTTGGGTTTTATTGTGTTTCTTTCTTCCTATTTGCTAAGTGCCAATCAACCTTAAAGATGAATGCAATTCTATAGAACCAAACTAAACCAGTATTCACCATCAGGTATATTTACATTAAATCTTAAATTACATTTAGCTTCCATTCATAAAATAAGAAGATTTGTTTTATTTCCTTTTACATGTCTCTAACTTTTTTGTCATGGTTAGTACTGCTTTGTAACAACAGTGCATTTATTTGTCAAAAGTATTGTTCATGTCTTGTGTAAGCTTGAAGCAGAATGATTGGGAATGATTGCTGAAATCGTGTTTAATAATTTGTGCTTTTTTATCTCCCTGATTTATGTTTTCTTAAGACATTCTGCATTTACTCACGACTGCTTATGGATCACATTTTGATTTCCATCTCGGCTATCATTTCTGTTGCTCTTGAAACACTCTCAAATCAGCGTCCCATCCAATATTGGACTTTTAGTCCCATCAAATATCGGACTATAGTCCTACTTCCAGTTTTTATTTATTTTCACTCAATTTTGCACTGCACTTCCAAATTCCAGAACACTCCATTTTATCTTCCGTCAAGCCCCCAGCAGAGTATGTGACACTACGCTCTCCCCAGTGTTCTGACTCCCTTTTTGTTTAAAAAACGCGCCTGCAGGTTCTGGTTCTGGGTGGCACAGCTGCTGCGTGTTCCACAAGGCCCCTTCNAGTGTTCTGACTCCCTTTTTCTTTCTCAATTAGCAAAAGGCAAGAATGTTGATAACAGCATCTTCCTTCGATGCAATCATCAGTCCTGTTCATAGTTATGTCCTTCATCTCCTCTTAATGCTTCCCCAAACTCATCTTATGCATTTCTCCCAACAGGTTATTCTTCACTCTGCAGGTCCTCAAGTCTCTGTCTCTGATGAGTCCTACAGGCTCTGCAATTATGAACTCTCTGCTCAGTAACAATTTAGTCTATAAATATTCATACATATTTAAAGCAGACAGCCTAAATTTC
>VZTA01006325.1:2197-26079 GCA_013398855.1 Mohoua ochrocephala | reverse complement strand
GGGGCACTCACGGCGCAGGCGATGGGGCGGAAGGAGCACATCCTCTCCACGTGGTAGGCGTTGCTGCCACTCCACGCCTCCCAGCACGGGTACTCGCCGCGCTCCAGCACGAACTGCTGCCCCTGGAAGCCGCAGTGCTCGAAGCCTGCCCACCTGCCGGGGCGGGAGGGGTGAGACCCCCGGGGTGCCCACCGCCCCACTCACAGCCGGGGCTGTGCTCGCTGCGCCCAGCGGTGCCCGGAGGAGGCAGCCCCGTGGCTCGGGTGGCAAAAGGCACTGGAGGCCTCCATCCTCCAACCCCCCTGCTATCCGTGGGGTCCCGCAGCACCGTGGGGTGGCAGTGCCCCGGGACCCCCACTCACGCCCCGCTCTCGATCTTGCAGGAGCGGACGGTGCTGAAGCCGTGCTCCGGGGTGCTGTAGCAGTCGGTGGTGAACTCGTGCTTCTTGCCCTGGAAGAAAGGCTCATCCCACACCACGATCTGGGGGGAATGGAGGGAGTCAGGGGGCTCTGCGGGTGCCAAGGCCCCGAGCAGATGCTGCAGCCCCACTCCCAGGTGTTCACAGGGCATGGTCCTGCTGGTCCTGCCCAGGCTCCCGTACCTTCCAGAGACCGGAGGATTTCTTGCAGCGGTGGCTCATGGTGGCTCTGCCAGAGCACAGGGGAAGGGCACTGTTAAAGCTGCCCCTCTGCCCAGACGAAAATGACCTCAGGAGCCCACGCACATCCCTTCACCAGCAGCGTGGGGGACAACAACAAGGGGGTTGCTCCGTGCTGGAGCAGATGAAGAGCTCTGTGGCTCTCCCTGCCCAGCCGGAGCTGCCACCAGGGCCATGTGGAGCAGCGGGCACCTGGCCCAGCGGGCACCTGGCCCTGGCAGACATCCCTGCCCGTGCCCAGGGAAACTCCTCCTCCCACTGGCAGCTCCCTGAGCCAAAGCCCCGGTGCTTGCAGGGCAGTGCTGAGCCGGCACCACTGCGGAGGTGGCTGTGTGCCCGCGCTGAGCATCGACACCCTGCCGCTGCCACAGCCAGCGAAGCCCCTGATCCCCCAACCCCCCCAGCCCCCGCCACGGCTCCCCGTGCCGAGGAGAGGTCTAGC
Organism: Mohoua ochrocephala; assembly: GCA_013398855.1. Classification (NCBI taxonomy): domain Eukaryota; kingdom Metazoa; phylum Chordata; class Aves; order Passeriformes; family Acanthizidae; genus Mohoua; species Mohoua ochrocephala. The sequence continues at coordinate 24,978 of VZTA01006325.1, read as the reverse complement.
CCCGGATTTTGGATGTTCCTCCACATGTTCCCGCAGCTGCTCACTCCCAGGCCCCAGCCACGGGCACTGGGCAGCTGCCCCAGGCTCTGGCGCTTACCTGGGGTGAGGCACTGGTGCCCAGGGAGGTGACATGTCCGGCAGCCTCCGGCTGGGTTTTTATAGCCTCCAGATAGAGACAGAGCCCAGGGGAGCATTACTGAAACCCCTAACTCAGCACATGGCGGGGAGGAGGGACCGGGCAGAACAAAGGCGCCGTGTCAGAGACGCTGATGAGCCGGGACATCGAGCTGGCCCACCGGGCACAGGCTCTGACCCCCGCCCCACAGCTCCAGAGCCGGGGCATCGCCCCCAGGCTCTGCCAGCGCTGCTGCCGTGTGCCCTCCCTGGCGTGGGGCTGGGCTGGGGCCGTGTCCCAGCTCTGGGAGCGCTCCCCCTGCCCTCGGGCAGCGCTGCCTGCACCGGGGGCGCGGGGAGGTTTCCTCACCCGTTTCTGGGAAGTGGGAGGAAGGACACGTCTCCACTTGCTCTCCTTGCAAGGGCAGAGCAGCTCTCCCCGAAATCTGGGGCAGCTCGTTGCAGGTTGGGCACACAACAGCCATGGGCACCATAAGAAGTGGGGATCAGGGGCACGGAAAGTGGGGGGNNGGGGGGGGGTTGCAAAGGCAACCCCCCTGGAGGTGCAGGTCATGATTTGGGAAGAGCTGCAGCAGCCTCTGACCTCTGTGTGCCGGAAAGACTCTGCTGCACCCACATTTTGGGGACCTAAACACCTTTCAGCTTTGCTCACAGTGACCCACACACCTCACAAATCATCCCGGGGTGGTGCCAAGGCTCCAAAGGCTGGGCAGAGGCACCCAGCCAGCCTGCCCCTCAGAGCGGGCAGCAGGCAAAAGAGGCTCCTGGGCCCAACGGGAAAACCCATGTTCCCGGGGAGAGCTGTGTTTTGGGACAGAATTTGCCAGGAAACTGCCAGGAGGCTGAGCCAGAGTCCCCTTCATGCAACTGCAGCAGTCCTGTGAGCCCCGGGCACGCTGGGGGAGGCAGAGCAGGGCAGCTGGGGAGGCTCAGCACAACAGGCTGCCCCAGGGCACAGCAGGGCTGCACGGGCTGTCCCTGCCACCTGCAACCCCAGCAAAAGCCCTCTTGGCATTGGCACAATTTGTTCCCGGCCTCTCCCTGTGGCCTGAGCTAAACTCAGCTTGCTCCGGCCACCAGCGCAGTGACCACCGCTCGCTCGCTGCCCACGCCGTGTCCTGGCAGCGGGACGTGGCCATCGGAGCCCGGGCTGTGGCCGGGTGCCCCCGTGGTGCCGCTCGGTGCCAGGCAGGGACCCAGCAGCGGGAACTCCGTGAGCAGAGGGACTCACCAGGGCAGAAGAAACCCTCATGCCCGTGCCCTCTGCGGCCACGCTGTGCCAGCTCTGGCCGTCTGCTGCTGGGGCAGCTCTTTGCCGTGCTGGAGCTGTGCATCCCACAGGCTCCCCCGTGCCAGGGAGGGATGGTGCAGCGAGGGGCTTCCCAGGGCAGAGATTTTGTGTCTAGGGGCTCAGGAACGGCCAAGGACAGATCCCTGCTGTCAGCCCTGCCACGGCACTGGCTCAGGGAAACCCACGGGGCTGCTGAGCGCTCAGTAAGGAGCAAAGCAGCCATCAGGAGCGGAGCTCGGCCCCTCCGAGCTGGTTTTCCAATGCCCAGGTTCAAAGGTGCTGGGGGTTGGGAGGGGAAGCAGAGTCAGGAGCGGGGGGGTGGGTGAGACCTGCTGATTAATGCCCAGGAGGCACAGGGGAGGCAGCACAGGGAGAACACCCACTCTGGCTCTGGGAGGAAGAGAGGGCAGGTTAACTCAGAAATCTGGATAAAAACCATGGAAACGAGCGCGAATTGAAATCGTGACTCATCAAACACCGCCCAGCGTCAAGGTGAGAACCAGACGGGGCCGGTGCCCGGGGTAACGGGGCAGCAGACCCCGCAGCCGGCCATGTCACAGGCACAGCACACCTCCCGAAAAACCTCGGGAAAAGAAGGGATCAATACGTTCTTTTTGTTCGGGATTTTGTGCGATAGCCCAGAGGGTGCAGCTGGATCCCACCGCTGCTGGGTGACACATGAGGGGAACAAAAGAGGAGGGCAGCACACGGGGCTCTCTGAGCCCTCTGCCCGCACATCCTCGGGTGAGGCAGCGCTGCTGCTGGATGCTGCGGGAAGCTGGGGGTGTTGGACAGGGGTGTGGAGGTGGAGATGAGATGATCAGAGGCTCACAGGGACTCAGGGGAAGGTCCCCCCGAGGTGCCATGGGGTGGGGGAAATGTGGCACCAGACGCTGAGCTGCTGCAGGGGCTGGTGCCAGCACGTCCCCAACCAGCCACCCCATGACCCTCCTGCGCCAGTCAGACAGAACCGATGCCCCAAAACCCTGCGTGAGGTTTGGCACCATGAGTGTGGTGGTGGCAGAACCAGGGGTGGCACAGGGCGAGTGCAGCACGGGGAAAATGGGCTAAAAAGCAAAGGAGCAACCCTGCCAATGAGCAGGGACATTCCCAAGGGAGAACAATTTTCAGGCACTCAGGTGGTTGGGAAAGTGTCAGCTTCGATTACACGTCATTTGGAAAAACCTTAACTCCTGAAGCATTTCAGAACACTCAGGTCTCGCTTCCTGGCATCTCCCAGGGCAGCGCTGCCGGCGCTTGCGGGCACGGAGTGATGTTCAGAGCGAGAGGTTCAGTGTGTGGGAGGGGAGAAAGGGGCACAGCGCGGCCGCTGCCCCCTCCGCGGTGGCAGCGGCACGGGAGCAGGGTGTCCCCGCGGGCCCGGGGCCGGGGCGCTGGGCAGGGGAGGTGTTCCTGTGCCAGTGCCGGCGCCGGCCGGGCCGTGCCAGGGCTATATATGCCCTGCCGGGGCGGCCGCACGCGGGGCAGCGGGTGCCGGGCGCGCTGCAAAGTGGCACGGTCAGGTCTTCTGTTGTGCCGGGGGCACAAAGGAAAGTGCTGGGTTCAGCGGCTGGGCACGGGGCCGGGGAGAGGCTTCCAGCTCGCCCAGCGCTTTGCAGGATGTGATGACTGGGCGGCCGCGCAGACACTGATGAGCTGGCAGTTCCTTTGTGCGCCCGCCCGGGGGTCTGCCCTTGCCAGGCTATAAAGTGGGGGCCTCGCGGCGCCCCGAAACACAAGCCCGCTCACTCCAACAAGAAGCAGCAGCTGCCCAGGTAAGAGGACAAAGTCCCCGGACACCGGGCTGCAGCCGGACCCGAGGTGGGGAGAGGGAAACTCAGGGTCTAAGCTGTGGCCACCGCTGTGGTGGTCACGTCTGGGAGCACCTCGGTGCTCAGCATCCCACCGCCCTCCACTCCCCGGGGAGCTGCCGGTGACACTCACCTGCAGGGCCTCAGCAGGGTGCCAGCTGCAGGGCCTCAGCAGGCCAGGGCCGTCCCCTTCCCACCCCTCACACGCTGCCCCAGTGCCCCCCGGGCTCCCAGGCGCACCCCGTGCGGGACGGCCCCAGTGCCCGGCACAGCATCAGGCCCCATGCCTGGGCACCCCTACAGTGCTGGGACCACGCTCAGGGCTCTCCTGACCACAGGAGGAGAGTGTGGACTCCAGGACCTCCTGTGATCCCCCTGGTGATGGCAGAACCCCATGGCTGTGCCTGCTGGAGAACCTTCCAGCGGCTCCTCTCCTGGCCCTGCCCACCCACCCCATCGAGAGTCCCCATCCCGATGTTACCGTTCCCGGGGTGGGTTGTGGGTGCCCACATCCATGCCTCCCTCTAACCCGCTGCTGGTGCCCTGTCACAGACTTGAGCCCACCACCGCGATGTCTGAGACCACAAAACCCGCTGCTCCCGGCCAGGCTGCGGATGAGAAGGAGAAGGCGGCTCCTGCGCCAACTCCATCCCTCGACCCTGCTCCTGTCGCAAACAGCAAGGGCGAGGAGCCTTCCCCAGAAGCCTTCAGGGTAAGCCCTGTGGCTCCCCACGCACAGGGACACGCTCCGGGCTGAGGGACAGGGGCAGCATCTCTGGGGCAGGAGGAGATTGTTCTGGGGGAAGGAGTGTGGAAGCGTGGGTGATGCCATCCCTCCCTGCCCTGTCCCTCTGACAGCACGCGCAGGATTCGGGCAGCTGCTGCAGGAGGAACAGGCTGAGGGTCCCGTGGCCAGGACGGCTCGTTGGGGACCACAGGCTTTGCAAGCGCTCTCCCCTGGGTTGTGGCGCCAGGGCTGGCTGCTGCCACCTGCTCCCTCTGGTCACCCCTTGCATGCAGGGGGCCTGTGGGGAGGTGGAGGGGACACTAGGGGTGACAGGGCCAGCAACGAATTGCCACAGCGATGCCAGGTCAGCGTGCCACCAAGGCACTGCGACGGGGCTGGCACGAGGGGCGAGCGATGCGAGGGCTCCGGGGACACCGTGCCAGGCGGAGAAGGCCACAGCGCGGACGGAGCACCTGGAGGAGCAGCTCCTTCCCACCAGCGTGGGCACCGGCAGCAGCAAAACCGGGGGCAGGATGAGGCCGTCTTGGAGCAGGAACAGCTGTCGGGGGGAACCTTCCTGTGCTCAGCCTGTGCTGGGACAGGGCTGCTCGTGCACAGAGCCCAGCTCAGCTCGAGCAGGCACCAGATCCCAGAAGCTGCGGGAAGGCTTGGAGAGCTGAGGGGGATGCGTGGAGCAGTGGGCTCAGGCATGCAGGGTCACGCAGCACCAGCCTGCCCTCCCTGAGCGTGCCTGTCCTCATCCAACCCTTTCCTTGCACCCCCAGATCGTCGTCTTCGACCAGGAGAACTTCCAGGGCAGGCAGATGGAGTTCACCGCCGAGTGCCTGAACCTGGCTGACCGCGGCTTCGACCGGGTGCGCAGTGTCATTGTCACCTCTGGACCGTAAGTGACCCCAGCCACGGAGGGGGCCGCGTCCCTCGGGATGTCCCCGGCGGGTGGGGACACAGCCCTGGGGGCACTCTGGGCACAATGGGACGTGCCCAGGGGCATTTCCCCGCCGCCTGGGCAGAGCGGAGCAGGGCCAGCCCAGGAGCAGAGCGGGCATCCTGGATCTCCTTCAAGGAGAACGGGAGGGCCAGGATGGGTGGGAAGGATGCCAGGGCCACATGCAAAGCAAAGGGCACCAGAGGCAAAGCTGAGGGCTGAGGAAAGGTGTCCATCAGATCAGATCAGCCACCTGGAGCTGTCCATGGCATACAAGGGACCTGCAGGTTTTAGAGAAGTCCAGATGAAATGAGGTGGGATCCTTGGAGCAGGCAGGGGCGGGCAGGGACAGGCACACGCCTGCACCCAGGCAGCTGAGCAGCAACGAGGGGGCTGGGCAGGTCTCAAAGCCGTGGGAACAGTTGACACAGGCAGGGACAAAAACGATCCCCAATGCAGATAACCGAGCAGACGGATGATCTCCATGTTGAAAGAGCATCCCACCGCGCCGTGCCCGGCTGGAAACGGCGTGCCCAGGAATGCAGGGGGGCTGGCAGTGCTGTGGGGAGGATGCACAGGACATGGCTCGTCCTGACAGCATCCCTGAGGGACCGGGAGGGTGATCTGTGGTCACCTTGGGATGACACCACGCAGCACCGATAACTCTTTTATTAGGAACCCAGAATATCCAACTCTTCTTGAAACAAAAGGGGGATGGAGCAGCCTGGAAGGAGCTCGGATGTGATGCCTGGGAAGCTGCACTAGACATAGAAAGGGTGAATCTGGGAGGACAGAGAACTTGGGTGTCATTGGGGTCCTCAGAAGCTTCTTGAGAGGAACTGATGGGACTCTGCACCCAAAAAATGTACTTAGGGAAAGACAAAAGCAAAACAACCAGGCTGAGCTTTAGCAGTCAGCTTGAGGCTGTGCAGCCTGGGGTGCCTGAACACATCTCCTGCCAGCAGGAAAACCCCTGCTGGCATCTGCAGGAAGAGCTTTTCTGCAGGGAAAGGGGAAACAGCAAACCCAGGACTATTGTGGTGCCGGGAGCTTCTGAAGCCCCAAGCCCATGGCATTCCCAGCACCTCGTGGCTCTGCTAAAGAGGTGACACTGCAGCTGAGCGGGCCCCACGGCCGGCAGTGGACGGGTGCCAGCGCTGGCTGGCGCTGGAGCGGTGAGGCGTGCGGGCGTGCCAGGATCGCACAGCCCGGGCAGGAGGGACAGCAGAGTCCTGAGCTGACCGTGCGGGGTGAGCGTGCGGGGATCACTGGCTGTGTGGGGCTCCTGCTGCTCCCCAGCTGAGGGAGAGGAGTGCTGCGAGTGCCGCTGCCTGCTGCAGGTCTGGACACACACACGCCAGCGAGCTTCCAGCGGGGAGCCCATGGATCGGTGCCGGCTCTGCACGGGCCGCAGTGCCTGGGCTGGGAGGAAGGGGGAAGCAGGGTGGTGGGGCCTTTTTGGAGACCCCTGCAGCGTCCTGCAAGCTGGCTGAGCAGGAGGGGAACTGCTGGGTGGCCCCTGACACGCTCTCTGCCCACCTCTCTCCCCAGCTGGGTGGCCTACGAGCAGGCCAACATGCGCGGGGAGATGTTCATCCTGGAGAAGGGCGAGTACCCTCGCTGGGACACCTGGTCCAGCAGCTACCGGAGCGACTGCTTCATGTCCATGCGTCCCATCAAAATGGTGAGTGCTGGGGAGCAGAGAGCCCCGGTGGGGTCTGCCCGGGGCCGGGCCGTGCTGCTCGATGCCTCGCTGCAGCAAAGCTCCAGGGCTTCGGCCGCGCCGCCCAGCACCCTCCCTCTGTCTTCCCCAGGAGGCTGAGGACCACAAAATCTCCCTCTACGAGTCTGCTGACTTCAAGGGCAACAAGATGGAAATCCAGGAGGACGACGTGCCCAGCCTCTGGGCTTATGGCTTCTGCGACCGCGTGGGCAGCGTGCAGGTGCCCAGTGGAACGTAAGCCGGGCTGCAGCGGCAGCTGCCTCGTGCCAGGCTCCCTGTCCTCCCCGACCCGCTGCTGCAGCTCTGAGCACCCGCACGGGCTCTCAGGCAGTCGGAAAGCACTGCATGGCTGGTTTTGGTGGCGTGGCTGGTTTTGGTGGTGTGGCTGTTTTCAGTGGTGTGACTGTTTATGGTGGTGTGGCTGTTTTCGGTAGCGGCTGTTTTCGGTGGCGTGGCTGTTTCTGGTGGTGTGGCTGTTTTCGGTAGTGGCTGTTTTCGGTGGTGTGGCTGTTTTCGGTGGCGTGGCTGTTTCTGGTGGCATGGGCCGTCCCCCAGGGGTTGGTGCCCAGCGCAGGGAGGCCCCGCCAGCCCCCCGAGAGCGTGCCGGCCGCGTGGCTGCTGCCTGGAGCGGGCCGACCCCGCTCAGGTGCCCTGCGTTTGCTTTTCCCGCAGTTGGGTCGGGTACCAGTACCCTGGCTACAGAGGCTACCAGTACCTCTTTGAGACCGGAGACTTCCGACACTGGAACGAGTGGTCTGCCTTCCAGCCCCAGATCCAGTCCATCCGCCGCATCCGGGACATGCAGTGGGACCAGAAGGGCACCTTCGTCACCCCCGACGCGCCCTCCGACTGAGCGTGCCGCCTGCTAGCTACGAGTCCCGGGCCCCGTGGGGCACCCCCGCCTCCCCTCGCGCTCGCCTGCCCAGCACTTTCCTTGTACATTGCACATTCCCTGGATGTACTCTACCTTGTGAGGCAAATTAAAAAAAACCAGAAGATTAGAACTGCTCGGGGGTCGGTGGTGCATGAACGCGGCTCCGCTTTCCCGGGCTGTGCCGGGTGGCACACGGTGGAGGGAGGGTGGTTTTTCCGGGGAAGGGGTCTCATGCAGGGCCTCCCCGCGCTGGGGCTGGGACGCAGGAGACCCTCGGTGTGCGAGAAGGGGGTGGCAGAGGCTCTGTAGCCCGACCCCACCATCCCCCGTGGGGACCTTCTCAGATGGGGGGCTCAGGGTGCCCCGGGAGCGGCGGGACCAGGGCGAGCTCCCGGCTCTGTCTCCGCCTGCGGGGCCGGGGGGCTGCAGGGGGTCCCGGGGGTCCCTGCCGATGGGACCCACCTGGGCACTAATTAACAGCCGAAATTGCAGTCGATCAAAGACCAATTCACTTTCAAGGAGTTTTTTTTCCCCCCCTCGGACGCTGTCCCTCCCCACCGGGCACTTCCCTGCGGCCTCATTCCCCCTTCCCATCCCGTTCCCTCCCTGTGGGGCACCTCGGGGTGGCATTTCCCTGCGCTCCCACGCCGCTAATTAGCGACGGCGGTGATTAATTACAGCGATAGCAGCGACGGCGGCGCTGCACACAGGCAGCACCGGGACCGGGGTGGGGACCGGGAATAACGGTGAGGCCGCGGGCAGGGCGCTGCGGAGCGTTCGGGGACGGCTCGGACCTCGCGGGGACGGCGGTGGGGCCGCGGCCGGTACCGGCACGGGCAACNGTGCAGGGTGCTCGGTGCTGGGGACACAGAACAGTGCTGGGTGTGCGGTGCTGGGGACACTGGGCGGCGATGGGTGAGCGGAACGGTGCAGGGTGCTCGGTGCTGGGGACACAGAACAGTGCTGGGTGTGCGGTGCTGGGGACACTGGGCGGCGATGGGTGAGCGGAACGGTGCAGGGTGCTCGGTGCTGGGGACACAGAACAGTGCTGGGTGTGCGGTGCTGGGGACACTGGGCGGCGATGGGTGAGCGGAACGGTGCAGGGTGCTCGGTGCTGGGGACACAGAACAGTGCTGGGTGTGCGGTGCTGGGGACACTGGGCGGCGATGGGTGAGCGGAACGGTGCAGGGTGCTCGGTGCTGGGGACACAGAACAGTGCTGGGTGTGCGGTGCTGGGGACACTGGGCGGCGATGGGTGAGCGGAACGGTGCAGGGTGCTCGGTGCTGGGGACACAGAACAGTGCTGGGTGTGCGGTGCTGGGGACACTGGGCGGCGATGGGTGAGCGGAACGGTGCAGGGTGCTCGGTGCTGGGGACACAGAGCGATGCTCGGTGCTGGGTGTTCAGTGCAGAGGGCTCAGAGTAGTGCTGGTGTGCCCAGTACTGGATGCTCGGTGCAGGGTGTTCGGTGCGGGATGCTCAGTGCTGGGCTCAGAGAGTGGTGCTGGGTGCAGGGTGCTCAGCGCTGGGTTCAGAGTGGTGCTAGGTGCAGGGTGCTCAGCGCTGGGCTCAGAGAGTGGTGCTGGGTGCAGGGTGCTCAGTGCTGGGCTCAGAGAGTGGTGCTGGGTGCAGGGTGCTCAGCGCTGGGTTCAGAGTGGTGCTAGGTGCAGGGTGCTCAGCGCTGGGCTCAGAGAGTGGTGCTGGGTGCAGGGTGCTCAGTGCTGGGCTCAGAGAGTGGTGCTGGGTGCAGGGTGTTTGGTGCAGGATGCTCAGTGCTGGGTTCAGAGAGTGGTGCTGGGTGCAGGGTGCTCAGGGCAGTGCAGGCTGTGCTGAGGGTGCCACAGGGTGCTCAGTGTGCAGAGCACAGTGCAGGATGCACGGCAGGTGGGACAAAGTGCTCAGTGCAGGGTGCTCCTTATACCTTTGTCCTCCCATTCTGCCCTTTGGCGCACGGCCCCCTCTCCCTGCTCCCACAGCACCCCTCTGGCAGCCCAGCACCAAGCTGTGCCCCCATAACCTGAGCACTGCCGTACACAGAGGCTCTCATGGGCTGGGGGCGTCCATCTGTCCAGGTGTCCAGAGCTCAGCCAGGGTTGCCCTCCTGTACCAGGACGAGCGTGGTGGCCTGGGTAGGTGGGAGCCCAGTGAGAGGCTGCACCTGTGGGTCTCGGGCAGTGTCAGCCTCTCCCAAGGCTCAAGAGGTGTTGGCAGCACCGAGGTCGGGGTGGCTGTTGGATGTGGGTCCCTTGGCAGGGGTGCAGATGGGCTCCTGAGCAGTTGCGTTGACAACTCAGAGCCCACCCAAAGCACTGGCACTCTCCTGGCAGTGCCCATGAGTTACTCGGCTGTACCCTGCATGGCAGGGATGTGACATCCACGCTTTGTCCGTAGGAAGCTCGAGTTCCTTGGGACTCGTGGCTGGAGTTGCTGGCACAGGAGTTCCCGGCACTGCCAGCACCATGTCCCCAGGGCCGGCAGCGTGAGCTGGGCCGCCCTCCTCTGCAGGCAGGGGATGGTTTGCATCACAGAGGCCTTTGCTCTGTCCCTCGCTGTGTCTGTTTGCACGCTCGGGCTCTGTCCAAAGATCATCTCGCAGCTTGAAACCCCTTCAGACGCCTCCCTCTGCCAGGCCTCGCCAGCTGCTCGGACTCGGTTTCGGGAGGCGAGTCCCCCCTCGGCACAGCCGCGCCGCTCCCTCCTGCTCGGGCGCCGAGCGAGGGTGAGTGGGGAGATCCGAGTGATTGGCGCTAACAGGTTTCCAGATTTGCCGTGCGTTTTTGTGGGAACGCTGCTGTGTGCTCGTGGGGAGCTGTCAAGTGCCAACGCAGGCTCCCGCGAGCGGGGTTTGCCATCGCGTGCCGGTGGCAGCTGATGCCCCGCGGCTGCCGCGTGTGGCACCGCGGGAGCAGCTGCGCTGCAGAGCCCGCAGGGAGCCCGGGGTCTGCGCAGAGTCACACTGGAATGTGGGGGGCAGCAGCTTAACTGGGCACTGTGCGGGTCCTCCCCAGCATCGCCCGCAGCAGCTGGCATTGGGGGGGGTTTCACTGCGGGGGCATGTGCCAGGGTGGGGCCTGGGGTCTCTGCAGGACACTGGTGGGCTCACGAGCATGGGCAGGCTTGTGCCACTGCCGTCCCCTGCCTGTAGGTTTTGCAAACTGTATTAGTAATTTCTGTCGCTATTTTAAGGAGATTTTTCCAAAGGCAGTTTGCATTACGGATACGCTGAGCCTTCGGGGATGTGTGGGATGGCAGGAGCGCTGTTGAAATGCAGGGGCTGTCAAGAAGATTTTTGGAGAGAGAAAACAAACCCCCAGCAGGTGGTTTTATTTGGCACCGTACAGATGCGCCTTGTGATGAATTTGTGATGCCTTGAGGAACCTCAGCCTCGTGCCTCGGCTGAGCACGTTTCCCTCCGGATTCCGCAGAACGCGGGAGAAGCTTGCCCTGGCGTCGGCTGCCTGCTTTTGTTCACTCCGTTTTCCGAGCCTTTAGTGCCCTGTGTGCCTCCAGAATTCCTGCAGAATTCCTCGAAGAAATCCTCTCTCAAGGCGAATGATGCCTTTTTCCCCCCTTTTCGTCCCCGGTCCGTGCTGCGGTGCAGGCAGGAGGGTGGGCCGGGGCTGGCCCTGCCGCAGGAGCCCCTTGTCCCCTCCCAGGGACAGCAAACAAGAGCAGCAGCCGGGGTTGCTCAACGCGCAGCGCTCGGAAATGAAGCAAGCGGCCGCTTCCCACCGTGCGTTCCCAGGCAGTGACCCCAGGCTGAGACCGGGGGCTCTGAAGGGGCTGAAGCATCCAGGTGCTTCTCCACGGAGGAATGGCCACGGGCATGTCAGCTCCGGAGCTGCAGGCTGCCACACTGGGGCAGAGGAAGCTTTTCCAGCGCTCCCGTTCCTGCTGGGTGCTGGGAGTGGTGTGAGCGGCTGGTGCTGGCAGTGGCTGAGCTGCAAGGGTGGGTGGGTGAGCAGCCGGGCCCCCTCCCCAGGACAGCTGTGCTCACAGCTGGCTGCAGGCCAGCGTGGCCGAGTGGCATTTGGGGTGTGGGCACTGTGCAGGGGAGGGACACTCGGGGCATGGGCACCGGGCAGGGGAGGGACACCGAGCACAGGCCTTGGTGGCCCAGGCGTTGGCAGATGCGAGTGGCAGCGGAGGAGGAGCAGGGCTCGCAGCTGGGCTCGTGCAGACAGGAAGGCGCTCGGATGCGCCGCGCGGGGTGGTTTGGCTGACGAGGCAGCAGCGGCGCAGTCTCGGAAGGACCTGGTTCCGTTCCTACCCTCGGTGGTTTCACAAGGGCTTCTCCCATGCCAGGGCTCGCGGGGAGTCGTTGGGGAGTCATTGCCCGCCCTCACTGGGGCTGGGAGCGAGGAGACCACGAACTCGCACGTTGCTGAAGTGGGTGCTGGTGCTTCCCAAAGTTTCTGGCTTTGTGGAGACGCTGAATGCTTTCTGTGCCGAGCGTGGCTGGGCGTTGCTGGAGATCCTGGGGCTGGTCCCTGCTCAGGACTGTGTTCCTGAGGGAGCTGCAGGAAACAGGACAAGAAGGAGCAGAGGAGCTGGGGAGGATGGGGGCGGGGTGCAGCAGTGTCCCCTCTCCCCTCCCTGCCTGCGGGGTGAGCAGTGGCACTTCCATCCTTGTTGCCCTCCAGCTGCCCTCCTGCAGTGCCTCCAGCCCCGGGGCTGCTGCTGCTGCATGGGGAAATAAAACACTTTGATTTTGTTTCTTAAGCAAATTTGAGGTTTTGGGGTTTGTCTTGCAGAAACAACTTTTTATTTGCAGATCCTGATCTTTGTGCGTGCAAGAATGGAGCTTATTGAGACTTAGGGTTTGGCGTGTGGATTGGGAAAATATTTTTTGAAGATACTTAGTGTTTTTTCTGGCAGTTCCCCTGACTTCCCTTTCTCCCTGTTGTATGGCAGGCTCTGACCACCCGTGTGGTACATGAAGGGATGAGACACACCAGCAGAGATGCGAGTGAATCTTAAGGTTTTATTCGGAAGCATCAGTATATATATCTCTACTCCTAAGAGCTTTTTTTTTGGTTACAGCTTACAGACTTGATCACAGTTCTACAAAAAATTCTGTCCTCTTGACATCTTCTGTTGTTCTCTCCAAAGCCAGGGCCTGCAGAGTGAGAAAAGTGTCCTGTTCTATGTTGAAGTAGGGGTAATAACTCGTTGGTCCAGGTCTGTCTCAGGTACCTACTGTCCAGAGAGATGCTGCTGCTGCTGCTGCTGCTGGTCGTTGTTTAGCTCTTCCCTTACACCAATACCTGTTCCCCCACCACACCCACACTCCTGCAGGGAATATTTGTGCAGTTTTGTGAGGGAAGAGCTGTGTTTGCATCAAGCGTGGTGAGTGAACACGGGGGCTGCAACCCCCCCGGCTCCCCTCGCCCTGTGCCCCTCTCCTGTGGGGATCCCTGGGACGTAGCCTGGACGAGGGGTGGGAGTTGGAGGGACCTGGTCAGAGGCATGGAGAGGAATCATAGAATCCTCACGCAATCATGGAATGGTTTGGGTTGGAAGGGATCTTAAAGATCTTCTGCTTCCATGGGCAGGCACACCTTCCACTTGACTGGGTTGCTCAGAGCTCCATGCAGCCTGGCCTTGGACACTTCCATGGATGGGGCAGCCACAGCTTCCCTGAGCAAGAGGAGCTGGGGGACAGCTCAGTGCTTTCCCAGAGTCCCCCTCCTCCAGCTCTGTGGGGACAGCGGGGCAGTGGAGTCCCTGGTCGGGGCACAAGGGGAGCCAGCGTGGGAGCATCACTGTCCTGTGCGGTGGCACCTGCACTGGCTTTGCCTTTGTCCCCCTGAGGCAGCGACTGCAGAGTAATTAAGGAAGGGCGAAGCTCTGTGGGTTAGTTAAAAGCCAGGAGCTCCCTCCGAAGTGCAGAGCTCGTGTCCCATTTCAGCACAAGCGCATCCGACGCGCCGGAGCTTTGCTGCGGTGCCGGGACACGGTGCCAGGTGCTGGGGAGTGGGTAAGTGCCTCCATCCCTGTCTCCTGCCAGCAGCTTTCCCCTTGGGCATGCCATGATTGATCAGCCCCTCTGAGCTGAAGGCCGTTGCCCTGCGAGGTTGGCAGGGTGGATGCTGAGGTTTCCATCGCCGGGTGATAAAACGCCGTCGCCGTGCTTGGAACGAGGGATGGGCAGAGGGCGGTCACTGTAAATTTTGATTTTGGTTGTTTGAGGAACACTGTAGCATTGAGCAGGATAATGAAACGTTTTGCTAATCATAACAGCCTTGAGGCGATAAACCAGCAGTGCGTTTGTGCTGCGAGGTGTCTGTGGATTCTCTGCTGGTGTGATTTAGAGCCTGTTGGAGCCGGCTGGCACACAGTGCCTGCATCCCTGGCTGGGCTCTGTGGGATGCAGGGCAGGGATGCTCGGCTGGAATGGATGGTCCCACCTTGGACCAGAAGGTGTTAGAAGCTCAATCCTCAGGGCATCGGGTTCTGCTGGTTTATTTTTCCAGGTACTCAGCAGTGAGAATAAATTCCCCTTTGCCCCCTGAGCCCGTTGGGTGCTAAGATGCAGCTGGAGCAGCCTCTGTGTGCTGAGGTGGCTGCTTGAACACTCATCCCTGAACTCTTCTGACCGTTAATTTTCCCTGGGACGGTGGCCCTGGTGCAAGTGTAAACCGCAGGGCTGTCTGTGCTGTTTGGGGATTTCCCAAGGGACACAGAGCTCCAACGTGCTTTCAAACCCCAGGTGTTTTTGCTGGCATTTGGTTTGTGTTTTCACTGGGATTGGCCTCTGTTCCGGTGGATGCCCTGGGTTCACGACCTGCAGCACAGCTTCAGTTTTAGTCACCAAACCCGTCCTGCTCTCGGCGGTGCTGCTCTCGCCACGTGGTGGCTGACAGCAGCTTCTCTTTTGTTGTGGGGTTTTTTTTTTTTGACTGCTGCAGCTTCATTTTCATATCTTCTCCTCCTCGAGGCTCAGGGCCGTGGCTCACCTGCAGCAGAGGTAGGTGCAGAGCCCCTGGCCCACCATGGGGGTGGGTGGGTTGGACGCTGTTCCCGCTGTCCCTTGGGATCAATCCCGGTCCGTGCAGTGCTGGGGTGGAGAAGAACGAGCTGGGGGTTGTGCAGCAGGGCTGACCCCTCGCTTGGTGACCACAGCCACCCCCGTGGTGCCTCTGTGGGCTCCTGGTGGAGATTGGGGCTGGCCCCATGCACCATGTTCTGTGCTCCATGCTCGCCACATCCCAGTCCTGCTGAGAGAGAGATACCTGGGAGTCATCAGGTGTTTTGAAACGTGCCCAACAAATTGCCAGCAGGAGCATCCAGCAGGAGCAGGGCCGCCATCAGCAGTGCCAGCGTTGGGCTGAGCTCAGGTTGGGATGAAGCAGAGCGGCCCTCAGGCAAGCTGTGTTTATTTTTGTAAATGAACTGGAGACTATCAATTCGGTAATTAAATATTGCTGATTTGTAAAGATGCGAGTTGGATATGTTGGGACATTTCTTGCTGACCACAGTTCTTGCTGCTGTTCCGCCACAAGGGCGCCTGCAGATCCTCATCCCTTTATTAAGCATCAACAAATTGAGCTCAAATTTTCCAGGCCCCACCTATGTCTTTTGGGGAGGCTGCACTTAATGACAATCATTTCTGGGAATGGCTTAAAGAAAAATGCAGCTTTTGATCATATGGGGCTTCTGGTAGAAACCGGTTTTGTGTTGTTTGTAACACTTTAACAAATGGTGTTTCCTCGCTGCCGAGGGTGCTGTGCCTGCACAGGGGCTGTTCCGGGGGTGGTTTTCACCCGTTCCCAGCGCAGGTGCCAAGGTCAGGGGTTTAGGTCAGGGGTTTCACTCGGGGGTTTTGGTCGGGGTTTTGGTCGGAGCTGTTGTTGGAGCCCAGCTGGCGGTGACGCCCTGCGCAGCATCAGGAAGGAAGTCACAAACAAGTGGCGTGTCCGTGTGTCTGTCCGTCCGTGTGTCTGTGCACGAGCAGGGGCTGGAGCTGTTTCCAGAGCGGGGTGACTCGGCTGGGCTGTTAAACCACCTCTGTCCCCGCGCCTCAGCACTCGTGGCACCGCAGAAGCGCATCCAGGGATGCGGCTGCCGCTCCGTGGAGCCTCAGCCGGGTCTGGAGCTGGAATCCTGCAATCCACGGAGGCCGGGCTGAGCAGGAAGCCGCACAGGGAAGCGCCTGCACTGCGGATAAGCCCTTGCAGAGTTCATGCTGGGTGGAGTTTCCCTCTGGTTTCTCCTCAGCGCTGAGGCGGAGGGGCCGGTGACACTCGATGGCGGGAGAGGAGGCTCGGGTGGCTGGAATAGCCATTAGTGTCACTGCTGGAAATGTTCTCAGGAACGTCCTTCGAGGCCAGGACCTGCCGTGCAGCCAGGGGGAGCTGGCTGGGAAGGGCCCAGCAGCAGTGACCCCATGATGGTCCCAGGTCCATGCTGTGATCCCGGGAGCAGAGTGGCATCCCACGATCCCACCGAGTCCTGGCCCCTCAGGGTGCTCTGCTGCAGCTCCGTGTCCCAGACTGTCCCCAGGACGTTCTGTGCTTGCAGAACAGCTTCAGCCAAGGCTGCTGGGCTCCATGGCATGGAGCAGTCCTTGTGGGAAACCCAGTGTCCAGGGGTTTGGTTCCCAGCCTGGAGGGATTTCCATGCTGTGAGGGGCCGGTGCTGCTGCCTTGGCAGGTGGTGAGGCCGGAGAGAGCTTTGTTCCTTGGGCTGCAGCCGGGAGGTCCTGCCAGGCCTGCAGGTTCTCTGGGCTCTGTCTCCTTTCACTGTCACTGATTTGGGGGCTCTGGTCATAGTCTGACCGGTGCCTGATTTCAGCATTTGCAGCAGGCGAGTCTGGAGCCGCTTCCTCTGGGACAGGCTGCTGTGCCGGCCGGCCGGTGTGTGCTGGAATTGTGCCCAGGTGGATCGTCACCCCCTGGGCTTTAAACATCCCGGCTGCTCGGGTCCCCCCGAGGCCTCTTCCTTCCAGGAGGCTGCATTTCCTAAAAGAGCAGCTGCCCTGCTGCTTCCCTCTGTGTGTCCTGGCTTGGCTGTGGCTGGTGTCTCAGGGCGGGTGTGCCAAGTCCAGCTGCCGGTGCCGACCGTGAGCTGGGACCACCATCTCCACCAGGAACACCTTTCCCTGGGGCTCCTGGGAGGGGGCTGTGGGCAGGAGGGGAAGGTGCTGAGGAGGAGAGCAGACGTGTGTGCTAAATAAACGAATCAACGCTGTGGCTTCTCTTCCCCACCAGGTGTTTTGGTGGCCACGGGTTCAGCATGAAGCTCCACTAGCAGCACCATGACCTTGCGGGGGGAAGGTAAGAGCAAGCAGCTGGGTGTGTGGTTCCCCTGGGATGCTGGGCGGCCGCTGCACGTCTGTCTGATGATGTTGCGTGTCTGTCCACGCCACCACCGGTGCCCCCTTGATCCTGTGTTGATTTCACAAGCTGGCAGGACGCAGTGTAAACCTTGTTCATGCTCAAGCCCCATCAGGATGGGAATAGGGAAGACTTGCTGTCACTCTGCTGTCGCTTCCCCACTGGTTCCCATCCTCCCCCACGCTCTGGGTGCCAGCCTTGCCCTGATGCTGGCCAGGGACAGAGCTCCTGGCCCTGGGTCACGTCCCTGTCCTGCCGTGTCCGAGCTGCACTCGGAGGCTTCACCCTGATGGCACTCATGGCACTCTGATTTCTGCTCCCACGTCACCATTCCCTGCCACGATGTGCCAGAGTAGCCCCTGAGAGCTGCCTAATTCCTGCTGGAGTGGGAAGCTCTCAGAGCCAGCTTGGCCATCTGAAGGGGTGTTGTCTCTGGAAGGGCTGTCTCTGCTCAGACAACCCTGCACTTAATTACACCACGATTCCAGCATGGTGTCTGCTGGGGAGGAAATGACCCATCCCTCTTCCCTCACAGACTAATGAGCCCCATAAATTTTAGGAAATTCTCAGTGGAGAATTGCACAAAAGAGCTGAGGACCAGCTGGGCCGTTTGCGGTTGCCCCCGGCCCGCGGCCAGACACGCTCTGGATGTGGTACAGCCCTCCCAGCACATTGGGGTGATCCCAACGGAGAAGTTTGTCCCATTCCAGCCCTCCCGGGGCCGGGGGCTGCTGTGCAGGGGCAGAGCCAGAGTCCAGAGCTCAGCAGCGGGGAGAAGCCGTGCTCCTGTGGGCACCTGCCTTTCCCAGTCCCCACACGGAGTGAGAGCTTCCCCATGCTGGTGGCGTTGGGTGGGAGCAGTGGGGGCTGTGTGGTGTCCCTGGGTGGTCCCCAGGGACACACAGAATCCCAGGATCATTCAGGTTGGAAAAGCCCTCCCAGCCCATCGAGTCCAACTGTGCCCGATCCCCACCTCGTCACCCAGCCCAGGGCACTGAGTGCCACATCCAGGCGTCCCTTGGACACCTCCGGGGATGGAGACTCCACCACCTCCCTGGGCAGCCCCTTCCAAGGCCTGACCACCCTTTCCATGAGGAAATTCCTCCTGGTGTCTGACCTGAACCTCCCCTGGCACAGCTGTCGGCCCCAGCCGCCCTCCCATCGAGCACAACATGAGAGTCCCTTTGTTCCCTCCTGAGCTGCTGGAGCATCTCGGTGGGAACTGCTCCCTGTCAGCTGGTTCTCCTGGAGAACAGAGCACTTCTGTGCTCCAGCCTCCTTTCACGCTGCAGCCTTTGCTGCTAATTAGCCTGTCTCGGTCTGCATCGCCCTAATTATTCCAGTTGGCCCTAAATCCTGTGCCTGCTCCTCTGCCATCCATTGAAATGGGTCTGGTGGCATTTGCAATTATTTTTGGGGTGAACGTTTGAATATATTTACATGACTGAAACAGATGAAGAGAGCAGGAAGGAGCAGCACTTGTCTTGTTAATGGCTCTGACTCTGCTTGATGCTGCCAAAATGCCAGAGCTGTTGGGTGTCCCTGTGATCTACATCCCAACAAACCCACCCACTTTATCTCATACCTGGGGATGCAGTTGAGGCTGTTTAGCTTCGGTATGTTACCAAGCAGCTGGTCAGGGTGGACCAGGGAGTAAAGAGCCACAAAAACAGTTTTGGTGGTGATGTTGCCGTGCTGCTGGGCTGGGGAAGGGCATCCCTGGGCTGGCAGAGAGGCACTGCCTGGGCAGGAGTGGATAAAAGCTGCTGGGCGGATGGGAGCAGTCTGGGATGGTGGAGCGGGATGTCAGGGGCTGGAAGAGGGGAGCGGAGCGTGTCCCTGAGTGCCTGGCAGGCGGGGCAGGAGCAGGGAAGCTTCCCAGCTCCAGGCTGTCTCCTGCCTGCTCCCTGCTCCTCACGGCCACTGCACAATGTGTTCCTTGGTGGAGAGGAGAAAACGCTTTTCTGGAGCCGGTCTTTGGCCTGCCAGCAAAACAGAATCCATGGACGGCCCGTTCCTTCCACTCCATTCAGCTCCTGCCCCAGCCACATAATCTCAAAGAACTGGAAATCCCGGGGTGAGCCCAGGGGAGGATTGCAAAACCTGCACTCGCAACTGGGGCGGACGGGGGGAGGGGGCGGGAAGCGGTGCCAGCATTCCCGGGAGTCCCTCCGGGGCACGCAGCGGAGCTGGGCACTCGCAGAGGCTGCAGCCTTCCTGCTGGATGTCTTGCCGAGCCGTGGAAAACCCCAAAAAGCCTTGGTGCCAGATGAAGTTTCACGGATTTCTCCGTCAGGTCAGTCTCCGAGGCAGGGCAGGGTGGTGAGCGCTGCGTGTGGCTGTTCACTCTCAGATGGTTGAATTTTTAAGTGTTTGATTCTAACGGCTCCTCCTGACTCAGACCCTTAAAGCTGGCACGAGAGGCTTTTGTTTTTCTCTTCTTTCAGCCTCTCCTTCCCCTGTGACCCCAGGGTTAAACTAAACAAAATGCAGGGAGGATGCAGGTGGCTGAGAGGTGAGCAGTGCTGGAGTGCTGGCTCGGGTTTGGGAGGAATAACCTCAGCGAGGGTCTGGGCTTCGTGTGGGATGGAGCAGTCTCTGTAAAGATTTTGTTTTCGGGAGTCCCTGAGTATACAGGGCCCCTCCTCTCCAAAAAACGTTCCTGGAGCTTTGCTCCAGCTGTAAACCTGTGTTTCTGGGAACACAAACAGCGCAGAAATTATCTCTTTGGGTGTGCACTGAGGCAGACTTTAATTACCTGCTGGGTGTAAGGCACCAAGCCTAGGAGGTGCTGATAAGTGAAGGAGGTGATGAAATCCTGGGCTGGTGTCAGCATCCCACCGGGGCAGGGCTGGCCCCGCTGCTCTGACTCTGCTGTTTCTCTTGCAGATGCCCGTGGGGTTGGACACTCGCTAGCGGAGAGCTGAAGCCCCCAGCCTGTGCCCAGGAGAGCAGGATGCGGGTCACCATGCGCAGGGTGCTGCTGCTGCTGGGCTCGGTGGTGGCCCTGATGGTGACCCTGCACCTCGGGCAGCAAGTCCTGGAGTGCCAGCAGGTGCTGAGCGAGAGGAGGCACAGGCTGATGAGGCCCGAGAACGAGGAGCTGGTGATGGTGGACGCCAACCACGTGGAGTACCGGTACAGCAAGGACATGCCCCTGATCTTCATCGGCGGCGTCCCCCGCAGCGGCACCACGCTGATGAGGGCCATGCTGGACGCCCACCCCGAGGTGCGCTGCGGGGAGGAGACCCGCATCATCCCCCGCGTGCTGGCCATGCGCCAGGCCTGGTCCAAGTCCGGCCGCGAGAAGATGCGCCTGGACGAGGCAGGGGTGACGGACCAGGTGCTGGACGCGGCCATGCAGGCCTTCATCCTGGAGGTGATCGCCAAGCACGGCGAGCCCGCCAGGTACCTGTGCAACAAGGACCCCTTCACGCTCAAGTCCTCCGTGTACCTGTCCCGGCTGTTCCCCAACTCCAAGTTCCTGCTGATGGTGCGGGACGGGCGCGCCTCGGTGCACTCCATGATCACGCGGAAGGTGACGATCGCCGGCTTCGACCTGAACAGCTACCGGGACTGCCTGACCAAGTGGAACAAGGCCATCGAGGTGATGTATTCCCAGTGCCTGGAGATCGGCCGCGCCCGCTGCCTGCCCGTCTACTACGAGCAGCTGGTGCTGCACCCCGAGCAGTCCATGCACAACATCATGAGGTTCCTGGACATCTCCTGGAGCGACACGGTGCTGCACCACGAGGAGCTCATCGGGAAGCCCGGCGGGGTGTCCCTTTCCAAGTGAGTCTCGGCTCCTTCCTCGGCTTTTGGGGGAATATTTTCGTTGCACAAAGTAATCGAGGCTAGAACTGGGGGCAGAGCCGCGGTGCTGGTGTTTGTGTGTGGTTTTGGGGGAGGAGGGTCAGCACATTGTGCTGCCCTGGGGTTTGTGTTCCTGAGTAAGAGATGGCTTTAATGCTCCCAATCTGTTGTACTCCGCAGAACAGCTTGTCAAGCAAGGATTTCAGGAGCAGGTGACTGTTTAATCTCTCTTGACACTGCAGAAATTATTTCAGTCTCTAATTTGCAAAGAACTGCTTGCTCTGAAACGTGAGCTCTTTAATGCCTCTTTCTCCGCCCGTCCTCAGATGCCTCCTTGGTGTGATTAGTTGTGCTGCTAATGATGATAAGCAGCAGCTCTTGCCAGGTCTGGGGCTGGTATTGCAGAATTAAAGCAATACCTGCTCGGTGGAGACACACCCAGCACTCCCTCCCGGCCTCTCCATGTGTGGGGTGGGGGGGTGTTTACCTTCTCCCACTTTGTTTTCCTCTTCCAATGCTTTTTCTTTTCTAAATGGAGGCTTAAGTCAGGCTTAGCAAAATTTAATCAGCCATGTAAGGGAATTATCCAAGTCTCCGTATCAGTTGCTGCTGGCCCGGTGGTGAGGGCACAGGAGCTACGGGGGGATGTGCAGCTGCTCCGGTTTTCCGGGGTGCCCTGGGAATGCAGCCGGCTCTGCTTCCCTGTTTACTCGGAGTAAATTGGTCCAGGTTGCTTAGATCAGGTTTTGAATATTCAGAGGGGGTCACGGGGTGTATCTGTGCTGCAGCCCACACGTCTTACATTGTTTTCCTGTAATAAGCAGAGGTGCCCCGGTAAAAAAACCCTATCCCAGTGCAGGATGGATTCCTTTCCTGTAGGAAAAGGGGAAACAGCCTCAGGTTGTGCCAGAGGAGGTTTAGGTTGGATAATAGAGAAAATTCCTTCCCTGAAAGGGTAGTCAAGCGTTGGAACAGTACAGTGATAGAGTCACCATCCCTGAAGGGATTTCAAAGCCATGTGGATGTGGCACTTGGGGACATGGGTCGCTGGTGGCCTTAGCAGTGCTGGGGGAATGGTTGGGCTCATTGGTCTTGGAGGGCTTTTCCAACCTTAATGATTCCACGATTCTAAACTGCAGGATCCAGCCTCTGGGGCTGTGGAACCCCCTGCCAGGGTCTGCTTCCCCAGAGCAGGGCTGTGAGGGGACAGGGCTGCCCCGCTGTGCCCCACCCTGGCTCTGCCCCAGGTGGCCCTGGCAGGTGATGGGCGTTTGCTCTGCATGGAAGGGATGCTGGAGCTGTTCAGCCTGGAGAAGAGGAGGTTGTGTGGAGACCTCACAGCACCTTTCAGTACCTAAAGGGAAGCCAGAGAGGGACTTTTCCTCAGGAACTGGAGTGCCAGGACAAGGGGGAAAGGGTTCAAACTTAAGGGGAGAAAATTTAGGTGAGATACACAGAAGAAATCCTTCCCTGGGAGGGTGGGGAGGCCCTGGCACAGGCTGCCCAGAGAAGCTGTGGCTGCCCCTGGATCCCTGGAAGTGTCCAAGGCCAGGTTTGGACGGGGCTTGGAGCACCCTGGGCTGGTGGAAGGTGTCCCTGCCCATGGAGGGGGTGGAACAGGATGGGATTTAAGGTCCCATCCTGTGGTTCTCTGTGGAGGTGGCAGCGAGTTCTGCGTGAGCCCAGCACGTGCATGAAATTCAACCACTGTGTCTTGTGTTTTTTCCTTTATCTTCCCCAGGATAGAGCGGTCAACAGACCAGGTGATCAAGCCGGTGAACATGGAGGCTTTATCCAAATGGATCGGGCACATCCCGGGGGATGTGCTGCAGGACATGGCCCACATCGCCCCCATGCTCGCCAGGCTCGGCTACGACCCCTACGCCAACCCCCCCAACTACGGCCACCCCGACCCCCTGGTTGTCAACAACACGCACAGAGTGAGTGGCACTGCCATGGGGGGGGGACAGGCTGGGGGCTCACGGAGCAGGGGGGGCTCCTGAACCGGATGGGGAAAGAGAAGGGGGGAACAGACTCACACAGGGAAAACAGGATCACAGAATCACAGGATTCCAGAGTCATTCAGGTTGGAAAAACCCTCCCAGAACCATCGAGTCCAAGCT
>VZTA01006324.1:0-11519 GCA_013398855.1 Mohoua ochrocephala | reverse complement strand
AAGAGGAAACTGAGGGGAGACCTTGCTATGGTCTTCAATATCCACATGAGGGGGAGGGGAGGCACAGACACTAGTCTCTGTGGTGACCGGTGGCAGAACTCAAAGGAAAGGCCTGAAGTTGTATCAGGAGAGGTTTGGGTTGGATATTAGGATACGGTTCTTCACCCAGAGGGTTTTTGGGCACTGGGACAGGCTCCCCAGGGCAGTGGTCACCACACCAAGACTGACAGAGTTCAAGAAACATTTGGACGATACCCTCAGGCACATGATGTGACTCTTGGGATGTCCTGTACAGGGGTCAGGAGTTGGACCTGATGATCCTGATGAGTCTCTTCCAGCTCAGCATATTCTATGAGTTTATGAAGTTGGGAGCCTGAACTCTATTAATGTTTGCTGCACTGTATGAGAACTACAGCATTAATTGTATTTGGAACATGTACATTGACCATTTATGACTGACTGACTACTGAGTGGTGTGGTCTGGGATCCAAATATACTCTATAGTCATGTGAATGTATGTTGTGTGGCGCAATGGAAGCACCAAAGGAAATATAACAATTTAAATAAATAAATACGAAAGAAAGCAAATTTGCTCTGTATCATAATGTTACGTGCCTTTGTTTCATGTGATTCATGTAAATTTTTTTCACTGCGTCACAGTTTTTGTGTTGATAAGTAGTAAGTATCTAGTATGCTTGTCGGATATCTGCAAGAAGATCCACTGAGGTATTGGGTTTTGTTAAAGTGCCGAGTCCTATGAAAGCTGGAATGAACCCCTCAGGAGAATATATCTACATAGAATCACCAGCAAGGGGAGTGGGAATAATATTTATCTTCAAATTGTAGGGCTTATAGTTGGAAATTAGCAGCATGCTAAAATTATTAGATGTTTGATTCCTATCCCTTTTCTTTTGTGATACTTGCAGAAGAGCGTTACCCCTACGATTTATGCATGTTCTCTAGATTTTCTCTACCTGTTTCAGGGTCCAATTGCATGGTATGCTTGATTTATAAGTCTTCTAAGACTCAGCTCGGAGTGATCAATAGAAGAATTGTGTGGTGATGAAACATTCAAGACAAGTACCAACAGAACCTGAAAAAGAATGGAAGAATATGTTGCAAATAAAATTGGTTTGGTTTTAGAAAGCTTTAATCTACTGCCTGCACTGAAAACACCTACATTACCTGGTGAGGCACGGGTGTCTTTTTGGTGAATTACAAGATCTGCTTGGCAGTACCTGATTATTTTTCCAGACCTTCACCATTCCAGCTAGCATCTTCCATGTTGGTTGTCTGCTCCAACCTGAATTCTTCTGGGAAGCTTAAGTGAGAATTGTTCAGCTATTTCTCAAAAGGAGTTAATAAAAACCATTTAAAAGGGCGTTCTCTTTTTAAATTCTGTAAAGAATTTGGCTGGAAATCTTCAGTTCTTTCATACTTTGGAGAAAGGACTTAATATTTGGCAGACTCATTATCTTTTACAACCTTAGATATGCTTTCTGCACTGCCTGTGAAAATTTGTCCATCTATTTCCAAGTTACACCAAAGTTTCTCTGGGCCCTGCTGTGCTCAATTTTGACAGATGTGTTTTCTGTAACTCCCCTTTGCTCCAGGCAATCTTGATTCTAACCTTAGTCAGCAGCAGCTAAGGGAGGCTTTGTCTGTAATTCTTTTTCCCCTTCATTCAGAGGGGGCTGAACCTCTCAGACTAGAAGCTGAGCAAAGAAGCTGTCGATAGGTGCTGGCAGCTCTTTACGCCTGGCCATGAGAGAAGAGGAGCAGCAGCCTGGAACTCAAGTTTGATGTTGTGCCTGGCAGCTACAACAAGGTGGATGTCTGAGACAGTTGAAGAGGAACAGGAAGATAAGAAAATGGTGAGGAGAGAAAGCCCTGTGCCTACAAAAGCCTTTCCCTCCAGTGCCTGGTTATACCTTGGGCTTCCAAAGCATCCGAGGCCTTTTGCTGTTCCTAAATAGCCATCATGAGCTGGCAGAAAATGGGTAACTTTAGTTCTGCTGGTGGTGAGGACAGCAACGTTTTGTTTCCGTAATTACTTTGTTTGCTCAATGTTCTCATGGGCAGTCGAAAACTGTTGAAGAACTAGATTTTGGAGCTGAATGAGATGCCGTGATTCAGGCCCGGTCAGGCAGCACAGTGGGTGTTGGTGTGGCCTCATGTTCTATCACATGCTTTTTTGTTGGGAAGAGGAGATCAATTTAGGAAGTTGTGCGCATAAAAGCCCCTGTATTAAGGAATACTAAGATTAATAATCTAGCAAAAAAATTGAAAAATTAAAAAACAAAATCATAATTAAATTGCCTGTGTAACTAGTATATCAAGACACATCGTGAGACATGGTCAAAGAGTTTTTTGCACTGTTTCTCTGCCTGTTTAAGTGCACATGATATAAAGCATTGTCCTAGTCACCTTAAGGTCTTTCAGGGAGGTTGTTGTCTGGATAATCCTTACTCTTTTGCAGCATCAGTTGTACTCTGCACAGTGAGACTGGCAGAGTGAAGATCGCGTACGGGTCACTGTCAGCCTGCAGTGTGTGTTCAGAGAACTCGACTCTGTCCCTGTCTGTACCCAGGTTCCATGCAATATAAGCCATGTGAGATAAATAATTTATATGCTCTCCATTTTATGTAGGCTTGAGTTTAAACCCAGGACATACACCGAATAAAGTGCTGGGAATTCCCAATTTTCACCGAAGGTTATGCACATTCTGCGTTGAATAAAGGAAATGCTTCAAAATGCAAAGTCGTCTGGAAAAAAATAATCAGGTATTCATTTCTTTAGGTAGACCGGCACAAATTGGAGGACATTTGCAATCCATTACCTGCAGAAGAGGAATAGTAAACCCGGGTCATATTGTTGGAATGTTGCAAATATAAATATAAGCTCCTTGAAATTAGTTTTCAGATATTGATTTATTTAAAAAAATCCCTCCTAAGAAGATTAATACTTAGCCTTCAGAATGAGGTATGAGTATTATTTAGGAAATAAGGGATGGGGCCACATGTAAAGTGGTGAGGATTCTCAGTCAGGTGCTGTTCATTCTGTGAATGGAACGATGAAGGACTTCTCAGATGAATCATAGCATGATCATGTCATTGGAGCACTTTTTATGTATATTCACAGGAAAGCTGAATTAGCCACATGGTTTAACTTACCTCTGGCATTTCCTAAGGTTTGAGATGCTGCTTTTGTAATTCAGTAATTTCTCAGTGTAACACAGGGCAGTATAGTATGTTGATACATAGAAAAGTAAATTGTGTAATATATGTAAGTAGTGTAATTTCAGTGTACTTCAGACTCGTGCAGTTGGCAACAAAGCTCAGGCATGCCCTGAGTTAATTTAAATACAAATTACTTTTAGATGCAGTAAAACTCTTAATTTTCTGAAGTTGAAAGGCATCTCCTGTACTGACTGACTGATAGACTTTCCACTTGGCAACTCCTTTTAAAACTAAGCACTTAATTTGGTCCCACTTTAAATCAATGGGATTTTTTTTTTTTTGCTTGACTCCACTGGGAAGAATATCAGGCTCAGTGAGTTGAAATTACATCCCTCCGTCAACCCAGAAGCATTCAGCCCAGAGTATTCCCCTCCTGTGCTCATTTACAACTGAATCTAACATACAGAATTTTGAATTTGCCTGTCAAAAAGCTCTATCCTGCAATTTTATTCAAAACCATGTCCTGTTTTAGGGAATATGACATTATCATTTGAAATGAAGAATGGTACTGCTTTTGGTTTAAAAAGACATTTCCAAGGAGCATGAAAACCTTCTGTAAGAAGATAAAATCAGAAGTTTTTAATTTCATCTTTTCTCTCTTGAGCCTTTTAATTGGCACTAACAACTATTTTTTTATGGAGAAAATAATGCTGCACAGAGAAATTTTACATAAATACATAAAAAATTGTAGAGCTAGGTGAGGCAGTACAAAGCTTTATTTGTAATGAGTTAGGGCAACCGTATTTCTCACAGTTGGTACACCCTGTGCTATTTTGTAAGATCTGTTTGGAAAAAAAAGCAAGAGTCGGTTCTTAATTGAAAATGAAGGTGGTGAAATAATATTGCAAGAGTATTCTCCCTTCCATTTTTAGTCACTAGCCCTCAAGTAAGGGTTGCCGGAGACATTTAGTTCCTTCTCTGTCCTTGAGGGGCACTCAGCTGGCTCCCTGTCCTGCAGGAGGCTGCCATACCCATCACCTCCACCCCAACTCTTCCTAAGGTGACTGGGGAAAGAGCCACAAACAGCAGTTCAGTTTCTCAGGCAATTTCTGGTCTCGTTGCAAACACGTGAAAAATGTTGCAAAACGGCACTTGCAAAATGAGAATTGTCGGAGTCCCCCAGTGCCATCGTGGCAGAGTGCTGCCACGTTCAGTATTTTTCATTTTGCTTTGCTCAGAGAAATGTTTCAGGCAAGAAGACTACCCCAATTTTTCAAAGGAATTCAAGACCGTGCTGCTGATTCAATTGCCGTGTCAAAACTGTGCCAGTGCTTATCTATCAAGTGTAGATTTCATTCCATACAATTGTAAGGAAAATGGAAAGGGTTTTTCAGAACTTAGGAAGTGTTGGGAAAACCTTGTTTGCTTGCATCCTTGTTCAGGATCTATGAAGCAAGCTTATCAGAGGGGAGGTCCCTGCAGTCAGAGTGTGGTACCCGGTCTACGTTGTGCCCATGGGTGGCTGCTGTGTAGAAACAGTCTGTACAATCGATTAATGCAAACCAGACTGAATGTGCTAATAAAGAATTGCAAGTTGGTAAGAAAAGCATGCCTTCTCAAGCTCAATTACCTTCTCTAGCAAAGTCTTTAATTTCAAACATTCAGTGTATGCAGTTTCTTTTCATTTCCTTGCCGTGTCTCTGTGGGACTCGCTTGTGAATAAGCACAGGCAGTTGCTCTCAGACGGCTTGGACTGTTCCATAAGCAACATCCATTCAGAAGCTGTAGCTGAAAAGCAGCTGTATCTCTGCTTTAAATAGTAAATAGTGTGGCCAAGGTGCCTTTAAGCTCTATTTTGAGTGGTATGAAAGTCGGATGTAAAAATGAAGCTGTGATGATACACATTAAACCCTGCATAGAAGTGTGGCCAGTGCATCATCCTGCAGCGGTGAGCAGCGAGAGCTCTTGTCCTGTTCTGCCAGTCTTTTCCCCCAGGTGATTGTCAGCAACAATACTTCAACCTCTCAGTGTCTCAAACAGGTAAGTTTCTGGGCTGTGCTATGCATACCCCCACAGCACATGCAGTGACGAGGAAGTGTGTCTTAGTTCAAGAACTGGTTGCTCACGCTTTGAACCTTAGTTAAGGCGTGTGTTTGGTTGAAGGATTGAGCAATATGCATCCCTGTGCCTGGGAGTGGGGAGGAAAGAATTTTAACTGCTCACGGTGGTAACCGGATAAAGGGCAGACTGCACCTTGGCACATTGCTCGGTGTATCAGTGTGGTAAGGAAAGCCTGTCTGGAACTTGTTAGAGCACAAAGATGAGAAGGAAGGGGGAAGTAATTGTCTCTTTCCTCATCGTCCAAGCACAGGCTGTGGAGCTGTTTGTTGACAGCCAAAGAGGGAAGCTGAAGGATGCTGCAGGTTTCCCTTTGGACCATTCTGAATCATGAATGCCCAATGGATGAGGTATCCTGCAGAAGGCAGTTGTGGCTATTTTCTCTTTAGAGCCATTATTGCTTGGTCTAAAATACAGGAGCAGCCCTGGCAGGAGGAACCTCTGGCAGAAAATGCTCGAGGGGCTTCAAGGTCATCTCACAACCTCCCTTGCGTTCTTCTGTGCTTGGAGACAGCAAGGAAAGGACAAACCACAGCTCACACTAATCACAGATTTTTGTTCCTGAGACATGTGTTCCTGAATCTCTGGGGCTAAAGGAGCTTGGATTCCCTTACACACGGGTGAAACTATTTCACTGCTATCCAGGACAGTGTGCAGGAGGCAGTGACATTCACACTGGCATCAGTGAGGGCTCAGCATTACCTTGTTCCTGAACAGGACACACTGTAGGTGCACACCTGCCAAAGAGGCCTCTGGGATGTTAGTGCCCAGGTTATAAAAACTTTCATCTGAAGCTGTACGGGAAGGACGTAAGCTCTCAAGGGTCTGTGTCTCATGACCCCAGTGCTCATTCCTTCCAGTGACTACTTCTACATGTTCTTTCGCTTCTCCCCCCGGGAAATGTGTATGCAAATTTTTCAGTGAGTCAAGTCACCCGATGCACAGATCCTCTCCATGAGCCAGGCACCTTAAGCTAGGTTTACAGGATCTGCATTCCTTATGGGCCTTAAACAGTTATCTGCTTGGATAGTGAGGAAATTTTGTTCAAATTAGACCTAAAGTAGATTAGCTAAACCACATTAAAACCTTAAGTTCATGTGCTCATTCAGGATTCATGCTATTCCCATTTAGCCTTATTTGCTCGCATACTGAATTAAGGTAAATCAAATTGTTGAGCTTAATACTGAACGAGAATGGCCAGTGTTCACATAGGGAGTTATGCAGCTCTAATACCTAAATTCCCGTATGTAGCTGACACATGAAAACTAGTCTGAAAATTTCTGCACAGAAAAGATGCCGAATAATTTCCTATATATTCTAGAATTTATACAAAATCTGAACAACTTTTCTCACTCCTAGCATCTTTTCTAAGCTGGGATTAGAGGCTAACACTGCTCTGGTCCAGGTCAGACTCCCATTATGAGCTCCAAGTGCATATCCACAGGAATCCCAAAATCAGAAAAGGCAGGGTGAGAAGAGGCTCTTTGAGCCTTCATGGTTCTCAGCGTTGCTGCAAATACACCACCTCACGTGGGAGGCATAGAATGCCTTCTGCCCTTCACACCAGACCATGCCATCCTTCGAAGAGCCCTCTGCCGAACCGCACTCCCACAGACCAGTCGCTGTCCCTGCTGCCCCAGGGAAGAACAGGCATAACAAAGGAAAACACGCAAAAACGGGTTGATGAAATTAAACTGTGATCTACAGGTTTATGCGTAGGGGTGACTCAACTTTTTTCTTATTGGTGCATCAGGCGTGTTCTGTCTGAAACAACTCTGGTTTTGTATAAATTTACTATACATGTATCTTTTCTACATTCAATCTTTACTCCGGTTGGGCTGGCTGCATTCTTAGAACTTGTATTAAAAATTCATGAAAACTTTTGTCAAGATTTTACCTGTCAGATACTTTTTTGTCTCTTGTGAATAGCTGTCACTGAAATATTGTTTCAGTGGTTAATTTGAACTCTTTCTGGTTCATTTTTAATTCCTGCTCAAATGTTTGTAATTTCATAGTCTGACAGTGAGCAGAACCTCATCTCTATCAGTGGGAAGGGAGATAACGTAACTGGGTTTTTCCTCTCTGTCTCAGGGTCCTGATGAACACAAAGCAGAGGTGTGTCCCAGAGCATAGTGAAGCCAACATATGGGCTGCTTCAAAGAGCTGTAGAATGAGAATGTTTGGGGCTACATTCGAGGAGACATCTAATTCCCAAATTATATATTAAAAATACCTCCATCAGCCACCGCTCAGTCCTGGAAAGTGCCTAATTCCATAACTACTTACATTTTCAGGTTTATGTTTTTGGAACTGATGCGATGCAGGTGCACTTTGCACCTCTCTCAGGGTTGCACAGGTCTTCATGAGGTCAAATACCTCATTGCTTAAGGTGCATGTAAAATTCATCAGCACAGATTAACTGGACCTTGCTCTACCTGAGTTTCTTAGAGTTGTGATGGTATTGCTAGAGGTCACCTGAAGGAGAGCAAGGCCTAGATTAAGCCTCTGCCCCCTAAATGCAGTGTCCAGAAACTGAAACTTTAAACTAGGTTCAATTTCTTCCGATTGATCCTGCACACTTTTCTCTGGTAGGAGAGTTCATGGTTCCAGAGGGTTGAGTCCCAAGATTTATCTGAGTGAGACCCAATACCTACCAGCTAAGCTGAGAGCCTCTCTCTAGCAATTCAGAGTGCAAAGTGCATTTGAACTTACACTGAGCTGGAAATGCTGGCTCTTTGTTTTGCTTTAAACTGTCTTTCACGGAATCACAGATTTATTAGAGTTGGAAGGGACCTCATGAGATCATCCAGTCCAACCCCCCTGCCAAGGCAGCATCACCAAGAGAAGTGACACAGGAACACATCCAGGTGGGTTTTGAATGTCTCCAGAGAGGGAGACTCCATGACCTCCCTGGGCAGCCTGTTCCAGTGCCACCCTCAATGTAAAGAAGTTTTCCCTCGTGTTGAGGTGGAACTTCCTGTGTTTTAGGTCATGGCCATTGCTCCTTGTCCTGTCGCTGGGCACCACCAAAAAAGTCTGTCACCATCTGCTTGGCACCTGCCTCTGAGGTATTCACACACATCAGTGAGGTCCCCTCTCAGTTTCCTCCAGACTAAACAGGCCCATCTCCCTCAGTCTCTTCTCATAAGAGAGATGCTGCAGACCCCTCATCATCNCATTGCTCCTTGTCCTGTCGCTGGGCACCACCAAAAAAGTCTGTCACCATCTGCTTGGAACCTGCCTCTGAGGTATTCACACACATCAGTGAGGTCCCCTCTCAGTTTCCTCCAGACTAAACAGGCCCATCTCCCTCAGTCTCTTCTCATAAGAGAGATGCTGCAGACCCCTCATCATCTTTGTGGCCCTTTACTGGACCCTCTCCAGTAGCTCCTTGTCTTTCTTGTACTGAGGAGCCCAAACTGAGCACTGTACTCCAGATGTGGCCTCATCAGGGCCAAGTAGAGGGACAGGATCAGCTCCCTTGACCTGCTGGCCACACACATCCCAATGTACCCCAGGATCCCACTGGCCCTCCTGGCCACAAGGACACACTGCTGGATCATTGTCAACTTGTGACCCACCAGGTGGTTTTCATCTGCTCTTTAGCAGGTCTGCCCCAGCCTGTGCTGATACATGGGGTTATTCCTCTCCCAGTGCAGGACCCTGCACTTGCCCTTGTTGAACCTCATTAGGGTTCTCTCCACCCAACTCTCCAGCCTGTCCAGGTCCCACTGAATGGTACTGTCTGATAAAACAGCCAATATCTCACGTATGAATTGTGGTGATCCTGCACGGTGCTAGCTCAGGCAGTAAGCACTTCTGAAACCAGTAACAAGGTTTTGAGTGTCACAATTGCTAGGAAACAAGGCTGAATTAGGGTAAACCACAAACTGCAACACAGTCTTTCTCACGTTCTTCAAGATAGGTATTTTCAAAGATAATAGAGGGTTAATGCTCAGCACGTTTTGAAGTGGACTCTATGCCTGTGTCAGTGCTTGTTGATATGGATGTCACTGAGTAACAGCAGCAGGTATCTACCTTCAGGTTGGAAGAAAATAAATAATGACAAGCACACTCACTCGGCTCTTGCACATTTATTTATCAACATAGA
Source organism: Mohoua ochrocephala (assembly GCA_013398855.1). Classification (NCBI taxonomy): domain Eukaryota; kingdom Metazoa; phylum Chordata; class Aves; order Passeriformes; family Acanthizidae; genus Mohoua; species Mohoua ochrocephala. The sequence goes on along the minus strand of VZTA01006324.1, from coordinate 2,111 downwards.
TAAGGAAAGTGGCATCCCTCAGTAAAAGGAAAATATTCAAATCCTGTTGACACCAGGATCTTCCGGCTATGATTTGTTGGATATTTATTGCCCACAATGATGTTAGGCAGCAGGTGCCTACTTTTACTGACACCTCCCAGGGGGGAAAAAAAAAAAAAAAAGAAAGCCAAACAGACAAAAATCACAAAACACACAAAGAAACAAACAGATGTTTAAATGAGACTACAACACCCTGGCACATCTCTTCACTCAGGTTATAATTTCTTGTGTTAACTATAATTGTAAACATCATGTCAGTATACCTATACCCCCTGTTCAGTGCTGAGTATTTAGGTCATTTTGTCATTCTTTTCTGCTAATTGTTTTGTGACTCGCAGACTTTGAAGTAGTGTATTTCTCTCTTATCATACAAGCTGGAAGAGTGCCCAAAGCATATTAGCTCATCAGCCAGCCATTTGTACCTGCTGCTCACTGTCTGCTACTGCTAAATATATGCTAATGATGCTGTCTGAGCCTTGGGATGAATTTGTAAATTGTGCTCATGCCAGGGAAATGAATACTACTTACAAAGGTGACAAAGAAAGCAGCTGCTTTTAGATGAGATGAATCACCACATTATATATTACTCTAGGGTACTAAATTACATTTTCAGTCTTGAATTCATTTTTTGGAAATGTGATTATATGGCAACTGTAGCATGTGAGAGACCTTTCAAAGTCTCCTGAGGTGGAATAAAGAGACTATAATAGATTTTTTTTTTTTAATGAACTGATGTTTAAATACATACAAATCTGTGAGTTTTTTATAGGTCTTTTCACATATTGTGTTGTAATTAAAAAACTGCAGCCTTTAAGTATTTTATAAGGCTTTTTTTCCTTTCTTTAAGTTACTTTTCAACAACATTGTGCAATGTTCAGCGTGTCTGAATTACTTATGTATAAGATACATCAAAAGCAATGGAATAATATGAGAGCAAATCAAGCTAATTTGAAATTCCAATGTGCTGTAAAATAATGCAGCCTCTGTTAAATATGTTTGGAATGAAAGAACAATTTAAGCCAACTGTAAGTACAGCTGGAGTTGGAACTGTTTAAACATTTTTGAAAGATTGTTAAGACATGTAAACAACTGTCCGAAAACTTGGGTTCTGCATTTGACGAAGATGCAGAGGAATAGAGGTGGGGATAATTTTGGAAAGCACTGCAGTTCCTCTTCCTTTAGTGTTTTTGATGTGCCAGGACAGGCACTGCCAATGCCCTTCCAAAGTTTTCATGCCCCATCCTATCCTCTCAAACTAAAACAGGAACAGAAGAGGTGAAGAGAATCAGCCAGACTCACTGAGTGGGTATTTTGGCTGTCTGGCCATGAAGTCAGTGATGGGCATCCCAGGGCACAGATATTGCTCTCCCCTTGCCTTCCCACTGGTCTCAGCAGCTCCCAGTGCCAGGCAGTGCCACAGGCTGGACTGGGAAGCAGAGTCCAGGGTGAGGAAACTCATGCAGGAGTCTGCAAATGAACCCTACTGTTGTCCAGGCCCAGAACTGGCTAATCACTAGTTGGGAGTTGGGCTGACACTAGGCACAGGATGATATGGCACCCTGAGGTACAGGATTGCCATCTCATGGGAAGGTCAGCAAACGCAGCCCTAGTTCTTAAGCTCTGTTCACATGAAGTGTCCCAAATATGCTGGATCAGTCAAAATGATCAGACAGTCTGGGAAAAAACAAAGTCTTAATAATTTCTGAATAAGTCATAGAATTTTCTTTCATATGCTAAACCACTGGAAATAGAAACTTTTGAATTTGTCCTTGCTAGGGATGAAATAACATGAAAGAACTTTTTAAAATATTTATATTTAGCCACAACAATACTTATCAAAAAGCAATGGCCAAAAATATGTGCAGGAAGTGTGAATGAGAAATACAAAAAACATCTAGAGGAGTAAACTTAGGACACCAGGTATTCAGCCCCACAAACATCCCAGACCACGAGAGCACCACAATGGCAGGAATCATCTTAGCCCACAGTCATTCTGGCCATAGGACCTGTGCTTAACCTCTTATAGACAGCACTTATTCACCACATGGGTTTTCACAGAATCACAGAACATC
>VZTA01006319.1:0-40953 GCA_013398855.1 Mohoua ochrocephala | reverse complement strand
CTTGGTGTCCTTGACATCCTTGATGAGATTTAATTTCAGATGGGTCTTGGCTTTCCAGAGCCATTTTTTTTTTGCAAGACCACTATCAGTATTTTAAAAGAATCTAATTAAAAGCAAGATCCTAGACTAAAACGAATCCAAATCTGCATATTTTCTGGGTTTTCCCATTTCTGACAACAGCAAAAAATTCACAGCTTAGAATAACTCCCAGGAGAGGAAATATTATTTATAGCTCAGCCTTTTTTTCTTCATAAAGAACTGTGTGGTAAGCATATATTTAGAAATTAATTGAAAAATAATAATAACAAAAAATTATGAGAACTTTTCACCTCTGTGAGTACCTTTTCCCTTAGCAATCCTGAATATGGAACAGGGAAACAGGTGTCATAAATCCACAAAATAATTATTCCCCATTTGCTATATTACATTTTATTTATATTCCCTGGCTGTTATTTTATGTTAAATCTGCAAATTCTCTTGTTAGATTTTAGTTTTCACCCCAGCAAATGAGGACATAGCACATAACCACTGTTGCTGCAGAAATTTCTTTTCCAAAGCTTAATTACTCTCTGGTTATGTTCACAGGAGTTTTAAATATTTCTGAGAGTTTTTTGTAACTGTGAATTTTTGTGACAGACTTCCTGTTTGATTGGAAATAACTGGTCTACTAGGAACAAAATCTTCAGATGTTTTTCCAATAGAGGTTAAATTTATTTTCGTGTAAAACCTAGTAAGGTTTTGGCTTTTGAGGTCTGGGTAACCTGCCCCTCTCTGTTATGTCCTTGAGCAAAAATAACTTCAGACTTCCATGATGTTTGCCTCAGACTGGAGAGTTTGAAATAAATGAAACCTTGATCTTGACAGAACCTGTTGCTTTCAGTAGTGAAGACATGTTTTCACCAGTGTCCTGTGTGTGTACTGGACAGAAAGGGGGAGATGTTAACTGCCATAAGGAACACGTAGTCAAGAGGCAATGGAAGAGATTGGAGAGAATAAAAGCAGCTGGAGCAGATGTGCAGATCTGTAGGCGGCCTCATCAAATGTGTCTCAAGACATAGTTCAGCAGAATAGAGCAGAGCCTTGCAGACAAGCTCAGAGAAGCCCTGTCATGGATTTCTCTTTTCTCTCCTACGTTTTAGATGTCAGAATGTCAGATTCCCTTGGCTACGTTTTAACACCATCAGACCTGGCACTGCTTCCTTCCGACAAGCTCCCTCAGCCAGGGTGAGAGGCTGCAGACTGTAATGGCACGCTGGCTGTCCAGCCATGCTGAGCGAGGGAGAGTTGAGTAGAGGCATCCGAGTTAGTGCTCATCTACCCAGATATTTGCAATCATTTTAAGTGCAGGCCTGAAAATAATATTGCTGTGTTAGCCTGCCTCCAAGTCTCTGCTAAAGAGGATTACCTCTGGTCATGCTGTACTGCTTCCATCTCTGGACTAACATTTTTCCCATTTGCTTGAGGTCTCTGAGCCCTGCTTTACTGAAGTTGGAGTAAAATTCCCTTCCATTCAAAGAGCATCACTTTGCAGAACAGCAGTGCAGAGGAACGCAAGTTTACATAGGCTCCAAGACAGTTGACTGTGGAGAATGAATAATCTGAGTTTAAATTGGGAGGAACTGCTGTTCTTTGTCCCGTCATGAGCACAGTCAGCATCTGTAAGACCTTTTCTCCAGTAAACCCTGGCTTTCAGTCTCAGAATTCTTTCTTCAGAGTCAAAATTGCTTTGTTTCTAGTTTTTTGTAATTATCTTCATATACAGATTGAAGCAGATGGGTAAAATTCATCCTCTGTTGATTCCAAAGACTTTGACTGAGCAGTAATATGAGACAGGCCTGTATTTAGAAAGCTGATATGGTTAAAATTTGAGGCGGTAAATGATGGCTCAAGATATGCACTGTGTAATTGGAGAGCTGGAGGGAAAGCACAAGTTACGCTCACAGTGGAAGCAGGGTATTTAGCACAGCGTGGAGGCGTATTCCATCAGGCGATTCAAAAGCATCTACCCTGCCTTGGACTGCTGCCCCAGCTCCTATTATGTCCAAATGAGGGGCAGACCAGGCCATTTCTCCGCCAGAGGTGACCGAGACCTGCCCAGCACAGAGGCAGGGTTGGCCAGGTTAGCAAGATGGGGAGCAGCACCAGGCTGGGTTGGAGGCACACTGACTCACTGTTTCCAGCAGGTAATTTTTGTCAGTGCAGCTCCTCAGGCCCTTGTTAGAAGTGAAAACAGCTTTGCCCATGGGCGCATTCTCTAAGGAGAGCAGCTGTTTTCATAGAAACAATTAAAATCTGTATCAAGGAGACATTTTATCAGAGTTCTGGCCAGAACCAGCCCCCTCCCCGTTCATCTACTTTGCAGGTGTTTCAAGAGGGAAAGCTGAGAGAAGGAAAAAAGCAAGGCTTAGCCAAAAGTAAGCATGACTAACAAATTACTCATAATTGAGGTTTGTTAATTGCATAGAACCCAATTAAACCTTTCCACATCTGAAATGGAATAACTTATGCTCACAGCAGGGCTGTTTAGGTATGAGACATTTCTGGTGACACTTGTCTGCTGATTTGCCGTTAGATAACTTCTTGGCTTGAGGCTAGCAGGACTGAGCTAAGAGACTTTTTGTACATGTGTTTGCAGCACATTTTCACAAAGGATTGCCAGAGTTTGGCCCATGATGACTAGTGAGTGGATTTATTGCATTATTATTTTAGATTGTTATGTTATTATTATGCATGACTGACATAGTGAAATTCTTATGTTGCAGAACTATGTAGAGTTCATATAAACCAGTAAGCCAGAGAGGCATTTTTCATAAAATTCCAAACTGAAGTGCAAATTTTATGTAACTGAAAAGTCATAATTTTATGTAGCATCTGCTAGAATGGGAATACCTCCCCAAATACGTTGCCTCAAAGTGGACTTAGAAAAAACCTTTCCTGTGATTCCAAAAAAATGCAGATGACCAAAAACCCACCATTTCCAACTGTGTGTGCCTCTTCCCTTCTTAGTTCCAGCTGGGGCCACAAGTGGAAATACCAAAATACCACAGAAATGTAGGTCTTGTGGTACTTCCAGCCCCAGCAGAAGCAGGAAGTATTAGAAATCTTCCAATAAAAGATGTCTTAATGACATTTCTAGCCCATCATTGCAAGCTCAAAAAGTTTGAATAATAAACCCAGCTCTGCTTGTCCACCTCACCGTCAAGAGATTTACCTTTATATTCAAGGACTGTTCTGTCTGGGATATGGCTGATGCTCCTTCTAAGCCATAATATATGTTCAGTTTCACATTAAATTCATCAATAAATTGGATTAAGTCTTGTTGTGAAAGACAGATTTAGCTTTGGCCTTCCATTTCTGATGGCTGCAGGACAGTTGTTGTTTGTTTGTTTGCTTGTTTGTTTGTTTTCCAGGACAAAGACGACTGCAAGGCTGAGCAGTTTGAATGCCCATGGCAGAAGAGCTGCACCCAGCAATTCGGGTACACACCTGTGTGTGGACAGGTAAGAAACAGTGTCATAAAGTGGAGAATAAAACAGTGCACACAGCCTGACCTGCACCTGAACTGGCAATGGCAGAAGAGCTTCACCCAGCAATTCGGGTACACACCTGTGTGTGGACAGGTAAGAAACAGTGTCATAAAGTGGAGAATAAAACAGTGCACACAGCCTGACCTGCACCTGAACTGGCAATGGCAGAAGAGAGAGGACTTCCAGGATGAGCTGATGAGTAAATGAAGACCCATAAAAAAAGCTGAATCTCAGGTGCACCCTGACCTTCCTCTGGTAAACAGCTCTTCCTTGTTGTACAGAACTCACTAAGCCCAGCACCAGCTTCTCTTCTTACATGGCTCAGCCTGTAAGACACTGGGTTTGGTGGTTGGCTGAGCAAATGAGGAGGGCTCACCAGATCAGCTGTCACCAGGTCTATGTGGTGGTGGCACTATCAGGTACATTTTTCTGCCCTTTCAGAACGGAGCTTTGCTGAAACGTCTGTAAGAAATTAGGTCAGTGTGATCGCACTGAAGAGACTTTCATTGTTGCTGGTTGAAATTTCACCACAGACAGATCATGAGATTTTCACGACCTTGTGATTTCTTTTGTGAGTGGTGGTTGTGCAACAGATCCCCTGGTAAGATAAGACAACATGAGGGTTTACACAAAGTAGGAACATTTACAAGAGATACAGCTTGCCGCTCTCCTCCTTTAAAGAGATAACAACTACATTTCAGGCTCAGAAAAAAAAAAAAGCAAAAAACAGTCAAGATTTTTATCCTCTTCTGAGATTGTGTGTGATCCAGATCTACAGTTTTCAACTTTTAAGTCCTCTGTCTGTGCTAGGAAGATGACTGGTTGAAAGCAGCAATTATTGGCAAACATTTCTTTGCTCCCCAGCAGCTGGGGCTGAGTGCACAGTAAATGGATATATTCATGGTGATCACTTTTATGGCAACAGCTTCCTTCCATGTTCCCTTCATGCTGCTGTTGAACAAGGCTGAGATGGCTATGAGAGCTACCTTTGCATAGCTAACCTCCCAGGCTACTGGTAAAAGAGGAAAAAAAGGAAAGCAGAGCTCACTTCCCGGTATTTTGACTAGGAATTTTGAGTAAACATTTCAGTGTCTGTGTTGGAGGATGTGGCTGGACATACCCTTTCACCACCTCGTATGTGATATTGCTGGGCAGATGTCATCTCTGCTTTCTGCAGACTGCACTTTTAGCATTTCCCAACCCTCTAATGCCTGCAGACCCAGGCTGTTATTTTCCTCAGTGCAGACTGTCACAGAGGGAAACACGTGCTCAAGCAGAAACATTATTTTTGTTCTTGTGCTTTTGTTCCTCTCATTTAAAACGTGAACATATCTGCTTACTTTTTTTGTATGGAAACCACTCCTAACTATTTCCTGAGTTAGAAGTCTGAAGAGATGCAGACCTTCGAAACATTTTCTTGGTGTGTGGGCAAAAAGTAGCAATAACTTTGTTATAAGGTATATGACCAATTCTTGCTGGTACTCAGATTGCAAATGGTTTTGGCTGCTTGCAGTCACAAATGCTTTGTCCATTTCTTCTTTCTTTTGCATCTAGTGTAAGATCTTGTGAGCATTTATATTCACTTAAAAATAAAACACAAAGCTCTTTTGCTGACCACGTGAAATTCTTCAAGAGCAGACACGTGCCTACACACACGTGCACACCCACACACACATACACATACATAGCTTAGGAAAGAAATATTTTCTTTAATAGCACGGCTTGTATGGACAATAAAACACCCACTAAATATAGTTAATATTATAAATTCCCGTAATACATCTTAGGTTTCAGAAATTTAGAATGTGGCTATAAAACATGACTTTCGATACCCCTGAGAGTATAATTTTTCCTTAAAAAAAGAAGAATATGTGTTGAACTGGCCACTGATTTTCCCTCCGACAGGAAGCCTTTCCATAAACGTTGGGTACAATGATGTGTTTATTAGTTTTGATTCACTACTCTGGTTAATAGCTCCCTCTCTTTCTTTTGAGCACAGAGATATGTTCTGGGATGCGTTGCACATTCGTCCTCTTTAAAATTACATCAGAAAACAACAGACTTGGTAATAAAATAGAGGAAAGAGGATGTTTGTTCGGAAATTATTTGGGGTTAGCCTCCTGTTCTGAAATCTTGTGATGGGAAGAATGTTGAGCCCTTTATGAAGTATGCCCTTCATAAATAGAATGAAGGGATATTTACATGCTTCAGAGCTGAACAGGATGACTAAGGTGAGGAAAGCCTGACGGTGTGTGCTGTGATGGTGAGAGCTGCAGCCAGCTGGGAAGCAGGCACCGAGTGCCATCCCAGAGCAGAGGTGTGGGGCCTGATGCACAGCTAAAGTCTAAATCATCTAGGATGAAGAGATGAGCCAGCAGTGACAGACAATGGTTACTATCCAGCAAGGCCTAGGTGACCCGTGGTTTAATAGCTGACAGTTCCTCCCTAGCAAGCAGTGTGTCCGTAAAATCATCTGAAAAGCAATCAGGGGCTGCTTGTCATTGCTGGAATCTCTTAATAACCATCTTGGAGCTGCCTTGTGGCGAGGCAATGAACTGCACTCATAGCTGCAGATGGGATCATTTCCCAGGTCTGGTCACAGGCACAGGAAGGTTGTACTGCTCCCACAGCTTTGTACCACTTTTTAAAGTAGGCAGAAGAAGGCTGACTGTAAATTTGGCTTCTTTCATTCTTCATGAGCTGACTGACTAGATCTGAGATTTCTGGGGAACAAAAGGATAATTTCATAGCAAAACGGGGAAGTTCTCGGCCTCTGTATGGTTCTGGGCTTTTTGAAGATGTTTTGCAGAATAAATTGATCTGGAGCTATCTTGCAGTCTTCTTACTTGTATGGGCAAGTTGGGAAAAGTTTTACTGGAATCACTCATCTGCTTTCAAGAAGGTTACTCTGAGTTAAGGGGATTGCTGAAGTTCAGTACTGTTCCCAGGCTGGCAGCCTACTCTTTGGAAAAATTTTTGCTTAAGGCTGTTCAGCTCAGGATGTCTGCCTGCTCCTCTTTAGAGACACTTGGGGAAATTTTCTAAAAGGTGTGTGAGAAATTTATGTTGTGCCCCTTTAAAGATACTTATGACAGTTTATGCTCTTGGATCTTGAACTCTCATCTGATGTTCTATTAGTCAGCATGCAGGAATATGATCACAAAACCATGGAGAAAATTTTTGGATCTGTCCAAGTTTCTGTGATAAATGTGAGAGGTCTGTTTAAAAAGAAGCTCACTATTTTTCTGTAAGAGGTGAAAGACAGCTGTATCCTCTCTTTCTTAAGAGTTGGTGTCTCTAAAGGTGCGGGGTAGATTGTGAAAAACCTCTTGGTGTTACCAGGGATGATGGGAGAGCAGGAAAACTTCAGAAGGAAAGTTTAGGAAATGAGTTCTGATCACATGGATCTCAGCAGAAAGCTAAGCAGGCTAATTGTCTGAGCCGGAGTAATTTAGGGAGTTGTACAGGGGAAGACAAAAAGTCAGGAGAGACAATTATCAGGAGAAAAGCACATGTTTGCAAGTGGATGAGGTGACTACAAGAGAAGGTGTAGGAGATGACCTTCGTTAGTACTCATGACTGAGTGGTGAGGAGCTGGGTTTGCCAAGACAGACATGGATGGATTGGCTAGTTGGGTAGGGGGAGAACTAGAAGGCATAGTCATGAAACCAGTGGGAGAAGGACAGGCCGTAGTGGACTGGATCATGGAAGATAAGAGCAGAACAGTCTTGAGGAAATAAAGAACAATTACCAACTCCGCAGGTAAAGTTGGCCGAAACAGGTCTGTTTGAAAGTATACCCACAGTGGTGACAGAGTTCCTGCTGCTTTGAGGAACATGTGTTCCCTCAAAAGAAAATTGAAGCACACAAACACATTTTTATGCTCTCCCAACAACACCAACCTAAGTGCAGAGAATTCGGTCCATGTCTTCAGTGATGCTTCTAGAAACTGACTTCTGCCAATTAAGTCCACGCATAATTCCACCTAAATGCCTCTGTAACTGGTATGGTAGAAGTGCTGAGGCAGGTGGAGATGGGCCCTGTGCAATCCAGAGAGGTAAGATTTAGTACGTTGTGCCACAAGCAAATGTCTCAATTGTGTGCTGTAGTTCCTGTGGTCTGCCTGCTGCTCTTGGGAATGTTACAGTGGCTTTCAGTGCAAAAAGGAACAAATATGTCCAGACTTGCAGCTGCATAATAAGCCATCACAGAGCCTTCCAGCCAGTATTTTGATGGTGTATTTAGAAAGTCTTTCAAATATGACCTTTCAACTACTGATGCCATCCTGTAACTTTCACAGAAATGACTGTGTCAACTGCATCACATGGCTGAAGCTAGACAGATTTTCAGCCATGTGATGCTATTTTATCACCCTCAGGACAAAGGTTAAGTCCTTTCTTTCTTTTCTCTGTTAGGCACCACTTTCTTTGGTCCCCTTACTTTGATAACTGCTGAAATTCCTGAGGACCACAGAGTTAAGAGTTTCTATAATCCACTGTGTGCTTCTCTGGTGAAGAACCCTGCTGGTGTGCTTCATGTAACAGAAATACCTTCACACAATGAAGCAATCATTCTTCCCTGTCAGGGTCTGAATGTCTTGATTCTCATCCTGCAGCAGGTTTGGCAGGCAACAAATCCCCAGGTTTGCACAGGGCAGTGGCCAGCATAATCTTTCTGCATTTTAAAACATTCTTTAATGCTAGTCTCGCTGCATTCAAATGGTAACTTTAGCTGACATAGGGTTTTGTAGAATATTTGAATTGTAGCCTATTGAAACTCTACCACGCTGAATTTATGAATAACTTTATTGCAGTATAAATGTGTTATTTTTCCCTTTATTTATTATAGTATGAGCATGTTTTTAATACCTGTTCTGTGACTTATTTGGAGGCTATTGTTTCCTTTTTCTTTAGATGGGGGCACGTGCATTATTGAAAGCTTGAATATAAAGTGAGTAGCATTGAGATAAAGACCCATAGTTTTTATATCAACCTAATCAAGCCTGTGGACTGAATGGACAGAAGAAAATAAATTTAGTACTATATTGCATATTATATGATGGTGTAATTAAGTAAATGGACAAGTGTTGGATGCACAGCTGGACTAAAGTAAATTTACTGAAGCTGAGGATATTTCCTGTGTGTTTTTCACTCTAGATTTCAAGATTGCACATGCAAAAATTCAGTCTCTCCCTAAGTGAAAACCAATGTAAAATGAATCACACTTTGTAACAGAAAAGATATGAAGTGGGTCAGGTTTAAAATATGACTTCTAAATATTCCCTTTTCTGCCAGTTCTGCAAAAACAAACAAGAAAAACCAGGAGCAAAACCCAACACTAACAGCAACTATCCAAAACTTGTACAGATACTATGTAAAAATCCAATACTAAAAAAGGAATTATGGCAACCCAACTTGCCATTTGCAGCATACGTTAGCCGTGCTGGATGCCCACCTGGGTACGAGGGGTGTGATGCCTGGCTGAGCAGTGGTGTGTCCCTGCCGCTGGTGGTGGTGCTGAGCTGCTCTGCTGACACTGGTGGAGACTGACTTGAGGGGACCTGTTGAGCCTGCCAGAGCACAGGGTAGTCTCTGGGCACCGGGCTGGGGCTTGACAAGAGGAAAGGCAGCTATGCTTCTCCCTGTGCCACCTGTCACCTTGTTCCCCTACCACTTAAGACCCCCAGTGCCACCCAGCCCATACCCACTTGCAATGGGGATGGTCCTTCCTGGCCTTGTGCCCAAGCACTGGATATTTGGGTTTTAGTGACAGCGAGGCAGGTGTTGGGGCAGAGAGGGGAATGTGGGTAAGGGTGGACAATGAGAATTGGCATCAGAGGAGGCCTGGGGGCTGGATCTGTCTCAGGATGTGCCTTAATGGCTTCTCCCAATTCACAGCTGCATAACTCGTGCTGGAGTCAGGTTTATAATATCTCAGGCATGTGATTCACATGAGTGTAAAGGCCACTGGATACAATTACACATTTATTTTTACCTACCACTAAGGGAATTTCCATTCAGTACGACTTGAGCTGGTTGCCCTTGCTCTGTACTGTTTCACTAGTATTTTTCCTGACAATTCATGTCTAAGAAACACAAGACAGAGAGAGACTTAATGTTATGTGAAAGGATTTTCCTAGGGTAACTGTATTCAGTCTTTGCTCAAACTGAAGGAATAACTTTGATCTGTCAACTGTGAAAAGTAAACTGGGTGCGACCTTCCGTCATCGGCTAATCGTCTCACTTAATGACATCTGTTAACTTTGTTCTGATATTAGATCATGGTCTTTCTTTGTACTGTCAAGGTTTTTCATTCAAGGTCTAATTATTTCACTTTATGTGTATACAGATATCTTGGGAGTCAGTTGCACCTAGTACGAAGATAATTTCTTCTATTTTGAATCTCAAAAACTGATCACAGTGGTCAGATCAACGTGTCCTTTTAATGGATAAAATAGGCCAGCTTAAAGGCCAGCATTGTATCTCAGTCCCTCTCTTCCCCTCGGTTTCTTTTAGGCACTGTATTTACTTTTATTCTTAAGTGAGAGAGAAGGAGGAAAAGGGAGAATTGTTCCTGTCCCAGTAAAGTTTGATATTTTAATACTTGAAAATTTGATTGATTTGAATTGTTACACACATCCAAACTGCCCCACAGGAAGGAAGAAGAAAATGCTGGTTTTCAGTCTGTCCCTTTCCCTTTCAAAGGTTTTTTTAACCTTTTAATAGTGACAAAGGCATGGGTAGATGGCATTTTGGGGGATTAATGGCCATTTGGGGTTAATGCCCTAAGGCCCTCTGTTCCTCAGCTCTTTCCAAACAGTGATTAATCTCCAGGGGAATGTATGTGCCCTGATCGCTACTCCTGATAATGCTCATCCTTATAGTATAGATCAAAACGTGTGGACTTATTGTAGTAATGGCCATGTTCTCACCTCCCAGGCTTTGTTCAGTTCAGTCAGCCACAGCTTAAGCCCCTGGTATCTGGTCACATTCAGTTCAACAGGCGTTTGCTCCCTCGGGTCCAATCCTGCAATGTGTCCAGTGCTGCTCACCAGTGTTTGCAAGCACTGTCTTCTCCTCTAGCAGCTCTAGGGAAATTTCCCCTTAGAATGCTGAGGCACTCAATTCCCTCTCCCTCTACTGTGCAATAGCACTGGAGGGTGTGGGACCACTGAAAAGTGCAAAGGCAAGGAGTGGAAACTGGCTTTTGGGGCCAGATTGATGGCAGGAGAAGCGTTGCACGACCATGAGTTCTTGCACCTGTTTCCTTTTTCTGTCTCCAGCCAACTCTNGGAGTGGAAACTGGCTTTTGGGGCGAGGGGACGGTGGTAGGTGGCCAGATTGATGGCAGGAGAAGTGTTGCACGACCATGAGCTCTTGCACCTGTTTCCTCTTTCTGTCTCCAGCCAACTCCTCATTTGTTACTATGCTGTACTCTCTTCTTTGCCAGGTTCAGGTGAAAGTAAAATGGTCAGTTAAGTGAATTGCACCATCTGCAGAAGACTAGTACCTGTCAGTAAGTCAGCCCATACTGACCAGGTGAGTAGGTCTAATATTTTTCAGATGCTTCCCCAGGGATAGCAAAGGATTACAAGTTGCAGAATACTACATCAGCTCTTAAAGATAGGTCAGGTGCTGTGTCTGTATTAGGGGATTGTTTTCCTGGTTACATTTCTTCGTACATTGTCTGATCTACTTTTCCATTTCTGAAGCAGTTTACACTACATCACCTCCTTTGGGAGATTATTCCATAGTCTAGTAGTCCTCACTGGGATCCAGCCTCATTCCAATTAGCATTTCATGCATTTGGAGTAGGAGTGTCTAGTTCAATATCTGGTTATAAGTAACACTCACAGGTAAGGAAAAATTTATGGAAGGTATCAAGACTGCTACATGTAAAGGCTTTAAGTTCTGAGAATCTGAAATAAATGTTTCAGTACATTCCTGACTCTTTAAAAACATATTACATGCTGAGAAGTAATAGAATAAAAAAAGCCTCAATGGCCATATTTTCTACTTCTCTCCCATGTTTGAGTCAACATAGTATTTTTATGTGGTATCTAATCTCTCTGTGAGCAGCACCCTGAGCTGTCCTCTGGGTTTTCAGCATGCATTCTTTCCACTTTAGGAAAAGGATTGTGTCCTGTAAGCTCTTAAAAGTAAACGTTGCCACTGTTAGATTTTTATGGTCAGTTAAAAGCGTGTGAATGGGCGCAAGTATTTGATTTTAATTTCACGGAGTAGGAGGTTTTCTTTTGGTTTATAGCTATCAAAAATGCTATCTTTTTCGTTTATTTTTGATAGGACTTTTGAATCCAACAGTTACTAAGTAAATGATATTATGTTACATTTTCACGACAGTTTATTATACCTACATACAACTTTTCACAGCTTCCCAAGCGGTTGTTTTCCTTATTCACTCTTTCAATGATTGTGATGGGCTACTATAGAATTAGCAAAGTGTACAATCACTGATCCCTTCTGGGTCTATTCCCAAATCTAATTTGAAAGCATGGAGGCTATTCCTGTAATTCTTAATGAACTCCAGCCACTCTTGATGACAATAAAAGAAAATGCAAAGCCATTAGCAACTTGCCAGAACAGTAGAGTAATAGCCAGTCAGAGCTATTGGGAGCTGCGGGGCTATTTGGAAACAAATGATTATTTCACCAGCGGCAGAGTAAAACAAGCTGCACAGACCTACTCTACTTTTTTTTCCCCTTAACCTCTTCCTCTTCTTTTTTCTCTCCCTCTTTCATGCTGACCATATTTGCCAAAAAAAGCCTAGAAATCAAGCATGTGGAGATTTCATTCACACACATTAGAGTGGGAGACTTTCATCATGGCATTAATAGCTAAGCCTTCTCATCCCATTTCCAAGTGCACCTTTGTTTGCTCAATTTGTAGAAACATTCACTATTTTTGGAGAAAAAACATCCAGTATTAAGTAAGCATTCTAAATTAGCATGAGTACTGACTTTCCTAGGGGAATACATTTAAAAAGGAAATGTAACTTCCAGCCTTATTTTGCTTTTAAGTATTTTACCTGTTTATTGCATGTTGGTTTTATCCGTCTCATGTATTGTGTAATAATCTGAGGTGGTTCATTGTTCCGTATTTGCCAACTGAACATTCAGGTTCCGTTTTGTTCTGTTCTATTCTTTATTTTAAAAAAAACCCCAAAACACCATGAACTTGATCTTGCCCAACCTGAGAAGCCCATAAGACACAACCACTGATATTTAGGGGTCTGCCAAGAACTTCTCCCCAACAGGTCCAGTATCAAAGAGCCGGACAGACCGTGTCTTTGATGCAAGCTACAGGAATTAGTGAAGGAGATAAACACAACTGGAAAGTTTGAATCCAGTCGATGAGGTCCCTATCAGTGACTGAAAGTCATTTCGAGGCTGTCCTTTTTCTTCAAGTGTCCTGTTTAAAATTATGAGAACACCACTGAAAGGGATGTTGGTGGGAACTGCTGGGTGAAAACAGGACTGTTGCCACCACTAGATCTGGTCAGATATAGCTTGTCTAGAATAATTTAAAAACTCTTAAATTCCAGCACATTGCTGGGTACCTGTTATCGTGCTGCATCTCTCTCTTGCAGTGAATAAAATGTCACTGCATTTTTTTAAGTTCTTGTTCTAGTGAGTCCTGTTGGCTTGTACACATCCAGGCCAGAGAGAGTCAAGCCGACCCTTTCTAGCAGGCAGAAACAGCACACAGGCACAGGCTGTGAACATTGGAAAGCTGCCATGTCCACTCCCAGAATATTCGATATAAGGAGGCAGGAATATAAGAGCAGTTAAGCTGGGCTGGGCCACAGGGTGAATACCCAGCAAAGACTGCAGTGAGTGCTTTGGGGAGAGTATAAACAGGGAGTGACATATAGTGACTGGGGTTAGACAAGGACTTCAGATGTTTCCCTTTCTCCAAGATAGGAAGAAAATCATCACCAGTATGATAAACAGAAACACTTAAGACTGCCCTCTGCACTGTATGCGTGTGTGCATGTGGCAAATGAAATCCCGTGAAGGAAAGTTTCGGAAAAGGAAAAAGGCAAGGAGAGGAAAGCTATCACAGCTCTCAATACTATTATCAGAAAAAAAATTCCCAAAACCCAACCCTCCAGAGCACTCACTCACCTTTGCAAAGCCTATACAATGAGTTATTCAGCTCTAAGAGATATTCTCTGAGTGAAGTGACTCATCCTGGGTCTTTCAGCTGTGCACACACAGGTGAGTAGGTTCCCACAGAATACCTTGCTTACCTGATGTATTCTGGAAGTTAGTAGGAAAAGACAATGTTTGCTACCCAGGAACAGAGACTCTGCCTTGGATATCTGTAATTTAAGGGGAAAAAACCTTTTAGTTCTATTTTAGATCCTTCCCTGATAGCAAAGTGGGTAAGACTTGATGCAGGGCAGGGGAGTGGGACAAAGCACAATCTTGTCTTGACAGAAAGTGCTGGAAGAGGGGACAGCCATAAAGGTCCAAAACTGCTTGGATATCCTGTGAGAGATGATGACCATATGGAATTCAAAGATGGAGAAGTGGTTAGGAACTTCATGGGGGAGAGGGAAGAACCAAATCCTAGAAGAAGCTCTCTTTGCAGTAGGATGAGGTAATAATGAACAAACCTCCTGTGAGAAGACACTACACAGAAATAGCAATCATGAGCACCTTAGGGAAACTGAGAATCTTGATCTATTTTTGCTTCAGAATGCAGGGGAAGGTGGGCATGAGAGTCACAACATTGGTCACGTGTCAAAAGGCGAACCTGGCCTGATAGGTGTGATGACTTGAGTTCTTGCTGTTAAACAATATGCTCATGTCCAGGGCAAGGAAAGGTTTACTTCAATTCCAAGATGTACCAAACATGCAAATCATGAGATTTGGGATGATGATGCTCACATGGAGTAATTGACTTAAACTAGACTGAGTCTTCTCTTCCAGAAGCTCAGTGCATACGGGCTATTCCCTACACTATCATTCCTGTTGAATCTTTACAGACCTTTGCTTTTCTGATGGATCTTTTGCTTCTTTTTCTCTTATTCTCCCCATGCTGCTGTCTCTACTTCCTTTAAATTCCTTCTCTTTGTTGTTGCATTTTTCTACAAACACCTTGGAAATTTTGTCTGAGCTATCCTTACTTTCTGGGGAGTTGGCCTGACATACTGAGTTTATTCATTAAGACTTGCTCTTCTCCCCCGTTTTACCCTCTCTCTCTTTATGTAATACTGTCTTTTTCTGCTGTTTAATGTTATTGATTCCTAGAGTAACCTATGTGGATTGTTTTTGGCCATATCTTCTTTTCTGTCTTCTGGCTTTTGTCTCTTCTTTCTGTTGAATTCAGTGAGATCATGTGCTTCAAGTAAACAGAATAGGCCAAGTTCTTGTCTGTATTTTCTGCTTCTAGTGCCTGGTCTCAAGACTCTCTTACCAAAATGAATACTTTAAGTTACAGGTATCTGAACAGGTGCCTTTATCTGCCTCATTTGTAAACTGAATGGTTAGGACATTTTCAATTATTCACCAGTGTTAACCAATATTAGAGCTGAACAACTTCAGTCAACAAACCAATTTTTTTCTTTTAATGAGTTCACTTCATTGAAATACAACCCATAAAATGTCATCATTGCAAAAAGGCTGGTTCTAAAACTTTGGTTTTATAGTATTGAATGTCACATTACTTCCAAAAATGTATAGGATGGTTTGCAATTCTTTTAGGTACTCAACCACCCTTAGCAATGCTGGATTTCAGAAGAGTGGTGGGTTTTTAGCTTTTTGATTGCATAAGTGTAGAGACTTTACAGAGATTATCTAAAGTACAGGTATGAGCTCAGATGAGAGATTTTAGCATTCACATTTCCCTTTGATTTCAAAGTAATCCAAAGCTGCCCAGAGCCTTAGAGGAATGAGTTCTTGTGCTGTATTTCTGGTACATCCTGGTTTGTAGTTAATTGCTCTCACAGGGATAAGTTGGGCTGTAACTGCCCTCACCCCAGAGGCTATCTGGGTGTGAGTCAAAGTCCCAGCTCACTTGTTCTCTCTGACTTTTCCTGTAATGGATGACAGGTGTCATTTAGCAATTAGCAATAAAAAAAAGATCACGTGGAAATAATATTATGAAGCAGAAAAGAGGGTTTCTAAAAAGTCAGTTCTACTGTGCCATCAGGTTGTTTTTCTCTCCCAAACACGTCTTCATCTGAATGGGGTAAAGCACAGATAGGTAAATAGTGGACATGCTCTGAGACAAACTTGGCTGAAGGCATTGATTTCCATCTCAGTACGACAATGGTAACCTTGGCCTAATGCTTGACTTGATGTCTTGGGCTGACTTTATGATGTGTACCCCCTATCGCCTGCTCTATGCCCAGACATGATTCCTGGGCCTTTCTGTGTCTTTAAAATTGGGTGCGAGAGAAAGAAAAAAAAAGCCAGACAAACTTTTCAAAAACAGTTTTGCTCCAAGGACATTCACTCCCCTGCGTTCCTGCTGCTGCAGAGCAGAGGCAAGCACCTTCCTGCTTTTCCCAGCTCTTGGCTCCTTTTCTCGGAGGAGAGAGACAGAGAGTTAAACTCCTTTGTTTCCCTGGGACTTGGGATTTTTCCTTCTTCTCATCTGGACTGTTCAGAACACCAGAACATCAGAACCTCACTGGGAGGCCTCACACCTCGGCCCGGAGGGGCCCGAGCCAACCCAGCTCCGAAGAAGAGAGAGAGGGAGACCACACCCACGGAAAGGACTCTAAAATCTTCCCAGGTTTTCTCTCCACAGCGAGAGGTTTTATTATTTAGCATTATTCTTTTCCTGTGTGTTTGTTAAATAAATAGCTTTTTTCTCCTTTCACTTTCCTTTGAGGAATTTTTTCCCGAACCTGTTGGGGGAGGGGTGGCTGTAACCTGCCTTCTATAGAGGAGACGTTCCTCCCAGAGCGTTCCTCCGAATTTTTGTCTCAAACTAGGACACTTGAAAAAGTGCCCCATGTAATGAAGCAGAATATGGGAAAATACCTCATGATTGGTCTCATGTGAGTTGTAAGGGGACTGATCTCCAGTCCAGAGGAGAGCTAGCAGAGAAGCTAGAATCTCTTTTATGCTAAGCTGGTGTTGAAAAATATCCATTATCTCCTGAAAAAGATTAGGGAGTTTTTCTGTGCTCTGAGAAGGTGCACCAACCCTTGAACCAGTGATCCTGATCCTTTCATGCCACCTGAGTGGTTCAGAGAGTAGGTAGTTTGTCTGCAGATGTCCATCAGGTAAAGACTTCCCCACTGAGTGGGAATTACCAACTAGCAGAGAAATCATGGAGGTGCCTCCAGCCTCGCACAGGCAGGACACACGATGGAGCCTGCCTGGCCATCCCAGCCCTCCTAGGCTGCCCTGACTTTCCTCTGCAACCATCATTTGAAATCTTGTGCGCTGGAGGGCACGCCCAAGAGCGCCAGGCATGTCAGTCCAGGTGAGACAAAGTGTGATGATTAACACCCTGCAAAAAACGACACAAAGGTGAGGAGGCTCCTCTGGGTACCATCACAGCCACTTGAAGTGGATGAATTATCTTGGCATAATCTGCAGCTCCTGGAGACTTCATATTGCCTGGAGCCTTATGCTGCTCCCACTAGGGGCTTGCATTCAAACAGCACATAAATGCAAAGTCTTGCCCCAAGAAATCCCTCTTTCTCCTTGGAGAGAAATCCCTCTTTCTCCTTTCTCCACCCCCAATCTCACCCCGCTGTGCAGCACGCAGAGATCCCTGCAAGCACAGGCTGTGCACCAAGTCCAGGCAATAAGTGATTTGGTCGAAGACACAATATTTACAGGCTCTCAGGAGGCTTCCTGGAAAAATCTGTGAATTAATCAATGCATAATAAGACAGTGCAGTATCTTCAAGGATTTCTTGTAGCCTTCTCCTAGAGCTTGGGTTTAATATTTCTCTTTACAGCAGTCATCTCCATATATCTTCTGTAATGCGGTGGAATCAGTGCCTTGGAGAATTTTTTTTGAATTCTAGTTGTCAGACAGCTATAGACCAATTAATCTAGAAGTATGCACATTTGGGGATGATATTCTCCAGTGACTCAGCAATGTAACAGATGGAAAAATATTTCATATTTATTTCCATTCCATTTCTATATTGGAAATGAACCCAGACATTTTATTTTTTTTGACAGTCAGACAACATCTGTTGAGAACACTGTCAGCTGAATTACAACCTCGCTGGCAGGTAGTTGGGTAGACAGCATGAATTACTTTCAGCTATTCTGTATGTGGTTAAATCTCTTTTTCTACTACATTATTTTCATTATAACTGCTGGATTTATGGATGTTGACTAGCTGTACATTGTATCACTGAGAGTTTAAGTTCAGTCACATAAAGATTTGATGCATTAAGATGCTGAGCATTAAGTTGTGATATCAATGGATTTATTTGTACTCATTCCTTAGCCAAGACCAATTAAAGGAAGGGATATTTTGGAGGGAACAGGCCAGGGGCTTGGAGGAGATGCACTTCACTGCCATGGAAGGAACTCAAGTGTGGGAGTGACTTGGAGGATTTAGTCCCAGGAGCTGGTGTAGTCCAGACATATCACAGTCTGAGATATCTGAGCTGAGCGAGAGGCTGCCAAGTGCTCTCTCTCCTGGTGCAAGCAGCATACTAGACTTCTGGCAGTTCCCAAACAAAATTTTTCCTGTGGAAGCAGGTGTGGAAGTTGAGGCCTTCCATGGTGAGAGGATGAGGAGCCCGAGCACCGGAGGAAGCCTGATCTGAGGGAAGGGATTTGGTATTTTTGTGCAGAGATCAAAACTCCCTGAGCAGCAGAATTAGCAGTTTCATCTAGGCTTGTTGTCCTGTGTCTTGTATGCTTTATCTCAATGCAGTAAACTCTGTTCCTGCCCTCCTGAGCACTCTCCACACTGCCACTCTACTCTGCGACAGCACGGTCAATTCTGCCTCTGCTGCTATTGCCCCTCCACAATACTCTAAGCTCTCTTTCTGCTTTCTTTTTCTGCTGTTGAGCAAGACACTGTGTGTGATGATCAGAGACACATACATGTTAATTTTCTAGAGAACATATGGCTGTGGACTGGCCAGCTGCTGCCAAACAGACTGAACAACAGCTGAGTTCTTCTCCCCTTTCTATCAGACATTTCAGATTTTCAGCAAATATGTGTGAGTGTCCTCTAAGATGTCTACTGTCTGCCAAATGCAATTATGGTAAACTGATGGACAGATAGGACAGACAGGGTAAGCACAGTTGTGGAATACTAGGTTAAGAATCATAGTAAACAAGTGAGTAATGAGGGAAATATTTGCAAAACATTAGTTTAATTCCTTGGGTTCTATGCTATCCTTTAACTGATTTTATTCAGCTTCTTCTTTGGGATAGGAATTAGATGTTCTTCTCCGTTTATTTGGTACTTAACATAATTTGCTCACAGCGTACATATGAAGTCAGACTGGTTACATCCACTCGACCATATGCGTATGTGTGTATTTACACACATGTGTACAAAGATATCCAAACCCAAGGGCGATCACTGCTGTTAGTTATTAAAAACTTGAAGTTTTAAAAAAGTTCAAAGTTTCTAAACAGGATTGCTCTGTCAAACTGGATAAAAGTGGAGTATACAAGTAGATAAAGTGGAAACCACAGGCTTAAGTGATGGGTTTAAGCAAAGAAATATGCCGATGCCCTAGTGCCTGTCTACAGGTACCAGTCGGGATGCTTGGCAAGTGACAATGGCATGACAAGTTGTCCAGCCTCAGGTAAGGCTTAGTGAGTGCCCCAGTCTGTTCATGTGCTGTGAGACAAGCAGAAGGTAGCATGGACCACTGATGGTTGCTTTTGTGGAGGGAAACTAAGGCACTTGCATTTGCCAGGAGCTGAGCCTGCTAATAGAGATGACTCGTAGGTCAGAGGCTCTGAGTGTCCTGCCTTGTGCTCTACCTGTGAGCTCTTGCCGAAGCTTGGAGGAACTTTATGTTCTGCACTGCTCACTTGTGTGAAAATAAAAATCCAAGCAACTATTCTTTAAGTTTCTCAGTAACACTGAAGTTTGCTGCACAGTCATTGTCACTGCATAAAGGCCCAGACAAAGACCTCTGCATGTATTCAAGGCCTCCATCATAAAATGATTCTTGTTATTTTCCAGTGGCTCCAGTGCTTTAAATTAGCCCATACATTTCAAGAAACCACAGAAATTACCAACTTTACTCAGAAAAATTGAATGTCTATTTGGTCCCTTTCCTTGTCAAAAATGAGATTTCTGGTTGCTAAACAGAAGTTTGTTGAATTCCAGGTGGAAACTACAAATAAATACTTAAACATGTGCAATAAAGCACTGCCACCAAGTAGCCAACTAAACTATAGATTTAAGGCTTCTTAAAATTGTGTTAAAATATTCTCCCAGAAGCCCTTCCTTTATTCTCTTTTTCTTTTTTTTTGGTTTTTTTTTTTTGGCATCAGAGGATGGCTTTAGTTTTATTACTGTCTTATGCATCACATTACAGTCTGATGGCCACAATCTGGCAAATTTCTTCCTTTAATGAATCTTTTTTGATCTTTGTTGATTAGCAAGGCATTATTTGTGTGGAAAGCATTTCAGAAACAAGGGGGAATTTTTTGTCTTGGATGTTATTCTAATTGAGCCATGGTTACAGTTCTTCACAGATACTTCTTTTTGCTCTGTTGTTTTATTAGGTTATGGAGGTTTTAAGACAAAAGGTGATGCTCCTTTTAACCAGGAAACACAGCACTGTTTAAATTTTGCAAAACAAAGAAGCTCAGTGAAGTTCAAAAGTCTTCATGGCCACTGACCACCTGCTGAAATGATCTGTGGGTGAATCACTTGCTGATCCAAAATGACCTGAGGCAAAATTTCCCTTTAAAGCTAACCCACATATCTTAGGATGCAAAACCACATCATGTCTTTAATAAATTCTCAATTTCTCATCCAGAACTTTGAGGTATGGTGAACTATCCCCAAGACAATAAAAGTGCAAAAAATAACCTTCATGATGCCTTTGTCAACCCCATTATGGTGAGCATAAAGTCCCAGACCTGGTACAGGGACTATGAGGTGGCTGCTAGATGGACTGAGTTACATATACACTGTGCCTACAGGTGAGTAACTGTAATAGGAATATTACATTTTCCATCTGTAATAAAAAGATAGGAAATAAAATAATTTAATATACAAATAGTTTAAAAGGTGTTCCACCTCCTCTGGAAACAGGGAGGGGAAGACTCGTAGTAGTGAGGAGTATTTAGTAGCTGGAAAGAAGGGGGAAGCCATTCATGAGACAACCCTACAAGGCTGAAAGAGAAAAACGTGCATGAAAATGTGGCAGAGCATGACATCGAAACTTCATCAGTCATGTAGCCTGTTTAAACCAATGTCTTGTCTTCCACAGGAAATCAGTAGAGCTGGAGGACTTAGCACTATCTAGGTAGTGTCAACAAAAGTAGCAATGAAAAATAGTGTGGCTCAAGGGGTGACACATACAGATCTTGCAGCTAGGGTTTAGGGACTTGCTGCAGACAAGTATGTCCTTTTAATTGCCCTTCTCACATCCCTTAGATAAAAACAACGCAGAGGAGTAATCTCAAGAGGCATATAGTTCTCTCTAAATGTGAAAGATACTAAGCAAACATTCTTCTGCCCACAGAGACTGTAAAAGCTCTTCTCACTGTAAAGCTTGTGTGCCATCCCCTGTTTCTGTACTTACACGAAGAAAGCAAAGGCTAACAGAAGTTTAGGAATCACATGGGAAAGAGCTTCTTTTGTCTGTGGATCTTTCAGACCATGGGAAGCCCTCTGGGCCAGGAAGAATGTGAAATATTCCCTTGGTTGGGCTTGACCTTCATTATGCCTTTCCCAGACCGCTTGTTGACGCTGATTTTGTCATATCAGAACAGGGCTGGAATATGGTGATTTTACCAGAATGTAACCAAAATAAAAACCCTGTGAGGATGATGTGTCTGTGCTCTTGTCAATAGTTATCCTATATTTTTCTTTCTCCCCTTTCCTATATTGCTACGGAGAGAGGTAAGTTCAGTCTGTGCGGGAGGGTACTGCATACAAGCTGGGTGTGAGGCAATGCGAGGCAAAGGCTCCATGAAGTCTGTAGCAAGGAACAGCAGGCATCACTGATGTGCGATTTTGCAGGTAAGAAGCCAAAATGTGAACAGAAACCAGTTTCGCTTACATTCTTCCAAAAGCAATTAAATACAGTAAATTCTGTGTAGTGCCAATTAGTAACGTTGTGATTGGAGGAGCAAAACCCCAGTAAGAAGAGTGGCTGAGCACAGGTGAGGTGGGAGCTGATGAAGCACTGAGGAAGTTAAAGGAGTTTTTCTTGTCTTGTTGCTGGCAATCTGGGAAGTGAGGTTGTCAGTGTGACATTTCTCATCTGTACTTCAGGTTTGTTAATTTGTTACTCTGTTTTATTTGTTCCCACAACAAATCAGTGCATCCTGTTCAGTGGGACAGTCTGGAGTTTTGCCTGTTACTGCCCGACCAGCTCACACTGCCACTGCCCTGCCTCCGACTCCCGTAAGCAATCACAGCAGTACGAAGCAGATGCAAAGCCCTGAATCTCCGCAACTTCCTGCGTGACAGTGAGGTGAAGTCAAGCTGTAAAAAAAAGATCCCCTCCATAGACTTCAGCTGACTTTGCAGATAGGTTGGAGGAAGAAATAGGATATGTGCTGCCTGACTGACAGCGTGGAAATAGCCCTGACCTTGCCAACACTTGTACCTGAGCCAGCCTGTCTGCATGTGAACTGTCCTCTAGAAATTGCTGAAATCTTTTATTTGTTCAGAGCAAATATGTGTTGGAAGGACTGAACCAAAATGGCAACTTCAGGTGTTAGTCACGTAGTTAGTCAACTCCCCTCAAAAATTTTAAGGGACAAGACTGGTTCTGCTTTCTTGCTTCATTTGGAAGAGCGGGGCAGGCATGTGAATAGGCAGTAGCTGATCCAGAAGATCCTCCGAAAGTTGTCTGATGCTGGCTGTTCTCCCATGGGACTGGTAATGCCACCGTGCTCAACATGCACAACGTGGCTGGTGTGGGTCTGTAAGAGCCAGGGTCTATGGGGGCCATGGTCTCCGTGTCTTGGGGTGACATTATGATGTGTATCCCCTATCGCTTGCTCTATGCCCAGACATGATTCCTGTGCCTTTCTGTATCTTTTAAACTGGGTGCAAGGGGATACACATCATAAAGTCCTCTGAAAATTTGTCTCAAACCAGGACACTCTGAGACGCCCCATTTACCTCCAGTGTGATGATGCCTCTGTAACACAGGCACACAGTGTGGGGACACAAATGTCTGAGCTAACAACTTCTACAAATTGAGCTCTTTGCTTTAAGCAAAGAAGCTTTAAATTGTACAGAATTCACATTGTTGTCTGCTTCAAATTTCAAAGATATACCTGTAGAAGTGGTTTTAATACTTTGCATATTGAACAATCACCACGAGTCCTTCAAAGTCCTGTTTCTGTGCCTGAGCTACTATTTCTGGGCAATTTGGGATGGAGGCTGCTGTGTGCATGTTTAAAAAGTCAGTATGTGTAGATTGGAATGAGAAATACATGAAATGTGGAGCTGTTCAGAATTTCTATTTCATTTCCACCTTAAATATTCAGGTATTGTTTAATTAAAATTATTTCACCTCAATTATTGCAGCTAGCCACAGAGAGTCAGATTGCAGACAAAATTAAAAGTTTTTTTTTAAAGACTGTATTTGCCTTTTTTTTTTTTTTCTTTCACTATAGCTTGAGATATTCTTCTGTTAGAATGTGGTGTAGGATTCCCTTTATGACGTTCTGGTGCATTGTTGTGAAAGGAATTATCATGTTGCAAATTCAATAACCTGCCTTCAAGGTCAGTTAGCAAGAAATCATAGGTCATAAAGGAACAAAACCTTGTTAAACTTAATATCCTCCGTAACAAAGCAGGAAGGGTGAGAGGAGTTCTAAAAATTTCAGAGGTTTTGGTTTTAATCAGCTTTGAAAATTTTGATCTCATTTGAAATGTGAGTTTCAGATTATTATCCTGCTTTCTGTAACACAGAAAGTTTGTTCATAAGGTGAAAATCCACTGTGTGCCAAGATTCAGTTTAGAGAATGTTTTTATGGCTATCTAATAAACTTTGAAAATACGGGTTTATAATGGAAATGCTGACTGACTCCTTATTCTAACAAGACTGGTGGATGCTGCTGTAATGTACCGTGTAATTTATAGGAGTCACCTGTTAAGCCATCTGGGACAGAAAGTTTCCCAACTTCTAAAATGTTGGTAACTTGATTACCCTTATGAACTTCATTTTACAATCATACCAAATGCAGCCTATGCCAGCCCATCGTATTCTTGGGCTGTCTTTTTATATTTATCCAAAAAATTAAAAAGAGCTCTTTAAATTACCCCAATATGAGTAGTAGTGGAGGTTAGAAGGGTGATGCTGGTGCTTTGATTTATTGTTTATAGGTGTCATTTGGAGTGAGTCCTGGGGTAAAATAAAAGTTTCTGTTGTTACTCTTCAGCTAGGGAAAGTGTTGGGTTTTTTTAAAAGGGGCTTGGGGCTTTTAAAAATTGGCTGCACTATATTAGTCCACTGGGCCTTTCACAGGCTGGAGGACTGAACAGAAAGAGAGGTTAATGGAGAAAGAAAGATGATGAATGATGTGGGATCATTAATGGGGGATCGTTAATAGGCATCAGCTAGAAAAGACCTGTCTGTGAGTTTATGGGAGTAGCAATGTCTCTTGCAGTAGTAAACACCTGAATTTTCCTTGGAAGCCAGTGATCAATGAGAAGCAACTTCAGTTTGTCACTAGTTTGTTATTTTTTTCTCCAACTGTTTTTTTCTCATCTATAGTAATTTTCCTGTGTTCTTCATTTAGTTTCATAGTACTCTGAGTAAGAGGTTGTTGTCAGCAGGAGTTTCAACTCAGCATTTGGGATTCTTTAAGATATTTAGCACGGAGAATTGCTGTTACTTTGCTAAAAGAAACATCCATTTTTGCAGATGATGTGATGAAGCTAAAGCACTGAACATCAGGTGATCATTACAGGCATTTTGCATGGGAATTAGAGCAATATTAGCCTTTCCCCCACGTTGCAATTGTAGTACTTAACGTTTTGCACTCCTGTTGAAGTGTCAATGAATGCAGCTTGGCATTTTCACCCCAGCTGTTACAAGGTGTTGCTCAATACTCTTACACAGATGCTAATGTCCAGTGAACGTCCAGCTAGCAGTAGTCTTCAGACAGCCTGACAGACAAGCTCTGGCCTTGTAGGAGAGCCAGATGTTTCTGGGCAGCCTGTCGGAGACCGTGGAGCCGACTCCTATGGGAATAATGAGCATCCCAAGCCGCAGTGCTTTCCACACCATATGTAAGAGGCATGTCGCCCAGCTCTGTCCTCCCTGAATACACGTAGGGCAGATGAAATATTTATGAAAAATAACTCCGAATGAGAATTCCAGCAAAAGGAAAACCCTGTAGTCCGCAGGCAGTTCCCCACCCTCAGGAAGCAGGTGAAGAACTGACTGAAACATCCAAACCAGATAGCAATCCCATTGCTTAATGTGCTACTGGCAACTTCTCAAAAATTAGGGTGATGGGGTGCAATGAGATTATACATATATTGGCACGGACTCATATTCCCTGGTGCCTTCTCTTCATTTTAATTTTCAGGTTTTTATGTATCTTTCAGAACTCTAGACACTCTATCAAGGTAATTGAAGCATTAGTTTGTCTGCTGCTTGGAAATATGTGAGGATTTGGGAGTCATAGTGGACACAGCTGAGGATTGGCTTTCAGTGCAATGCTATGAAAAAGGAAGGTGGTGCATATCAAGTCAGTATAGGGAGGTGATCTCCCCTCTCCACTTACTATTTATAGGGCTGAAAACTTGCACTCTTGTACTGGAATGCAAGAATGGAAAGATGGGCCATTAACACCTGAAGATGTAAAAAGCATGACCTAAATGCTTGTCTGACTATTTACTGAGATCTTTCATGCAGTGGGAATACATAGCAGTTAAGGATTCTGACCTCAATAACAAAGGCAGAACAAAACCCTGGATACAGTTTGGCACCAAACAGATACAGCAGAGAAATGAGACAAATATTTAAGCGATGCTAAAAAAATGACTGAGCTACCAAGGGAAAAACTGAGTTCTACATCTCCTGAAAACTTCATACCAAGACTTGTTGGAGAATGCATATAAGCCAAAAAATTTCTGGGACTTAATAAAAAAGTAGGTGAATGGAATTATATGGTCAGTGTTGTACTTTTGGTCTTTAGGAGTGGAAGTAGAAAGGAAGATGAGTTTAAAGGGAGCTAACAGCCTGCTGCAGGGCAGGCTTAAAAGAAGACAGAGCACAGACAGCGATTGATAGTGATCATAACTATTTTTTTTCTATTTTTAGCTCTGTCTTTTCAGTGACTGCATTCGAGGATGGCAAGAGACCACGTACCATTACGTAACCGTTTGAGTGAAAAGAATTTTCCTCAAAAGTACTTGGGACACTAAGCAGATGGCAGCAACTTAATCCAATCCAAAGAAGGAATAAGTGAAATCACTCAGTCAGTTACATTCACTGGGGAAACTTTCTGATTCTCTCAGATCTAATGGAAAAAGAAAATAAAACATTACTGAAACTGCCACGTATATGTATTTTTATTACAGCAGAGCAATCAGTTGTCTTTTGTTTTCTTAAATTGATATTATTGACAAAATTATGGGGGTTTGGGGGTTTTTAAAATTACCTTTTAAATCTTCCTTAACAGTTTCTTATCACATTTCATATTAATTGAACTGATACTGACACAGAAATGCTGTAGTTTGTAACTACGTGAGATCAGACGAATTGCAAACTCTGTCTACTTGCTTTGCTGTTGTGTTTTTCCATGGGAGTCAGCAGAAACCGTGGTTGAGCACTCGCATCTGCCCACAAAGCCAGACTAGGAAATGAACTTCCCCAAAGCTTTCTCAACATAACATCATGGAAAACAGCTGGAAGGAGGAAAGCAGTGGGGCAGAGCTAATTCAGTCCATAACTTTGTGAAAATCAGGTGCTTCGTGCTCTTCTGGCAAGGTTTGGATCTGCAGTAAGTCTATGATAGTAGGTGAAAAAGTATCTTCCCTCTCCTTCCTTCTAAAGTATGACCTCTCACCTACTGTCTCAGGAGAAGCATTTTTCATCTCTAGCCAAAGAGGCTTCCACAATAGCTCTAACAGTTTTAAATGCACCCAAAATGCCAACCTTTAAGCTCCTAGGGAAATTACAGACAAATATGTGTTTGCTGAGCTGTATTGCACCCATTGTCATTGCCGTTCTCAGTGACACATGCTCCTGCCGATGAGATATCTGGATGCAAAGCAGAATATGCAGTAAGAATGTGGTTACTGCTAAGAGTTTGCTCTCTGAAACTAATTTCCCCTTAAAAAGAAAACTGTTTTAATTTTCACCATTCAGTTAATGGTAAGGCGCAGTTTTAAATTCAATTAACTTTCCAGGGCACAAGTACTTACTGTCAGTGCACAGGTGTGGCAAGGCACAGTGTCCCAGCCAGGGCCCATCCTGCCATCGCAGCCAGGAGCAGGGCAGCCGGGGACAGCCCCAGGCATTGGGACAAGGAACGTGTGAGGAGGACACAGGAGAAGTTATTACGGCACTCAGGGTCCTGGAATTTATTGCACATCCACAAAGGGTTTCCGTGCATGGATTCGTGCCTGTGTGTAGAGGTGCACTGGCCACATTCCACCTCCCACTTCATCCTGATGTGCAGCTCCATCACCTCCTCCTCTGCTCACCACCCACCCAGCTTCATCCCGCCAATGGGTGTCCCTGCCGGAAGCACAGGTCCCTGCAGGTCACAAACCCATTCCAGCCTGTTTTAGAAAGAGTGAGTTCAAGCACGGTAATCCTTGAAAGGAATCCCTGATTTGGAATCATTGTGAATTTGGAGTCATCTTCCAAATCTTAGTCCTCCAGCCCCTGAATGTGTCAGTTTCCAAACCCTGCTGTCAGGTCTTCCTTCTTTTCTGTGTATCTGGTTACAAAATGAGATGAAAAATAATTTTTGTGGAAGAAATTGGAAAATGGAAGACAGTGGCTACTATTTTCAGCTTTGAATGAGCAGAAAATAGAGGACTGAATTTTGCCTGTAAAGAAATTGGGTAATGATAATGTAGATGGAAGCAACTTTCTCTCTGAGCCCCTAAACTTGGGAGCAATAGAAACACAGTTGTGTTTGTAGGCTTATTCTAATAATGTAGTATACAAACTGAGCACATGTAAGTAGAAAGCAGAGAATTTTATCTTGAAATTTTCACACTACCACAGAGAAAGCAAACTTTAAAAAATATGCAGAATATCACTTCAAGAATGTTTCACTTAGAGCTTAATGTTCTTTTTATTTTGTAAATTGATTAAAAGCAAAGGAGGTACAGCTAGTAACAATCACTGAAAAGTTTTTGCAAAAAATATGCTTTTCAGAGTGCAATACTTTTCTTCCAGTTCCTCACTGAGGAGAACTAGGATTTATTTATTGTGCTGGATAAAAATATTGAAGTAATAGTAGGCATTTTTTTATGACTTCTTATTATCATAAATTAATTCATTTTCAAATCAGATTCAATCAAACCTCAATTTATAATAATAAAATCCAGATTTGCCTGCCACTAGAGATATGTCCTACCAAAAATAACAGACTTCAGGGGGTAATTAAAATATGTTCTGTATACAATATATGATTTTAAAATTTCCCTTCTGTACCATATAAGCAATGCCCAGAGAAGGTGTGGGTTTTGGGTGGAACTGGTTGAATAATATTTAAAAAAAAAAAAAAGAAGAAGAAGAAGAACTACATTGACCTACATTGTAGGTTTTGGCTCAGCCCTGCAGTAAGACTGTTGTACAAACGACCCTGCATCCCAGGAGTAATCCTGGGAACATGGCACTCAAAGTATCTCAGAAAAATGTGACTTAGTGTACCTCTGTGCTGCACAGCTGGTTGATTGTCACCTGCTGTGACCTCTCTCACATGTGCTAGAGCACACGTGCACGCTACGATGCTGTACCTAGTCTGCAAACGTGTTTGCAGGGACACATTCTGTGGTTCTTGGTGCTAAAACACTTTTAATCACTTCCCAGCCCAGCAAATGGTGTGTCCTTGCCTTGCTGTGCCATGGTCTCCACTTCCTGTTGGCCTCTTGGGCACAGTCAGCCATCTGTACCTTTAAATCCACTTTTACTGTTGTTTGCCATTGGGAAACAAGGCATGCCTTACATTTTATTCCCCCTAGAAACTCGGGGAGATGCCACAGTGGTTTGGCCTCAGAGATGCCAAGAGATGTCCAGTGGCCAAGAGGCAGGCAGGGGCCAGGTGGTGATCAGAGGGATGGGAACAGGCTGCATCCCAGTGAACTGCCCGTGAGAGGGCTGCCTTTGGGTGATTTCTTCATTTCAGCTCCATTTGGCCTTGGTTCTCTAACTTGATATATCTGGAAGGTGTTTAGTTCCCTGCTAAAATACATGTCTAATGTCAATGAGACAATTGCCATCTGAGGATGGTCTCCTCCTGCCACTCCAAGCCCAGACAAGGGGCTGGGACCAAGCAACGAACTCACTGACTTAAAATCAGAGGAGGTGGAGTCCCAGTGGCTGAAACCAGTGCAGAGCCTCAGGCAGGGCAGTGTGCCCAGGTACAGAGGTATCCTTGCAGTTAAAAACTTGTGGTTCTCCAGTTTTCATCTTTTGGCTTACATGCATTAGGTTGTTGCCAAGTAAAAGTCTTCAAGGGTTTTTTTTCCTGGAGGGGATCTGCAGTGCTGCCAAGTCTGAACTTCTTGAGTGTCCTCATCCTCCAAGTGCTCTCAAGGGCTTCCTGAGGGGCTTTTCCCGCAATGCCCATGGGATGGCCCAGGGCAGCCCAATCCACCCTTGATCCCCTTCTGAGCACTGAGGATCTCCCAGAAGAGAGGACCCCTTGGCAAAAGGAGCTGGTGCCTCGAGGCATACCTGCATAGAGCCAGCCCAAGCCCAGAATCACCTGGTCCTCTGGCAGCTTAAGATAACCTTGTGCTCATCTTCTGCCATACTTTAAAGCAGGACTGTCTTCAGATGTTTCAGCTAATGTGCAAATTGCCAGTTAATTCTGTCCTAGAGATAAGAAAGGGCTTCCAGCAACTGGGCTTTCATGTCAGTCTACATGCCATCGACATATTACTGTGATAAAATATGATTTTCAATAATTGTTTTTCTCTAATTTGGAATGTTTATCAAACATTTCAGCATTTTCTGTGTCTCTTTTCCACTTTTTTAATAAAAAAAAAGAATCCACAGGACGAGATACAGAATTTCCTGTTAAGAAAATTGGAATAAAATATCTATTTTCAGGCCTCATTAATCACTACAGTTTCAGTGCATCTGGGGATCTGTGGTTTCATCCTCCCCAGCAGTCCACACTCTCGAACCCACTGTATCTTCTGTAAAGAGCAGAGGTCAGTCTGTGTCTTGGCAGTGTTATTCTGCACTCTACTATTACCGCAAATGCTGCTTGCTGATTTTCTGTTGACACCCTGAATTTGTCCTGTCAATTTTCTTTGCTTTGTAATGAGCATTTTAGCAAATTAAATGCTCATTGCAAGAAACTTATTTATTTTCTATTTTGTTGTTTTTCCCACCCCTCCTAATCAGCCTGTTGTTTCTCATGGTTGAATAAGTATAAATAATTAGCACATCAAAAAATCAGATTTCGCCTATTGAAAATTATTGAGCCTGAAAAGGAGGCTGCATCAATCAAATTGGTTTCTGCAATTGTTTCCTCAGTTCTACTCTGTGAAACTTTCTAACAAACTTGGGAAATATGGATAAGGCTAGCCACAGCTCTTTTGGAAAAAGAAGTATCTCCCCAGCTCCCTCAGATTTTTCCCTGAGGGTCTATTTATTTAGTGCTGAGCTTTGCCAGACCACTTGATACTTCTATTCTAACACACAAAAACAGTTACAGTATATAAATGATTCAGAGATACATTTTGAAGTAATTAAATGCAGAGCAGTGATGCAGAAAATTAGTCAAAATTAGTGTAAAATTATGATAACCACCACGCTGAGTATTGAGTGCAGTGGAAGCTGCAATGGTAGTGGAAAAAACCGGAAGGATTATGGTTTAAGTCACAGTCCTGGAAGTCAAAAGACCAATGCTCAGTCCTAGTGCGACCTTGAGCAACTCACCTAACTTCTGTTCCTCATCTTGCAAAGGGGGATAATCGCTCTCTGCTACGAAGAAGGAAATTTACCAATTTTTATAAATTACTTCTAGATGCTGTGATATAAAATGCACTGACACCAGGGTCAGCAGGATTTTCCTTCCTAGAAATCTCTAGGAAAAAGAGACTGTTTATGTAGCTTATTTATTTTGGAAAGCATTCTCAGAGATGTTTTCAATGGTGAAGTCAGATGCTCCTTAACTTTTGGCAGAACTGCATCATCCTTGACTCCATCCACATCCCGAGCAATCCTGTTTATTCTGTGTTTCATATGAAGAACTGTTGCTCCTTCCTCCTCTCCATGTCCCTTCCTGTGCTCAGGGTGTAAGGCTGAGCAGGATGGAGGACAAAAGGGCATAAGGCACAGCCTTGGCTGAAGGTGCTGGTGGAGCCGGACTCATGAGAAAATGCCCTCTGTGAATTATCCCCTTGGATGTGTCCCATAGCCTGCCTGCTCCCTCTCTACACCACCAGCCTGGAACACGCCTCAGTAAAGTGGATGGGGTTTGGGAGAGCTCCTTGCAGGGGTGCGACAGAGAAAAGGGATTGAAACTGTCAAAACTGGTTTTGGTGTGCATGAGGGTGTGCATCCAGTGCAGGTACGTGCTCAGGGCCAGAAGTCTGAATACAGTCAGGAGTCACCTCGGGTCTGGTCTGCAGAGGGGGCCCAGGAGAGCAGTACAGATATCCATATATACAGATCTTCACTATCTCTGGACCTTTTCTTTCTGTGAAACACAACCACACTCTACTATGACCAGGTTGCTCTGGTGCTGCAGCCATTGCCTGCAAGGCTGGGCACCTCTGCTTCCCTGGGCTTTTCCTGTTCTCTGCCATCTCTTACCTGGTGAATTGCCTGGGAGCTCCTTGGAGGAAGGAATGCAGTTTAATTCTGTGTCTGTGCAAGGGCTCCTGCATTGAGGTTCTGACCCTTGCTGGTTTTTAGAACATTATTTTAATGTGGGTAAAAATTACATTTGTCACTTCATGCTTGTTTCCATCAAAGCTGCTGAGCCCTCAGGTTACTCCCAGAGGTTTTATATGTGTGCAATTCCTAGAGCAGGAGGCTCTGAATGATACAGATTTAGAGACAACCTGTTTATGCCTGATGGAAAAGACAGGATAGATCGTACTTTGTTTGCATGTTGTTTCCAAGTATAAATGTTTCAATAATTTTGATTAACTTTTTTTTAAGTTCATGAATACAAAAAACAGATTTGTGAGAGTTAGCAAAAGAACAGTTATGTTGGATGTGTCCTGGGTGTGAGGCAAATTCTCGTCTTGTACGTTCAACTCAGGTTCTGGACACAGCAGAGAGAGGACAGCAAACAAGTCTGATAACAAAGCTAATGCTGTAGGTGATACTCCAACAAAATTGTGGGGAGTCCTTGTTTCTTTTTAGACCTAAGAAGCAGATTCTTCTAAGATGTGGTAGGAGCCAACAACAACAGAAACAATCTGAAAGCCTGGTTTGGCTGTAGGAGTTGCAGAGGAGCCAGGTTAGGTGTTTGCTGCAGCGCCTTCAGGGTATATCAGCCACTGGAGCAAGAGACCCACTGGAAAAGCAGGGAAAAGCAGGAAAAGCTGTGGGGAGAAGAACAAGGCATTGGTGATGAGTCATCTGCTAAGGACCAATTTTTGTATGATCCAGGCCAAACTAAGCTGATTCCTACTTTAAGCAAGATATTCGTAAGAAAGTGGTGGTGAATGGATGGAGGAATCCTTATTGAGATGGGGTCATCTTGATTTATTCTTTTATCATCAGTAAGGCTTTCTGTTCCAGTCTGATGAGTATTTGGGAAGTGCACGAGGTAACCAGGAACCAGTTGGTTTTGTTTTGTTCCCTGGAGAAAAAGAATTACTGAGTCGTGTAGTCACTGTTGTTGTGGGGGACCTCGACCTTGCCAAGGCCACCTGGCCATGGGAACGTTTTGGACCTCTGTGTCCAACAAATCCCTCCTCTTCCATGGAGCCCTCCGTGTGCAGGGCCTGATGGGCGGCTCCATACTGGCACCCATGGCACTGTTCGGGCACTAAAGGAAAAGCAGAGTGAGAGGGAGGGCAGGGATGAAGGCAAAGAAAGAGGCAGTGAAAGAGAAATGCAGTGGGCTGGAAGGACAACGATGATGGGAATGGGAGAAGAGACTGTAAGTGCTCAGAAAGATGCAGAGTTATAATAAATAGCTTTAATAGCTTGAAGCTCTTCTGACAAAAACAGGAAGAAGAACTTAGAAGAAGTAAATAAAGGAAGGTTAGAAAGAAAGATCACAAGATAGAAGAAAGCAAAAGAAAGGCCAGTTAGATTAAAGAGAGAGACAGTGAGGAAAGCAGGCATGGTGGGTGTGAGAAGGAAGAAACTCTTGGCTGGCTGTGGGTCAAGAAGGAGAAGCACACACAGAAAGCTCACGAGTGACCAGGGGAGGGCTGCTGATGGGGAGGATGAGAAGGTACAGCCGGGGGGGCTCTGCACCAGGGTTGTCTTCTGCGGGCCACTTCCACTGGCAAGTTTCAGTGGGAGCCTGATTTCACTGGTCAGTGACGGGTCTTGGGATTTAGCTCTTTAAGTCATAACACGCTGATGTAACACAGCTGTCAAATTGTGTAATTTACATTTATGTAACTCCTGTTATTCCAATCTGGACTAAGAAAAGATTGCACTCTGCCAAAACCTTTCCTGCTTGAAACATGATGAAATATTACCTCACTAACACTGCATGTACTAATTAAAGTACACTAATTAGTTATTTGAGAGCCCAAAGGTTAGGCACACATGGATTACCCACCATAATTTGGGGGGCGGGAGGGGGAGCACATGCACAAAATAGTCTCTCTAGGGTTCCCAGTGGGAATATTTCCTCCTCCCTGCCTCAAGGTGCTCTTGGCCACTTCTTTGAAGCTGCATTAAGATATGTCTACCCAATTACAAATGTAACAACAACGCCGCTTATGCTCTGTAAATCCCTGTCTAGAAATCGCCACATTATTTTTCCTTGGACTTTTTTCATTTAGGACTGATTCCTGACCTGTTCCCTAAGTGAAGGCACGTGGAAGGCGCTGCAGCATGACCTTGCAAACTGACGTGGTGCAGGGGCAGCTGCAGCTTTGGGCAGTCTTCAACTCTTTGCAGCTTTGGGTCTACAGCATTCTCAGTGCAGGAAGACACCAGAGCTCAGTGATGCACGATGTCAAGTGATGTGGCCATGGCTGCACAGCCCTTACTATTACTTGCATGCAATTTTATGTTTATATTAGTCCAGTGTATATAGACCCCACTAAAGAATCTGGGGATTTGTGTTGTTTCATGCTGTACCAACTTAAAGAGAAAATACAGGATCTAAGGTATCTGCCCCAGAAGGCTTGCAAACTGCATGATTTATTTGGCAGAGGAGTAATTTATTTACTCCTTTCTGGTTCTTTGCTACCCACTTGTAAAATGTTTATGTGAGCTCCTCTCTGATGGCTGGTACTTCTTTAGTTGAATTATTTGAACTCAGAAAATAAATTCTTTCTTTCACTAATGGATTTCCAGTAGTGTTTCTAACATGTTTCTCTTTAGCTATTTCTCTCTGTAAAAGGGTCTGAGCCATTCCCACTGGGAAATCTTTATGAGTCTGTTGGCTGACAAGGTTCTGGCCCATTTTCACCTAAAACCACCATGATTTGAATATGGGGGCTTGAGGGCCTGGAAGTTTTAGGCCACAATAGTCACTTCTCAGCTGATCCTCCCAGCAACAACCCAGTCCGAGAGTTTTCCAGGGATAAGAAAGTTGGGGCATAAGTTCCTCTCAGCTAGCTGAGGTAATTGAACCATGGTAATTGCCACATACTTGGTGATACTTAGTCTGCCAAGTGCCAAATAGAAGAGAGGAGGCTGCTTCTAACACCTTTCTAGGAGCCTCTGTGAGTGATTCTCCCTGGGTTGCCTATACCCTTATTCACATAAATTATCTGTAGTCGCTGAGTGCTTCTGTCTTTCCCTTATGTCCAGAGTGCAAACATGCAGCTACTAATGTCATGTATTAATAGGGTCATCAGCACAAGCAGCTCCAAGCCCCTTCATTTCACTATGGGTTTTTTCATGCCTGAGAGGCTCTTTCTCCCCCTACATAATATATGTAAATGCCCTGAGCAGAATATTAGTCCGGGGTGTTTCTCTTAGCTCTAGTTTGCATATTTCCACCTCTGTGAGCATGAAGTCACGACCGAGGTCCCAAGGGTCAAAGCCAGTATCTCAAGTGCCCCCTGGAAAGTGCTGAAGTTACCTGCTCTTTAAAAGAGGATGACTCCATCATGGCGTACTGCCATGTTCCCCATCAAACCCCAGCTCAATGCCATGATGCTTCCCTGAAGGCTGATGTCTCAGCCCAAGGCAGGTCATGCACAGATAGAAGTAAGGACTTGTGAAGAAACAGCTTTCTAAATGGGATGGGGAAACTCATGTGGATGGAAATGGACTTTGATCTTCTCTAATAAAGAGTCCAGCACAGTGGAGGTCACTTCAAGTGTGATTAATTTTATTCTCTTATATTATAATGAAGTATGCTTTCTTTGCTCCATTTCTTTTGGTCCGTTTGATTTCCCATTAATTTCGAAGTCCCCTTTGTAAGCTTGATGTAAATTGTGTCCTTTGGTGTTTGCTGAATTGGAGTTACTCAGCACCTTCCAGGTCTGAGCCTTAGCATGGAGCTGAAACAGATGCTGAATGGTAAAATGCAGACACTGCCTCAGTCTTTCTGAGTTTTGCATTATCGTGGTGTCTGTCTCTAAAGATATTATCATGGTGGATATCTCTAAAGCAGCCATATGTGAAGGGATGAATTTGTTGTTGTACTTATCCTCTGCTTCTCAATGGAGAAAATTGTTTCTCAGAACTAAGCTTCCCACAGAAGACTGCGTTTGAGAGATTTACTCCAGAAATTTGGCCAAGATAAATTTTGAAAGTGAAGTCATAATTTACACATGACATTTCAGGTACAAGATCTTTTTTTCAAGCTTCTTTGCTGTTTCAAAGTTAAGTTAAGGTTTGTGCTTGTTTAATTTAGCTTTGATGATTGATTTTTGGGTTGAACACTGAGAAAAAAAAGAGAATGTCTTACTGTGATGTTCATGTTTATTTAAAAAAAAAAACCCAAACAACAACCACACACACAAAATTTAGGGCTAAACCCGAAACCAGCAACAAGACACGTGAGATAAATTTGGAGGAAGATTTTTGTCCCATCCTCCTGTTGGAGTGCATCATTCCATGTGTGGGATAAGCTGGTTGAAAAGCCTGCAAGTCCTGCACATTTCCTGAGAAATCAAGGAAAAAATATACAGAGAGCAATTTGCTGCTAGGAGGATTAGCACTAGAGAGCTCTTAGTATCAGATCTTCTCTTGTGAGAGAAGCTCCACACAGAGGGGGATAAAGTTCTGGTGCAGCAGCATGTGGGGTTTGCTTGGATGCCCTTGGTACAGCTCCCTGCTGTCCTCCAGACCCCTTCAACAAGGCAGAGACATGAGGAGGTTGCTGGAAGACACGTGACGGTGCATCTCTTGATGTCCAGCTCTCACACTACCAGCTCACCTCAGAAGCAAAGCATCAAGAGCAGCGTGCGTTGCCCCTGAATTACCACCAGTTCTCTACTGTTCCCTGCTCAGCACATTGGCTACTGTCAACCCCTTTCCAAGGGACTCAACCCCTTTCCAAGGGACTCGACTCCCTTATAGTATTTTTGATATCTGTAGACACTCGGGTTAAACTCTAAATGGATGGAAGAGATGCAGCACCTAGAAAGATACAATCCTCAGCCAATTTAGGTGTCTAACTATGCTTTTTCCTTTCTGCTGTTGTGCTTTGACCTCTTTCTAGGCTAAAGCATATATTTCAACAATAAGCATCTCTGTAGGTGGGTTGACACATAACACTCCTGATGGAGGGCTCCGTACTGTCTCCTGAATTATTGTGGAAAATACGGCTGTGTCCACTAAAAAAACTTCTCTAGTGAGTGTCTGCTAAGATGGAGAGATGAGCTGTGTGCCTGACTCCTGATTTCCTTATGCTTCTTCTGATGAGCCTGTGTGTGGGAGAATGCTGTGCTGGATGTGCTTGAGCTCACCTTGCCCTGGGGATGGCCTGCTGCCCCCACCAGCCCACCCTCTTGCTCTCTAGGGCAAGGAACAAGCAAAGTGCGTGTTGTCTGATTTCACCTCCCATCTTCCCCCTGTTTGAGCTAATCTTTGAAAGTGTTTCATTTTCCTGATGTCACACCTTCTGAGTACTGACTGGCTGAACAGAAAAATGGCAGGGGAATACGCTCCACGTAATTTATGGGAAAGTAACACAGAAGTAACAAGAGCCACTTTTTTCCTGTGGTTTTTGTTACTGTAAAATGGGACTGGATGGGAATCCTGGGTACACTTTAATAATTCCCAGATACTAATAAGAAATGATCCAGCAGCTTGTGGTACTTAGGATTTCAGGAAAAGCAACAAATGACTGTGACTTCTTCTGATCCACATCAACAAGACCACAAACCACTGATCTCCAAAGAAATGGTGCATCCAGAAAACCTACTAAACGGTTTTATGAAGGAGTCATTGTTTTTCAAAACAAAATGAATGCGGAAAGGACAATTTTTGGCAAATAATTACGTCTGTAATGGAAAACATATTGTCTCATTAAACTACACTCTTAATCTTCCTCACTTATTTATCGGCTTTTGATGGAGCAGAGTCTGGGATTTATATCCTGTCCAATGTCCCACAGAACTTTTGTCCAGTAAAAAAGGTCATCTGTAAATTTCACATAGGCAAGAGTAACATTTTCCTACCATAACATCATCTTTAAAAAAGGGGG
Organism: Mohoua ochrocephala; assembly: GCA_013398855.1. NCBI lineage: Eukaryota > Metazoa > Chordata > Aves > Passeriformes > Acanthizidae > Mohoua > Mohoua ochrocephala. The sequence continues at coordinate 3,292 of VZTA01006319.1, read as the reverse complement.
AAAAAAAGACACAGCATTAAAAGTTAAAAGCTGCTGTAAACCTAAGAAAACACATTTGTTCAGCTGAGCCCACATTAAGCTTGATTTGCTTCATTTGGAAACAGCTGAGACTGGGTAATCTTGAGCTTGTAGTGAGAAATATCAATTTAACATGTAGTTGGTGTGCTAAGGGCTGCCCTGTTCCAATTAAAAATCCACTGTGTTTTTATGGTGGTATTCTGGAGGGTGTCTTGATTTGCTGATGAATGCTGACAGGACTATTAAAGCTGTGAAACAACATCACTTGAACATGGCACAAAATGAAAGAAAGGCACTGCCATGCTGCTCTTGGGTGTTATTATCCTGATTAAAAATTTGAGCCGAAGTGAAAATCATCCCTGGGCAATGCATTTATTTATTTATTTATTTATCCCTTTGAAATGACTTCATGGTATTGGTAGCTGTGTTTCCTGAAAGGAACCCTTAAGGCACTGTGATTAAGTGAAGGAGCATTTCTCATCAGCCCCTCTTTCTTGAGCCTAGAAGCTCAGATGAAGAACGACTGAGTGTGCTGTGTGACAGTATGAACATGCAATGCTGAGAGCTGGATAGGCCCCTGGCTGTTAGCGTTTCCTGACACTCTCAGTTATTAAAAATCCTTCTCTCAGCACAGTTTTGAGAGTCGTGTCAGCAGGCCTTTGAAATTCAATGGGGAAAGAGTCACCTGGATAGAACATAGCCTTTCATTTGTCCCCTTAAATTGCCCATGACGAGCTGAAAATACCTGTTTTCCCTTTTTTTTTTTGCCATGTATTTAAAAACCTAGGAGTCATTCAGATGATGACTTGACCCACAAGCTAAGCAACCAAGCAAGAGCCTCACCAGCTCGAGGTTTTGATGCAAAAACAAACATCTCTCAGGCCTTTCTGTGTGAGATGTGGGAACAGGCAGGTTAGAAATAAAGTAGACTTCTTCCTGTAAGTTCCAAACAACACTTATTTTCTATGCATGATTATAGGGTGATTTTAATTAACTTTTTTCCTGTCCTCAGCCAGCACATGAGCAGAGTACACGGCAGAGTTGAGCGTGGGCAGAGAACTGGGCATGGCTGGGGAGCTGGGGGCAAAGAGGGATGCTGGCTGGAGATGGGGCTGGCACCAGGAGTGGATGGTGCCTTCAGCCCTGAGGGGAGGGAGCCTCCTCTCAGCCTTGTAAGTAATGGGACAACTAGATTTGCCTGACAGCCAGTGTAGAAGAGGGAACAAATAAGCACTTATTTTCCATCCAATCAAGATATTGATAAACTTAACTGAGGCACAAAGGATGTGAGGAAAAAGAGCATTGAATTGTCTACACACCAGTGCCCCTAACCTGGTAATAAATTTGTCTGCATTGCTGTCACTGGATGCTGCCCGTAGAACTCACATGCCTGGAATGCAAAAGCCCGTAAACATAACCTATTTAGGAAGAGTCAAGAGGGGAAGGGGAGTGGCAAGCCACATAAAACGAGCTGTTATCTCCTTCTGAGTCACTGGGCATCCTCTCCCTTTCCCTCTTCTCCTCCCCTACTCAACACCCCCACAGTTCGCGCTCTGGTTTCAGGGGACTCGTGGTTGGAGAATGTGGTGCGGGGAGAAAACATCTGCTTTTGTCCCAGCGACTGACAGGATTCCCTGGAGACTGCATGTCTGTGGCAGCACAGCATGAAATGCCCTTCACTCAGGTACTGGCACCAGAGAGAACATTGTCCCAGCAGGCAGGAGGTCCTGGCCAGTACAGCTGCTTGTGGCTGGGCTCAGTGTTTCTGCACAGTGGAGAAGGGATGGATGAGCAGTGGCTTTATCCTTAGTGTCTCTCTGACCTTGAGAAAAAAAAATCGGTGTGTTTCTTGTTACTGTAGATTCCTGTGTAGAAGAGTGTAGAAGATGGGGATACAGCATCCAGCATGGATGCTCATCTCTTTGAAGGAGCTGCTGAAGCCTAGAGATCACATAGAAAAAATCCACTCGAACCATTTAAGTGTTGTAAGGAAATGTCAATTAGCAACAAAAATTAAAATTTGGCCCCACATGGTATTATGTGAAGTAGCTGCGCATGGGAAAGGGTCTGGTTACATCTCTTGCAGTTCTTTGTTCCTGGCATGGTTCACATGAGGTCATGAAAATTCTGCTGAATGCTTTTCCATGAAAAAATAGGAGATGCTTTTAATTAGCATTCAACAGAGTTCACAAAATCACTGTAATATGGTTTTTTAATGCTTCCCTACACTGTGAGCTGGAATGAAAAAAGCCATAAGATTCTGTAAGTTTCAATTTGAATGATATGCTGGATCTCCCATTCTGTCAACACTAAAATATTGTAGATTTTTCAAGACATACTGATTTTTAAACAGTTTAGTGGAACTGATCAGTATAGTAGATTTAACCTTAGTGGATAGAAAAAGAAATAATCACAGAGCTATGTGCCGTGTTGTCATGAAGGGTTACACACTCCTTAGGAGGGACAGACCAGGAAGGCGTGGTGGTGGAGTTGCCCTCTATGTGAGGCAACACTTGGAATGTATTGAGTTCTGTCTTGGAGTGGATGATGAATAAGTAGAGAGCTTATGGGTTAGGATTAAAGGGCAGAGCAGTCAGGGTGACATTGTGGGTGTTTTCTACAGGTCACCAGATCAGGAGGAGGAGATGGATGAGGTCCTCTGGAGGCATCTTGAAGCAGCCTCAAAGTCACAAGAAGTGGTTTTTGTGGGGGACTTTAACTACCCTGACATCTGCTGGAGAAGCACAAACAGTCCAGAAAGTTCCTGGAAAGCCTTGATCACAACTTCCTGTCACAGGTAGTGGAGGTTTCCACGAGGAATGGTGTGCTCAACTAAGGGAAGGCCTTGTTGGAGATGTGAAGGTTGGGGGCAGCCTTGGCTGTAGTGACCATGATATTGTGGAGTTCAGTGTCGGGCGAGGAGGATGCAGGACAGAAAGTAAGCTTGCAGCCATGGACTTCAGGAGAGCTAACCTTAGCCTCTTTACGGATGTTCTTTGAAGAATCCCATGGGAGCAGGTCCTGCAGGAAAGAGTGGTGCAAGAGAGTTGGTTGATATTTAAGCATCAGTTCCTCCAGGCTCAAGAATGATGTGTCCCAATGAGCAAGAAATTAGTTAAAGGCAGCAAGAGACCTGTGTGGATCAATAAAGAACTGTCATTAGTCAAGCAAGAAATACACAAGAGATGAATGCAGGGTCAGGCCACTTAGAACAGATATAAAGGTGGTCAGAGTTACTAGAAATGAGACAAGGAAGGTCAAGGCCCATCTGAAA
>VZTA01006315.1:256248-308670 GCA_013398855.1 Mohoua ochrocephala | reverse complement strand
CCTTGGAGCATCTCTGTGGCCTCATGGACTTGCTCCAAGCCCAGGGCAGCCCAGCTTGAGGTGTGAGTTTTATCCAGGCTCCGTCCAGCTCCCTGGCTGGATCTCTGTCCCTGGTTTTGTGTCGTACTTGGGAGGCTCTGGGGAAAGCTCCTTGTTTTGCTGACTCTGCAGAAACATCCACGGACGGAGGGATCAGATGGATCAGACACACCTCGAGTCGCTGGGATTGGGAAGGTGGCCCAGGGAAGGGCTTGGCTTGCTCCACACCCACAGTGAGACCTGGAGCCAGGAGTGGAGTTTGCGCCCTCTTGAAAGTCAGTGGGGTAGGAGAGTTGATATTTGGGAAAGACTGTGCTCCTCCCTGAAGGAATCCGGCCCCTTTCCCAAGGTTTGCTGGGAGAAGAGCAAGCAGCACTGTTGAGCCGAGTATCTGTGTGCTTTGAGGTGTCTTTGGCCAGGAAGGAGAGCTGCTGACCCCAGCAGGAGGTTGGGAGAGGGAAATCTGCCTCACAAACACTTGAGAGCATCAGTGCAGTGGGAATCCTGCAGTTTGGGGGCTCTTGAGATGTGTTTTTGTGGCCTATGAGTGGTACCTCGTGCTGACAGGGACAGAGAGCTGCTAATCTCTTGGATGTCTGGAGATGGTCTTCCATGATCCTTGGGGATTCCTTCCAGCTCAGGATATTCCGTGATTCTATGACCCAGCCATAGCTGCTGGAGACTCACCTTCTTTCTCACTGTTAATTTTTCAGTCTGCTCCCTAGAAATCCCCAGCTGTGCATTTTAAGGGATTAAACCTGCTTTGCATCTGTTTATTCTGCAGTTGATGTCTCTAAATTGAGCCTAAATCTAAAATAATTCCTAGAAATGAAATCTTAATCTTTCTAACACGGTGAAGGAGATTAATAATCACGGTTGGGGTTTCACTTTAAAGACTTAAAATTTGTTTGGGGAAATCTTGGAGGCACGAAGCGAGCGTCTTCCTTTTGTTACTTCCATCACAGAGGTTTGAGCCGTACCTAATTAATTGATAACATCTGGAGGAAGGGTAGACATTTGCATAGCTCTTCAATCTCTGTGCTAAAGCAAACCCAGCTGCCTCACCTTCCTGAGAACCTCAGCCATGTGGAAGCCTCTTCCTTTGTGAGGGTGGGGAGGCCCTGGCCCAGGGTGCCCAGAGAAGCTGTGGCTGCCCCTGGGTCCCTGGCAGTGTCCAAGACCAGGTTGGATGGGGCTTGGAGCAACCGGGGCTAGTGGAAGGTGTCTCTGCCCATGGCAGGGGGTGAAGCTGAATGATCTTTAAGGTCCCTTCCCATCCAAACCATTCCATGATTCATTTGATAATGAAAACCCCATGGTATTTTTGAGTCCACATCCAAAGCCCTGTTTATCCCATCCCTCTGGTGGGATGGCAGAGGTGTGGTGCAGCTGGTGTCAGGTTGGTCTCACCCTGTCTCATGTGCAGTTTTTTCCCTCTGAGAACCAAGTTCCCTGGCTGATGGGAGAACCCATCCATCTTTCCTTTGGCCTCGTGGGTGTCTTTGCCAATTTCTTCCTCTTGCGGTGCTCAGCCCCGTTATTGTCTCTCCATCTCAGATCCACAGCCCATTTTCCGAAGGGTGTGTTTTTTCTTTATCCCTTTCTGTTGTGTTTGTGATCTTGGGTTTGAATCCTGCAGGGGTGGTCACTCCATCAAGGTGCAGCTCGCTGCCCAGCTGCTTCCCAACCTTAATCCTTTGGCATCTTAAAAATGAATTGGAAAAGCTTTACAGCCAGCCTGGAGAAACAGCTTAAGTGTTCAGGCAGCGGGAAGAGGCAGGTTTGTACTGATGTATTTGCTGGCCTAAACATGCATCCCGTTATTGCTTCAGTGCTTAAGCTGTTCCTCTGTGTCCGGAGGATAATCCTGGTTGGAAGGGATCTTTATTTTAGCCCAGTGCCCCACTCGGTGCAGAGCCAGTTGGATGAGGTTGGATGTAAAGCCCTTGTAAGTAGAAGAGTCCTGATTTCGGCCACGTGCGGCCGAGTGCTGTCCCTTTGTCACCAGACACAGGGAGTTGTGTAGCTGAGCTGCAAAGCTCATCCTCTGGAACAGGAACAACCGAGGATTTGGTGGTGGAAATCTGGGTGGAAATGAGTTTTTGAGGAAGAGCTGGTGCAGTAAATCCGAGCTGAGTTTTGAGCTCTGTCCAGTCACTGCACCAAAATAAAAAGGCAGGAGGAGGAAGTCAGGGAGCGGAGTGCCCTCGGCTTCCTTCTGCACTGCAGGGTACTTGGAAGGGGGTTTATAATAATCCATACATTCCCAGTTTCAGGCAGCAGCTTGTGGTGCTGGTAGGGGCAGTGACCCCTTGATGCTGCAAAGCTTCTGTGAGCGGGCACAGACTTAACAGGAAAAGACCAGTCTGTGTGCAGGAACAGCTATTTTAAAAAGCTGAGAGAAATAATCCCCCTCAGCTACAACATGATCCTCAATAAATTGTTGGGATACCAGCTGTCGAGTCAATGTTTGGTTCCTCCGTGTGCCTGGGTGTCCTGATCCTGTGCCAGCACTCAGGAGCACGTGCTGCTCTCTTTAAATCGGAGACACAGCAGCAGGTAAGGGCTGTTTCCTCACTCGTGTCTTGGAGGGGTTTATGCCCCAAAACCTCAGAATTTCTGGTTCTCACCAGTGACGTTTGGGAGTTAATGTTTCGGAGCTGTCTTGCGTGGTGCAGTTCATTCCCTTGAACTGTGCTTGTGACTTATGGACATGGATCCTCTTTGGCTTTGCTGCCTCACCCCGCACCTGAAAAGTTCCCTGGATCCTCTGTTCCCATCACAGCCTCTTCTAAGCCAGTTGGAAACTCCTGCTACTTCTCTCCAAAGACTATTCAAAACTACTGTCAATCTCCAGACTCTGTTAATTAATCCAGAGATGTGTTGATGCTGAGGGGAAGGAGAGAGGGCATTTGGGACAGTAAATCTTTCTCTTTTGGTGTGTAGACTCCAGTTTTGATGCTCTTTAATACCTCTTTTTCTTTTTTTTTTTTCTTTGTACAGGCAGTGTCTTTCAAGTAGGTGGTTTTTGAAATTAAAGGTACTTGAATGGGGAAGCAGCCCTGGGAATAATCTCCTTGAAGCTGGGAGGCAGCACTGCTAGGGAATCACACAGCCCTTGAAATGGGAAGAGAGGCATTTAACCTGGCTTCACTCCGAGGTGAACCGCTGGCTGCCCCTCTCCTGCCTGGGTGAGCTGTCTGTGGTCAGAGCTCAGCAGTGGGTAAGGGTTCATCAGAGCAGCTCAGGCTGGTGCTGAAACACCCCGTGTCCATCAGCAATCAGCTCCTGCATGGAGGAAAGGCTTGGGGCTGTCCCTTCCCGGGACAGGGAGCAGTGCTGGACTGCAGATGTGTAAGTGCAGCACACGGACAGCTCTGGCTGATGTTACAGCTCTGTGCAGCCTTCACAGAGCTCCCTGCAGGATCAAAATCCTCCTTTCATCCTCTTGGAGCTTCTTGCTCTGCATCGAGCTGCTGCTTGACCCCGTAACTCTTCATCTGCGTGAGCCCAACTTACAGGGTGAGGTGAGGCTTTGGGACATGGAATCATGGAACAGTTTGGGTTGGAAGGGACCTTAAAGCTCATCCAGTTCCATCTTCTGCCACAGGAAGGGACACTTTCAACTGTCCCAGGCTGCTCCAAGCCCCATCCAACCTGGCCTTGGACACTTCCAGGGATCCAGGGGCAGCCACAGCTTCAATCTGTGCTTACAGGGAACAATTCCTTCCCAATATCCCATCTATCCCTGCCCTCTGGCTGTGGGAAGCCATTCATTCCCCTTTGCCCTGCCCCTGCAGTTCCTTGTCCCAAGTCCCTCTCCAGCTCTCCTGGAGCCCCTTTAGGCCCTGGAAGGCGCTCTGAGGTCTCCGTGGACCAGGTGAACCCCCTCCAGCTTTCCCAGCCTGGCTCCAGCCCTCGGGGCATCTCCGTGGCCTCCTCTGGACTTGCTCCAGCAGCTCCAGGTCCTTCCTGTGCTGGGCCCCAGATCTGGAGGCAGCTCTGCAGGTGGGGTCTCACCTGGGTGGGACAGAGGGCACATTGTCACCAGTTGTTGTCCCCTGCCTCTCCCCAGCTCCGTCTGGTCGCAGCCGCCTGTTCTCGGTGTTGCCGCTCCGTCTCTGTCTCGGGCAGACACCGCAGAACGTGCTTGGCTGCACCATCTGCATCCTCACGCCTGGGCGCGTTTTTGGCCTCCTCGGTGGTTAACAGAAATAGGTTTTAATTAAAAGCTCATTATCGAGTTGTCGTGTAGCATTAGTAAATAAAAATAACTTTTACAGCCCTGCCTTGTGACTCAGTAAGTGGCAATTGAAAATATTTGACATCACTTTATTTTTTAAAAAATGGACGAATATTACATTTTTGATTCCCTGTTTGCTCCAAATGGGCTTTAAATCTAAATAAATGGTTGTCTGTGGCACTGTGGTTATCATTCAGGTCCAGAAGGAGAAATAAGTGTGGTCTGCAGTCTCAAAATCGTCTCCGTTTCAGTTGTAAACTGTTGCGGGTGGGTGGTTTGAGCATCTCCTGTGGGACACGAGTTTGGAATAGCTACAGCCTATATCCATTTCCTCGTTCCCAGGTGGTTAGTGGAGGGATGCTCTGCTCAGGCCCGGCTCTCTCCCTTCTGCCATCTCCATCCCTGTTTCAGTGAAGAGGTGTCGTGTTCTCTCGTTTAAAATTTGATTCTAAACAGGAATAACTTCACTCTGTGGAAGCCGAGCACTATTTCCTGGGGCTTGGTCCCCGTTTCCCAGCAGTCCTTGGGCTGTCGTGTCACAGCAGGGGCTCTTGCCTCTCTTCTCATCCCTAGCACAGAGCTAACACCTAATAAAATTATCTGCAAAGCAAAAAGCCATTTTCTGTGTTATTTACGGGTAAATGGGTGCAGTAAAATACTCCGTAAATGTGAGTCATTCCTGCAAGGTCGTGCATTAACCTCGTCCCGTGGGTGGGGTGTGCAGGGACCGCTGCCATGGTTTTCCCTGGGAAGCAGCTGAGCCTTGGTGTCCTCTGCTCACTCGTTTGTGCCTTTATTGCCCACCCTGATCCCAGGAAGAGCTGAAGCTCCAGGGTTTGTGTTTGTGATGAGGAGAAGGTGAGATCTTCATCTGCTGCCCCCGAGCAAAGCCAGGTTCTGTCCCCTGGAGTTTGGGCAGCTCCCTGTTGTCCTAAGAGAGCCTCTTGCGTGAGGAACCTAAATATTAAATTAAACCCATCCTTCTTGCTTCCCCTTTACCACATTTGACGTTGTCGGAAGGAAAGCAGCAGCCTGACAATGTTTTGGGAATCTCTTTTCCGTGTAGACCCGTCGCTCAACCCTCTCTGTGCGGGATGATTGCACCCCCTTGTCCCTTTCTGCCCATTTTTTAGAATTGTGGGATATCCTGAGTTGGAAGGGACCCACCGGGATCATCGAGTCCCATTCCTGGCCCTGCACAGGCACCCCAGCAATCCCACCCTGGGCATCCCTGGCAGCGCTGTCCAAACGCTCCTGGAGCTCTGGCAGCCTCGGGGCCGTGCCCATTCCCTGGGGAGCCTGGGCAGTGCCCAGCACCCTCTGAGGGAAAAGCCTTTTCCTGATATCCAACCAAAACCTCCTGACAACTCCATTCCCTGGCTTGCCCTCCCTCCTCGTCACCCCCCGATGAGGGGACCGGACAACCCTTCTGCTCATTTTTGGAGCTGCTTTATCGGCTCGGGAGCTGAGGAGCAGTTGTGAAACTTGACAGAGAGGTCATGCTCCGAAATAAATCGCCCAGTTGCCTGCGAGTTGGAAATGACTCCCGGTGCAGGTTAATAAATAATGCAAACCCTGTTAATAGATGCCAAATGCGCCGTCTCCGCCGGAGAAAAAGATGATGCCAATAATCCGGACTGGAAATACTCTGTTCTAGCCACTGGCTGCGGAGTTTTAAGTGTTTAGTGCTGTTAATTTAAAGTGCTTTGCTGATAGATTGTAAGCGCTCTGTGCTTAGTAAAGAACACAAACAGCTCGGTGGAGTAACAGCCTGTTCATAAAGCACCTCATTCCCGTGTCCCTTCGGCGACTCCTGAATCCCTGCAGCCACCTGTGCTGTGATCCTGCTAACGGGAAAGGAGCTGCAAATGTCAGAGGTGCTGCCTGCAGCACGGGGAGGATGCTGGAGTGACGCATCCCGCTCCGTCCTGACGGTCACATTGAGGTTATCGTGATGTAGCTTTTTGCTGGGAGATGGAGCTTTGTTACAGCATCGTGCCAGCCACCCCAGCGTACGGCTGAGAAGGTTTTTTCTGCTCCGGGCTCCTTAGTTTTGTCTTCAGGAGCTCAGAATGGCTTGTAAAATCATCTTTGTGCTTCAGGTGTCACTTGAGTGCCGTGCAGGGGATGGCGTGATGGGCACAGGATGGATGGGAATGGCCAGCCTGTCCTGGCTGTCCCCCAGGCTCTCTGGACAGTAGCTCTCTCCATTCCCTCGTGCCCTTGTGGGGCTTTTTTTATTAGTAGTTTACAACCACAAAATGTGGCAGTTAATGATACAAAGCCTGTAAAGTACGGGTGAGGAGGGCTGAGGTCCTGGGTGTCTGTAAAGCAGTTGGAGTTCAGCTGTCAAAAGATGCCACTTGAATGCAGATCGTTATTGTAAGTACCGAGGTGTGGAGGGAAATCATGTCTGTTGGAATAAAGGTGGCTGCTGCTCATCGATATATTTAATGAAGGTAATTCAGCACAGTTGGGGAGGATCTGTGCTCTGTTATGGCTGGAGTCTTGAGCATTGTGCAGGAATGGTAAATGTCTATTCCTGCCACCACAGAAACGCGTGGTGACAAAGCGCTGGTGTAAAATGCAGCAGCAGAAGCCTCACTTAAAATACAGCCCCTTAAAGGGGGGCTTGTAAATAAAGGAGAGAGAGTTTTTAGTGCAGGCAGATAAGGATAGGAGAAGGGGGAATGGTTTTAAACTAGAAGGGGAGAGATTTAGATTAGGCGTCAGGAAGAAATCCAGCTGTGAGACCTTGGCACGGGGTGCCCAGAGAAGCTGTGGCTGCCCCTGGATCCCTGGAAGTGTCCAAGGCCAGGCTGGACGGGGCTTGGAGCAGCCTGGGCGAGTGGAAGGTGTCCCTGCCCATGGCAGGGGGTGAAGCTGAATGATCTTTAAGGTCCCTTCCCACCCAAACCATTCCAAATTCCCATCACCAAGTTAAAAACGCAGGGGGGAAAACCACACAAAGCTCCTGCTTTAATCCTCACTGCTGCTCTTCCAAGCAAACTGGTGTTTTGAGAGGAAACCTTTGGGTGCTGTCAGCTCTTGGGCGCAGTTTGGGTACCTGAGGTGGTTCAGTGAGGAGTCACAGCCAGTGGAAATTCCAGGTTAAATGCACGGATCCCATGGGATGTGAGCGATGTCCCAGGAGGCGGCGCTGCCGTCAGCAGCAGGCAGGAGCCTGTCCTGGGAAGGTTTGGTGCAGGCACTGCTGTGCTGAGACTGAAATACAGTCTTAGAGAAGGAAAAACAGCCCATAATGCTTTATACAAAGCAGTTTAGTGAAGAAATAGCCTTTTGCTGGCAGCCTGCTTTTATGTGCCTGCAAAAATGGTACCAAATAGCTCTTTTAATGGGCCTCACTCTGTTTTGTCTGAGCCCTCGAATTAACCTCCCACTTAAAATCATAGTCAGGAAAAGATCTTCTGCAGTCTGAGCCATCCTGTGCCGAGCTGGAGCCCATCCCGGGGGCTGGAGGGTAGTGAAATGTGTGAAATTAGGGGGGTTATAATTACAGCACTGCCAAACTTGCTCCTCCCAGCGTTTTGACCCTGAGGTGTTGACAGCGCCCGATCCGAATCGCGGCGAGCGGTCCGGGGGTGGTGTTTTTCGGGAGGGCGGCATCAGCTTTGTCCTATTCCGGGACTGTCAGCGTGTGTGTCTGTGTTCTCTGGGAAGGGGGAGAGCAGTGACAGAGTCATTACTGAAAGACAGAGCTCTGCGATGAGCTGGGCCTGGCTGTGCCCACAAGGCGGCAGTGGGTGACAGCGGGAGCGGCCCCGGCATTAATATTGATGTGTCCAGGTGGCACCAGGATTGAGTTGTAGTGACAAGAGAGCGCGCGAGATCTGTTTGCCCAAGGGCTTTGGAGTAATGGCCATATGTCTCGGTCCAGCAATTGTTTTCAGCGTGCAGATGGAAGACCAAAGTGGCTTTGGCATATTAGATTCATGTGGTTTATGTCCCTCTTCACCTCTCTGCCGCGCAACAACTCCTGCTTTTACGAGCAAACTTCAGGAGCATCACGGATGCAGCTGCAGGATTGCTCGAAGGACACGGTCCTTGAGCAGGACCAATTTTCTCTGCTCCTGAGCTGCTTTTGTCACCAACATTTTCAGCAGAAAATGCAGTTTGACTCTATCAAAATGTGCTCCCAGAGAACCGCTGACTTCAGTGGTAATGATGGGGATTTTTGAGCTCTCTTTGCCTTCTATCCGTGCAGGGTCGGAGGCTCTGGATGCACACGCTCCGTGCATGGATTGTGACACTGCTGATTTTGTGGCTCCTCTCTCTAAACCCGTGGTGCTGATGGTGCAGGGCTTCCTGGGCTTGTAGGGAGACACGTTAAAGCCACCAAGGGGCAGCTCAAAGGGATTTTATTCCCTGCCGGCAACAGGCAGGAACCTAAACGCATCGGGAACCTAAACCTGAGCTCAGCAAGAGCCTAAGTGAACCCTTAGGTCCCCAGGGCAAGAAACAGGGGCTTTAGAGTGTCACTTTTTGGAAAAGGGGGGAAATCACGTCTCAGTTTCCTACTGAGGGAGGAGCTGGTGATCTGCGGATGAGATCAGATGGAAGGAGATAACGTGTGCCTCGTTGGGATGTTTTTGTGTCTGTAGCAGGTGCCTTCGCAGGGAGGTTAGAATTGACCTTGTGAGGTGAAAACAGTGCATTTGGTTGAACAGAGAGAAGTTCTGAAATCCATCTTTGTAACTCTGCTTCCCGTTTGCTCTCTGGCAGGTGAAGTGGAAAGGGAAGGACCTGTTTGATCTGGTGTGCAGGACACTGGGACTCCGGGAGACCTGGTTCTTCGGGCTCCAGTACACGATCAAGGACACGGTGGCTTGGCTCAAAATGGACAAGAAGGTTGGAACCAAAGTTCACAAAATCCCAGAATGGTTGGGGTTGGAAGGGACCCTATAGCTCATCTCTTTCCAACCCCTTGCCATGGACAGGGATATTTCCCTTGAGAGGTTGTGTGGGATGACAAAGGAGAATGTCCTTCCCTCTTTCTTTGAATGCCCGAGGTTGTGTGATGGGTGAACTGGGATAGATGTACTTAAATCCCGTCCCCATGGCATCTGGGGGTGTCAGACTGGGAAAAGGTGGCAGAGACGCCCCATCCCAGCATCTGTGCACACTGAATCCCGTGGAGACATTTTGGGAGACAGCCATGCTGGGGTGCTGCACTTCGGGGTGACCGCAAAGCAGATGAAACCTAAAACTCTCTCTTTTGTGCCCCTGAACACAAAACCATCAGCAGAAAAGTGGAGTTGCCTCTTGTTTTGCTGTTGAGAAATACAGAGAGCTTGGGAGGAGGAAAACCAGAGTGAAAAGTAGACGGAGATAAGGGAGGAAATGCTTCCCAAATCTGTGAGGGGTGGGTTTGGAGGTGTCGGATGTGGCTCTGTTCACATCCAAAGTGTAACGCTACAACCAGATGGTCACGGACACTGAGGGCGGTCTGGGTGTCTCACCTCTCACGCTGAGGTTTTAAACCGACGTTTAACTGGGCAGTACCAGAGAAAGGTGGTGAGAAGCACCACTGAAATAAACTCAGTGCTGGGAAACGAGGAGAAAGTCGGGTGGTGGCGCAGCAGGATCCGGCATCGCTCCGCAAGGATCAGGAGAGGCAACGAGCACATGGCAGATCAGGATCAACCTTCACTGTCTCATTTCTCATGCCGTTTGTTTCTGCCTTTTTTTGTTCCTTTGCATCATTAGGAGTGTCAGAAATGTTTGTTTTCTTTTTTTAACTACAGTGTCTGAACTATTTAGGTCTGTTCTAGATGTCTAAAAGTGTCTGACAAAAGATGTGCTGATCTGAACAGAAGGGAGCTGGGTCTTGTCTTGAAGAAACCAAATGGCTCTTGTATCCCACAGGTCCTGGATCATGATGTCCCCACAGAGGAGCCCAAAACCTTTCACTTCCTGGCCAAATTTTATCCGGAGAACGCAGAGGAGGAGCTGGTCCAGGAAATCACCCAGCACTTGTTCTTCCTGCAGGTAGGAGTCAATACGGTGTTATCCAACCTGAGGGAGAAGGAGCCAGGATGAGCAGAAGGTTCCAGGGTCGGAGAGTTGGTCAGCAGAGCGTGCTCCACATCCTTATGTTCACACCTCTCCAAAGGGACTTGTCTTCAGCAATAAAAACTCCCTAAAATAGGTGAAGGATGTTTTTTGTGCAGGAAGCAGCCTGCCCAGACTGGCAGACCTCTGAACTGGCAGTCAGGAATGATGAGGTGATCCATAATATCCATGGGTGGTGGCTCAGGGACACGGATCTGTCAGCCAAGGGCTCGTGTCCCTCTGCAGGGTGTGGGATGAGCTGTGCTGAGGGGTGGCAGCTGCCTTTGGACGTGATGGCATCGTTGTGTGGAGCAGGGGAGTTTCATCCTGGAGAGCAGAGTGCAGCCAGCCTGTTCCCAGGCTGTCCAGCAGAGTTCACCTCCTCACTAAACAGCCTCCAGGTAACTGGAGCAGAAGAAAATCCTAGAAGCTCAGCACTCTGATGGAAAAACAGAGGAGAGGGGGAAACCTGCCCCAGGAACTCCTGCCCTTCAGTTAAGCGTTTGGGAACTGTGGTGAACGCATCTTGGCTGGGTTAAATTGCTCTGCAAAACTTTGTGTCCTGAGAAATCAGTTCAGCTGATGATGTGGCAATGCTGCATGGCTGGTAACAAGGAGCTGCTGTCACAGGAGCTCTCTTTCAGAGACGTGATCAATTTTCTGCCACAAAATCCATTTTCTGACGCATTTTTCCTCTGAAGAGTTGTGTCGAGCACGGTTACAGGAAATAGAGTGCTCCTAGTCAGATCCCTGGCTATTCACTGGGATGTTTCAGCTGCTCTGTGGCTGTTAATTTGAAGATAAATGATAAAAATTTCTAAAAAGTCACTCATTCTTATGTTTCTTACACCGAAGTCAAGGTAACCTGGATGTGGGAATACCTCTGCAGCCTGCAGGGTGTCCTGCCCTTTCCAAGTGGGCCTCTGGATGCTCCTCACTCTTCCAACGTCCACCTTTTTTCTCCAGAGCCAAAAGTGTTCTAAATGCAAAGTATTCCTGTTAATTTCTAATCTCTGTCTCGTGCACTGGTGTCCCTGTAGGGTTATTTCTAAATGCCTCATTTGCCAGGAGCTTTATCCACGGTGAGGAAAAACGCTGTTGGCATCTTTGAGAAGGAAAATCAGAGAGGAAAAGCCATTCAAGCTGCATCTTCTAAATGCAGACCATGACTTTGCTGCTGGGATTTCTGTGCTGAGAGGAGCCTGGGCTCCTGAATGCATTTGGGAAACAGGAGCACATCTAAGCTTGTAAACGCTCCTGTTTTTTATCTTGATGCAGCAGAATATCTGCTGTGATTATGTTGTACCCAACTTTGAGGACTCAAAGCACGTTATAAATTCAAATTGATGTTCCTGCATCTCTGACAATCCATTTAAGCCTCCCAGGAAATCGTAGGCTTTTTTTTTTTTTTTTTCTTTTCCCCTATCTTTAATCAGGAAAATTAAGTGTGCCAACCCAAAAAATATCGAACATGACAGGTTTAATTTTTTAATGCACAGAAGCCAGGGAAGTAAAGCTGTGGCTTCGGGGACCTGCACGTTGGCTCTCCCGGGAGCGCGCGCGGGGCTCTGCCTGCTGCTAAAAGCTCTGCCACGGAGGTGACCCGCAGCTCTCCGTGCTGGGATCCGAGGAATTGGCCTCCAGCACAGGTGAGCACTGACTCACAATGAGGCCTGAACGTCCCAGAGCAAAGCTTGCAGTGCTCAGAGACTCGGCTGCAAGCTGCTCTTTTATTTAGCAGCATGGCTGGATGTCCTATCAATCCCTA
Organism: Mohoua ochrocephala; assembly: GCA_013398855.1. NCBI lineage: Eukaryota > Metazoa > Chordata > Aves > Passeriformes > Acanthizidae > Mohoua > Mohoua ochrocephala. Next base: position 296,548 of record VZTA01006315.1, on the reverse strand, counting down.
GCTTATGCCTTAAGAGGTTTTATTGCTGTGTTTACATGCAAGGCTTTTCCCCCCCCTTGCCTTTAGCAACAGGATAGAAATGCTGTCATTTTCCACATATAAATTTAGCTCTTCTCACCAACCTGTCTGAGAAAGGTGGTCTGTGAAAGCCTGAGCCCTTTGGAGCCGCCAGAGACTTCCTGGGCCTGGATTGTGATTAGTGTTAGGAAAATTGTTAACTCTGTGTGGTTGACAGCTCGAGTTAAAACAAACTGCAGCCATCTGCTGTGATAGTCATGCTCTGCCGTGCTCCACTAAACGTGTGTTATCTGTCCTTTGCTGCTCTGTGCAGGTGAAGAAGCAGATTTTGGATGAGAAGATCTTCTGTCCTCCCGAAGCCTCTGTCCTGCTGGCCTCTTACGCTGTCCAGGCCAAGGTAGGCACCAAGGGATGCTGCTCCAAGGGCCTGCTGGGGTAGTGTTGATCCAGAGAAGCCAGGTGCTTTGTGGTGGAGCCACTTCCCGGGGAAAGGGAAGGCAGGGAAAGCTGTGAAAGCTTGGGAAGTGAGGGGGCTACGCCAGCACTGCTGCCTTCTCCACATGGCTGGTTCCTGGCTACCTCCAGACATTGGATGGGTTTTTGCTTTCTCTTTCCAGGACATTTAGCAAATGCTCAGCTCGTGAGCTCCAGAGCCTGCTTGAGTGTGGCTTACTGCTGGAGTGGGTGAATTCCCTGAGCGTGAGGTTTTTTGGATCTCTCTGCTTTTGCCACTGTAGCCAGACTGGGACTTCCAGCTCCACTGCTCCCCCAGAATACCTGTCATCATGAGAATGACTTTATTTGAGTGCTAGAGCTAGTGCCACATCCATTTTATTGCACTGTGAAAGGGCTTTTCCTGGCTTCTCCCTTTATCTTGGGTTTGATCTTGGGTGCTTGGCCTCACCAGACAGAGGGAAAAGTCAGTGTTCATTGAGTTGCCCTTGTTCCTCTGCTGGATTCTGCTCTGGGCCCATGGTGGGTGTTTTGCTGAGGATTTATTCCAGAGGACACTGTTTTCCAGTTTGGAGCGTGCAGCCTTGGACAGCTCGCCCAGGGCAGAGACTCCTGGGATGGAGGGAGCGGCCCAGGGTTCAAAAGCCAGGACGTTCTTGCAGTGGGGGTCATAATTTCTCCCTGTGTGTGCACAACATGTGCTGCTGCTCAATTAGCAGCTCCTGGAGCTCAGCTCCAGTTCATGGGTGCAAAGATCTTGTCTTTGGGACAGGAACGACTGCAGTCTGAGCACGGCCCAGCCACGTTGTCTCCGCAGCTCGTGTTGGTTCTGACTCTGGGTGGGATTTTGGGAGGGTTTGGCTCGCAGGACCACAGGCAGGTGGCCATGCCCTGGGTCTGGCAGGTGCAGCTGTCCTTGAGGAGCACGGCTGAGGGGAGGTTTAGGAGGAGCAGGTCTGTGGGACCACCTTTGCTGGCAGTGCAGGAGAGGGGGTTTGGCCCCGTTGCCTGAAGAGAGGGCCTGATCCAGAATGGTTTTTTCCCTATGGGCATATCATTTTCCTCATAACCCTCCACACTCTGAATAGAGCCCTGGGTACCATGTTCTTTGACGATAAGTGTTTGAATTTCCTAGAAATTGGTATTTTCTCCTCATAATCAGAGTATTGATGAAACCATGTTTTGTTCAAGAGACTCATGAGCCGCGCAAAGAAAAGTTGCTTTTAGAAACGTTTCTGTTTGTGTGAAACATTCATCGCTCTTATTAGAGTGCATGAGTAAACACTTCCTTGGCTTTCTCTCCGTTGACCTGAGCTGAGGATACGTAGGGAATGACTTTTCCGGCTGCCAAAATGAATAAACGTTGGGTAAATATTGAGCTCTGTTACCTCCTGGCCGGGACGGCTCCTGCTCACGTGCTCGGGAACAGGCTGTGACTCGGTGCAGGTCGGTTGTGCCGTCCCCTTTGTCCCCTTGGCACCTTGGATGTCCTGGGGCGTTGGGAGGAGGAGGTCACATGGACTCAGAGCGGTTCTGACCGTGCTGAGATCAGGAGAAGGTGGAGGAGGGATGACTTTTCTGCTCTTCACTAATGGGCTTTTCTTCAGACATCCCTTTCCTTGCTGCCCCTCCAGCCTGGGATTCCCCCTGTGCTTTCATTCCCAGCAAAGGTGAGAGCTGAAAGCACATCTTTGATAGGGAACCGGGAAGAAAGATGTTGCAGGTCCAGTTAAATAGGATCATGATGTCCTTCCTGGACAAGAAAGCAGGCAGTGAGCGCAGTAATTTCACTAATAACGTGCTGATTTGCATGATTAGGGGCATAATAGCCTGACACAGCAGCGTGTGTGTATCCAGCAGCCACTTACTGACAGCCAGGTGCTGCTGGTCCATCCGCACCAATCTGAGACAGCAAAAGAATCGGGGGGGTCATAAAAATAACAGCTTATTTATTTCCCTCTCGTTGTGTTCATTTGGGGAATTACTATGTGCTTTCCCCTCCAGCCCTGTTCAAACCACCCACGCTGCTTTCAGAGGTTGGAGGTGGTTCAGGTTTTAAATAGCTGGGAAAGACGTGGGATCAACTGAAAAAAAAAATGGGAACATCCAAGAGGTTCTTCTATTTTTTGCCCCTTAAATGCAGGTCGCTGCCGTGCTGCAACTCTCTCAGCACTTCAGATCTCGTAGCACAGCAAACAGCTCTTTAATTATTATTGTTTTTCCCCCAAACAAGCAATACTTGGTGTTAATTTGGAGCTGAGCGTGCCTGTGTTTATCCAACAATCTAAGCCAGGCGTATGAGTGTGGTAGAGGCAATTCCATGCCCAATCATGAATATTAATCATACAGTTCAATTAACAAGAGCTGAAATTCCATGACAGTTTGAAAGTAATGATTTAATTGAAAGGGCCTTTAGAAAGTACGTTTGCAAAATCATTTGAGCCAACAAATTCTGCAATACTTAAGCCATTTGTTGATTTTTGACTTGTGAATAATTAATGTTCTCATCCAGACTCCCCTCTCAGTACAAATATTCCTCTGGGACACGGCAGTATTTTTCAGCACATGAAAAGTCACATAATCCATACTTAGTCTTGGATCTCCACGGAAGATCACAACAGAAAATAATCGTGTTAATCCTATTTGCTATTATTTTCATCACCTAAAAATTATTTACTTGCTGCCTGTCCAAGGTTATTTGAGTTGTTTCCTTCACCAGTGCCACGTTTTTAGTGCTGCTTAAAGTGCTGCATCCTGAGGAGCTCCAAGACCTTGGAAGAGTTACTGCTGCTCAGCACCCTCTTGGATGAAAACCGGGCTGGTTTTGTTCTATTAATTGAAGTCTGAGTCAGTGTTGGTTGTTGTTACATGCTCCCTTCACATCTGCATTGGCTCCAGATCAATATTTGTGTCTTTAATCCCCACGTGTTGTCTCCCGAGCGGAGAGGTGGGATGTGTGTAGACTTTTGATGCTGAGCTCTGGTTTCGGTGCGCGATGCGATGGTCCTGGCACGGAAAGGAGGCTGAGAGGAAAAGCCTCCTGACTTGCTGCATGACCGCCGGGTGCCTCTTGGTCTTGGGTTTAAAAATTGTCACCATTTTGCACTTCCTGGGCTGAGGTTGCTCACAAAAGCAGGGAGGGAAGGGCTGCCTCGCTTGCAGAATGAGTGGCTTGAGCAAACGGTGCCATGTCTCGTGCAGTCGGGGACTGTCACCTCTGTCACTGCAGAAGTCCTGGTTGCCAGGTGAGTGGAAGTCACAGCGCTCTGCGTACGTGCCTCACATGCTTTGTTCCTCTCCTCCTGAACTTGCTGGGTTGTTGGAGGAGCCATTTTCCGGCGTTTTCCTGCCCTCTGAGGCCGTGCAGGAGGTAAATTCATTTTCACATGCACCGCAGGGACACGCGGCTCTTCAATCTGTTAATAAGCAGTTTTCTTTCTCAGTCACTTTATATGCTGCTCAAAGAGATGTAAATCTAAACAAATACCAGTAATTAGTGGATGCACTTAACAAATCTGAATTGGATTCCATGACCCAGTTGAGCAACAGACCCTCTGACAGAAGAGCCACCACCTGCCTGAGAGGAGTCTGTCAAACTCCTCTAATTTTTTTTACATTTATTCATTAGGGTGATGAGCAGCGACAGAGGAGCTGCCATCTGCCTAACCTGGATCGCTGCTCTCCATCAATTTTTGGGGACAGGCCTGTGTCTATGTCTTATTTCCTTGTTCCACTACCTGTGGAACTGCAAGGACCTCTCAGCCTTGGAGTCCTGCCCTGCATTGAGGGAAGTGTTAATTAGGGCATGATAATAAGAATAGAATAGACAACCGTCATCTATCCAGCTGGACTGATGGTGGACATCAGCTGGTGATGGTCATCAACTGAAGTTGTGGGAAGCGGTGGAGTCACCGTCCCTGGAAGTGTTCAGAACTGAGCAGATGTGCCTCTTGAGGACCTTAGGAGTGTTCAGTCACAGGCTGGCTTTGGTCTTGGAGACCTTTTCCAACCTTATTGATTCTGTGATGGTGGGAAGTTTTGTTCTGCTCCCACCTCTGCTGCCCGAGTAGAAGGAAGCTGTTTCTCTGAGCAATGAAACGACAAAGAAACCCAGGTTATTCACCTTAGAGAGCAGCAGGTTCTCTGCTCGTGGGGTGAAGGGGCGAGCAAGGCTGTGTTTGCTGTCTCTCAGGGGTGGGTGTGAGGGGGTGCAGTGTTTGACTTGCCCTTGTTGTTAACGTGGGGTGGGCACCGTGTCTTGTGCTTCCTCCCAGTACGGCGACTACGATCCCAACGTCCACAAGAGAGGCTTCCTGGCACAGGAGGAGTTGCTTCCCAAGCGGGTAAGGAGCTCAGCGGAGCTGGGGAGTCGGTGTCCAAGCTGTCCCGAGGCTGGACGTGGTGCTGGGACCTGTCTTGGTGTTTCTGGCTTTCTTGCTGAGCCAGGAGCAGCGCTGTGACCTGGTCTCTGTCTCCCACCTATCCCAGGTAATAAACCTGTACCAGATGACTCCAGAGATGTGGGAGGAGAGGATAACAGCCTGGTACGCGGAGCACCGGGGCAGAGCGAGGTGAGCCTGTGCTGCTGTGCTGGGGCAGGGCCAGTCCCCTCCCCTGGAGAGTCACCAGGCTTTGGGGAGCTTGGGCAGGCGCTGGATGAGCTCTGCCAGCAGGTTAATCCCAGCACATCTCTGCAGCGGCCTCAGAAAGGGCAAAGGGCTTTTGTTGATGGCTCTGCATGTGCCCTGCTGTCCCCTGGTCGCTGTCAGAGCCCTCGAGAGAATTTAAGTAATGATGCAAAGTAGGGACTCAGCTGCATCAGGGATCAGGGGGCTTCTGGGGCTGGGAGAAGAAATAGGGATTCAAACTGTGTATGGCTGCCTCAGGTGGCAAAATGCTCCTTTTGGGGGATAAACCTAAAGCCGTGGATCTGAAACAGTGGCATCCCAGCCAGGGATTTCCTATTTATGCTGAAGGGATTGGGAGGTGAACAAAGCCAGGCCTGGAGTGCTGCATCTCAGCAGCCACTCAGATGCTGGCAACCGCAGAGTGGGATTTGCTCTTGGACTTTATTGATCCTGCCAGCAGAGACAGGATTGACCTGTGCGATAGAGACAGTCCAAGCTTTAAAGCCTGGCGAGTGCTTAGGATCAGCAGGAGCAGCCATGTCCCTCTCTGATCCTCCCAAACACTGTTCCTGCCTGACAGAGATGAAGCTGAAATGGAGTATCTGAAGATAGCCCAGGACTTGGAGATGTACGGCGTGAACTACTTCGCCATCAGGGTGAGTTGGGTGGGTTGGGGGTCCTGTTTTCCTGCCAGTATCATCTCCATCTCCTGGAGAGCCAGGAGAGCTGGGAGGTGGCGCTTTGGGGAGGCCCAGCTGTGCTGAGGGGAGGCAGCAGCTCCTGGTGCCCCAGTGCTGGGTCACTGCTCGGGGATGGCTCGGGAGGGAACAGTGGTTCATGTCTGACCTTCCCAGTGATTTCTGCTCTTTCCTTTCCTCCTGCAGAATAAAAAGGGCACGGAGCTGCTCCTTGGAGTTGATGCCTTGGGTCTCCACATTTATGACCCAGACAACAGGCTGACCCCTAAAATCTCCTTCCCGTGGAACGAGATCCGGAATATCTCATACAGCGATAAAGAGGTATGGATGTGTCTCGTCTCTTCCCTGGGAGCAGTAAGAACACAACTGGGATTTTAAATGATTTCTCTTGGCTTCTCTGTCTGCTGTGCTTGCTCTCACCAGCTTAGCTAAGGGCAGCTCAACTCCTCCAGTTGAAACCTTACTCCAAGCCTTCCTGAAACCTTGCAGGAGTGGGCGTGCAAGGGGTCACTGGGGAGCTGGTGCTCTTCTTTGGTTTCAAACCTTCTATGTAATAATCTTTTCAAAAACCCCAAATTGCTGTTGATGTGCTTAGCCCAAATACCAGAGTTCAGAAGTTAATATCTCTTCTTTACTGAATATATTACGGTATTTATTACTGTGGATATATTCTGTATTATGGAATACAGGGAGATGTATTCCTGGGGAGAAGAGCTCTTGCCATCTCATTACATCATCTTGGGTTTCAGGCTGCTGGGCTTGGCATAGCAGCCGGAATCTTTTTAGGAAGTTGAGCAATTTAAGCCCGCTGTCGGATAGTTATTTGTTAAATCCAGTCTAAATATGAGGCTTTGGGATTGTTGGCCCCCAAACCTAATGGAGAACAGAAGTGCAATTGGCTGTGGAGGGGGGACCGAGCAGCTCCATTGTAAGTCTGAGAGAGCTGCTCAAAGAAACCAGCTGCCTTCATGGTAAGGAAGAGAATTAACTTCTTAATTAAAAATGGTTTTCTAATCTAAACGTGATATTGATCAGGGAAGCAGCTAAAGGTTTCTCATCAGCTGCGTTTATTGCACGTCTTGTGAAGTTTTATAAGCAGTAAATCCGTGCTGGAATTGTCTCCACTTGCTTTACTCCTTGAAGAGCATCACGACTCTGCCAAAAGCCCAGCTCTGAGTGACTTCTGAAGCTTTCCCGCCTGTGACAGTGCAGTGGGAGCTCCCCAAAATCCGGGGACTGACCCCTCCATAAGCAGGCCTTGCCACAGGACTGCAGCAGAGCTCTCTCCAGGGGAAGGACGGATCCCTTCCATCAGCTCAATCATCTGTGTAATCAGGTGCCCACGAGCGGGCCTGACCCGATACCGACAGGGAACAACAGCTCTGCCGACACCACGCTGGGGGTTATCCCTCCTAACAAAGATTGACTGTTCACATGGAGCTGAAACTCCTCTCCCAGCACATTCCTGCTGCTGCTCTCAGTGACTGCTGGGGGCTCTGCCGGAGCCTGAATCCAGGGACGTTCATGCACGTCCGCTTTTGTGAAAGTCTTAAAAGATTGGCTCTTAAACTGCCAGAGCGAGGCAGTGCCAGGGCAGGGCCCTTTGCAGGCAGGGCCGTGTATTGACAGATCTCCCACTCTAATGGACACACTCTGTCTGCTCCAGCTCCTCAGCCCGTTATTTCTGTAGCGTGTGGGGGAGTGATGGAATATGTGCATGTCTCCTAAAAAATGCCATCTTGCAGAGCACTCCATCTCTTCAAGTACCCTTTTGATAGTGCAGAGGCTTCTCGCCATCTAAGGGCTACATTACCAAAACCCTTGAGGGATTTGTGCCACCGCTCTCCTCTCAAGAGAGCCACCGTGGGAGAGCTTTGGAGAGGGTGAAGCCGGGCCATGGGTAGAGCTGGTTGGTTGGCACATGGAGTGCAAATACAAGTTAGAGCCAGGGAATAATAGTTTGAATTGTGGGGACGTCTTCGGACACGGCTGAGTTCTGGAGAAGAAAATGCATGGAAAATTCTTCTGGGGAGCTCTTGTGAGTGGAGGTGTCGGTGGGAAGGGCAGCAGCTCCTTGCTGTGGTCCTAATGCAGCTCCTTTTAACTCCCTGACAGGAGAGTGCAGCCAGGTGGGAATCAGGCTCTTCTCCCAGTTAACAAGCGACAGGATGAGATGAAATGGCCTCAAGTTCTGCCAGGGAAGGTTTAAGTTGGATATTAGGGAAAAATTCTTCATTAAAGGGCTGTCAAACCCTGGCCCAGACTGCCAAGCAAAGTGTTCAAAACACTTGTGGATGTGGCACCTGGGGACATGGTTTGAGGCTGAACGTGGTGGTGTTGGGTTGACGCTTGAATTTGATGATCTTGGAGGGCTTTTCCAGCCTTAATGATTCTGTGGTTCCATCAGGCGGCTGAGCTGGTTCTTCCTCCCTTTGGAAGCATCCTGAGTTCCTGCTGTGGTTTCTGTGTTCTCTGCAGCTCCCAGGAGAGCAGCACCTCGCCTGGGGAGGTGCTGAGCTGAACCCCACCTCTGCAGGGTTCTCTGCAGAGGACACCAGGTCCTGAGGCCCCCATGTTTTCCTGACTGGAGGAACAGTTGTCTCCTTGGCTGCTTTTGATGCGAGTCCTCTTGCTTGGCTCAGAGCCACGGGGACAGCTCTGAGCCGTGTGTCTGACCCTGCTGACCTGCTCTGAGCCAAAGCTTTCAGGAGGAATTTTATAGCTGCGTTTTTATTAAATGCACCACTCTCTGATAACTCTCTCCCTCTTTATTTTTTTCTTTTCAGTTTACGATTAAGCCATTGGACAAAAAGATTGATGTTTTTAAATTCAATTCATCAAAGCTGCGTGTGAATAAGCTGGTAAGTGCACAGACAGTCTTTTTTTACTGCCTGCAGCAGTGGGTTCTGCAGAGAGTGTGAGACAACGAGCTTTTGGGGCTTTTCCTTTGAGAGGGAGCTGCTGCCGTGTAGCTGTGATGGGGTGTAGCAGTTACTGCTCGCTGAAGGAGGGAAGGGGGAGGCTCAAGACAAACTCCTCCACAGAACCTCTCCCCCTCCCCTGTTTTTTGCTCCCTTTCGGAGCTCTTGGCTTTCAGCTGACCTAAATAGTGGAAGCACTTAGTAAATACAGCTCCCAGCTTTGCTCAGGTCATCTTTCTTCCCCTGTGGATCTCTCCCATTCTGCCCTGTGTTGTAGCTTTGCCTGTTTTGGGGGGCACCTTTACCAGAGTCCTGGCTTTTCCCCCTCTGAGGACAGGGACGGACTGCATTGAGCTGTGTTGGAGACCAGCTTTAGCTGATGTTGTGGATTCAGATCCGTCGCTGGGTCGCACAGGGACCTTTGCTGTGCTGGTTGTTGGCTGTGCTTCACATGCCATAGGAAATGGGGCTTCCTCATTCCCTGTGTCATCAGGTTTATAGTGCTGAAAGCTCCTCTGACTCCAGAGAAGTCATTTGTCACTTGGGAGATGTCATTTGTGACCTGAGTTGTGGCTGCCCCTGGATCCCTGGCAGTGTCCAAGGCCAGGTTGGACGGGGCTTGGAACAACCTGGGCTAGTGGAAGGTGTCTCTGCCCGTGGCAGGGGGTGGCACTGGATGGACTTTAAGGTCCTTTCCCACCCAAACCATTCCATGATTCTGGTCATAATTTTATGAAATGGAAGAAGAGCATGTAAATCAGTCCTTTAGAAAAGAATCCAATTTTAGAACCCTGCTTTTATTGCCAAAAAAATCTTTTCACTCCTCTGTGTGCCCACCTTGTGCTAACCCTCCTTTAGCATTGCCACCTCCCTGGTCCTTACCAGAGAGAGAACCACACTGGGACTCAAATCCCTTCAGCAAAGGTATCTGGAGATGCCCAAGCAAGTTTTTGATAAGCCTTCTGTTTGTCCAAGTGGAGAGTGGTTTTCCTTTTTTTTTTTTTTTTCCTTTTAATTTATTTTTTAATCTCAGTGCCTTAAACATACACTGGGGAGAAGGTGCAAGTTCATCTTGAGCCTAAAGAAAGGGGGCAGCGAGAACCAGGGAACCGGGCAGAGCTGTAGAAATTTTTATTTCATTATTTGGCCTCTTGCCTTTTTAGGGTGGGTGTAAAACAGCACCCGTGCTGTGCTGGAGGCACAGAAAATTGGTCTCTGCAAAGAGCTGCTATACCCGGGAGCTGGTGTTTGGTGTGGGACCTGGCTCCCTGCCCCTCCTACGGCTGTGAGAGCTCGCAGGGTTGGAGCTCAGTGGGTGGAAGCACTAACAAGCACCAAATCAAAGCAATTCTAGTGTTTTTGTGTGTCAAGAATACAAACCACCTCATCACTATCACGTGTACAGCTGTTTCTCTCCGCTCTTCACCCCTGACTGGAGCAGATTCTTCAGCTGTGCATTGGCAACCACGACCTCTTCATGAGGAGGAGGAAGGCAGACTCGTTGGAGGTCCAGCAGATGAAAGCTCAGGCCAGGGAGGAGAAGGCCAGGAAGCAGGTGAGCCACATGTCCCAAAACCAGTGAGCCAAAATCAGAAATGCAGATGGGCTTGGGAAGGACAGGTCTCTGGAACGGCATCACAGCAGCTTTGAGGGAAGGTCCAGCTGAACATTTTTTAGTAGCCTGCTCCCAGCTCTCCAGTCATCTCAGCTTGGCTCTGCAGGTTGATGGCAGCCTGAGTCCAGCTCCCAGTTTGGGAACAAAACCGAGAGGACAGGAGGGAAAAGCTGCCCTGGGTGTCTGCAAGGCAAGATGTGTGTCGGGACAGTTGATAAATCAGGGGCTGCGAGGAGGAGCTGTGCTCCGCCGTAGCTCTTTGCCTCATTTCTAATTGCAGGGTGATGGAATGCACGCCTACATTCCGGGCTGTGCAGCCTGGAATGCTAATTCCACGCTGGCCTCTCTCCGTGCCGCGGGTCAGCCCGGGCGGCCGGCACGGCGCGGCGGAGGCAGCGGCGTGGAGCCCACGAGCAGAGATCAGCAAATTGAATTGTATGAATCATTGTTTTCTGCTCGTAGACCTTTTCTACTCACCGAAACCCACACAGCTAATCTGAGCACTGGTGCTCAGAATATAAATGGCCCTTTGGCAGGGAAGCCACTAGAGAAGAGCAGGAGAAGCCAGAGCAGTCGCTGCACCCAGCAGGGGCTTGTGCTCACAGGTCTGGTGCATTACTGGGTTTGAGCGTGGCCACAGAGGTGCTTGTGTGGTGTGGAGGTGCTCAGCTGGGCTGGAGATGGGACACGGCTCATCCTTCAGGCACCTCTCTCAATCCTTGTGTGGTGCTGAGGTGCTCAGCTGGCCTGGAAATGGGACATGGCTTGTCCATCAGGCACCTCTCTTGGTGTTTGTGTGGTGCTGAGGTGCTCAGCTGGCCTGGAAATGGGATGTGTCTTGTCTTGCAGGCACTTCCCAAGGTGCTTGTGTGGTATTGAGATGCTCAGCTGGGCTGGAGATAGGATGGGACTTGTCCTTCAGGCACCTCCTTAAGCAGTTCTCCCTCCTGGAGCTCGTGGAGTGGCAGGAGAGGACAGGACTTGAGTCACTACAAGCTCCACTGGGGAAGGGGGACTTTGTGCTTCACTCAGGGATTCCTCTGGTCAGGAAGGAGTTGGCACTATAGAACCGTTAAGGTTGGAAAAGCACTCTGAGATTTCCAACCATCAACCCAGCACCACCATGTTCACTAAGCCATGTCCTTAGTGGAGCAGAAGGTCCTTGGAAGGAGCAGCATGGTGTCCAAGTGCTGATGGCTTCAGGGATGGGTGGTCAGGCATTGGAATGAGCTCCCCAGGGAACTTGTGGGATCACCATCCTTGGAAGAGTTCAAAAGTGGATGTGGCACTTAAGGATACGGTTTTGTGGGGTACACAGTGGTGCTGGGATAATGGTTGGGCTTGATCTTAGAGGGCTTTTCCAACCTTAACGATTCCATGAGTCTTTAAGTTTTACAATCTGTGAGTTTTTGATGTGTTTGGATAACACCAGACCCAAGATCCTGTGCTCCTTTGGGCTGCTGGGAGAGCTGAGGGCACTGGGAGGGAGCAGCAGTTTATGGCTTCACATGAGCTCCCAAATCCAGAGCACTTGGGCTCCATGGGAAAGGTCAGGGTCCTGTCCTGAGCGAGCCACCGTGCTGTCTGCCGTGCTCCCTCCTCCCTCCCCAGCATCCACAGTTGTTAACTGGTTTCAGAAAGCCCTTTTAGATCAGGAATTCTTGTTAATGGAAGTGATCATAATGATAATTAATGAGGGGAACCTTTAATAGAAGGAAGCAGAACGGTTGGAACAGTGGGCGTCCCGCTTTCAGAGCACAGCTGGCGTCCAAGGAGCAGAGAAATGTGGCTTGTCTCACTTCCTTCCCTTATTAAACCCAGCAGGTCTCCTGTCCTGGCTGCAGCGTGGATATTTATAATGCCCCATCTCTGTGAGACTGCAGGGATTAAACTCAGTGTGTTAATTAGCCCAATGGCTCCCTTGGGCTCTCGGCTAGTGGAGAGGCAGTGCCTGGGCACAACAACCCTCCCAGCATCTTCTGGGAGGAGCTGGCAGATCCTGGTGGCTTGGATCTTCCCCTCCTGGAGAAGCGTTGCTGTTCCCTGCAAACAGAGAGGGTTCGTTGTATCCAGGAATTGCCAGAGGTGGTTGCACTCTGTGTGACCTCCCTCTGAATGAATGGAAGTGGAGGTTCCAGGATGCTGGGTTGGATATCTGATCAAAAGGAGCAGCTATCCCTGTCCTTCAGCCTCCTGCCACGTGCTGTGGTGTTTGGGAGATGCCCTCGGACTGTCCTTAAGCCCAGTCCTGCTGTAAGACACTCCAGAGAGTTAAGCTGGAGATCTCAAGACCCACTTGTCCTGGTCTGCCCTGTGACTCAGCCTAGGAGGGCACTGTCTGGGGACATCATCACCTGCAGGCAGCCTCTGTGGCCATGCTGGGAGTGACAGCCTGAGCAGAGGATGGGAATTGTCTCAGGACTGACACTTTTCAAGGGAGCTTCAAACAGGCTGCCCAGGGCAATGGTGGAGTCACCATCCCTGGAAAGGTTAAAAACACATGTGGATGTGGCACTTGGGGACATGGGTTAGGGGTGGCCTTGGCCGTGCTGGGGGAACAGTCGGACTCGATGATCTTGGAGGTCTTTTCCAACCTAAGTGATTCCATGATTCTGTGGGTCACCCCAATCCGGGGACGTTCCCGCTGTCACTAAGCAGAGAGGAGGCAGCAGTGCTCTGACTCCCAACTATGACTCTTTCTCATCCATGGAAAACCTTCCTCACGTGTGTTTTTCTCCTCGCTTTCCCCATTCCTTTTCCCAGATGGAACGGCAGCGCCTGGCACGAGAGAAGCAAATGAGAGAAGAGGCTGAGAGGACCAGGGATGAGCTGGAGAGGAGGCTGATGCAGCTGAAGGAGGAGGCAACGATGGCCAACGAGGCTCTGGTAGGTCCCTGGGAGGCCGTTTCCCGAGCCCTGCAGCTGCTCCTCACTCTTTCCACTGCGGAAGCGTTTTTGGAAGCGCACTATGACTGCCCTAAGACTGCTCCCAAACTGCTGCCAGTGGCCAGCGAGCAGCAGGCTGGATGGAGCTATTTCATCCTGCTGGGCTGCTTGGGAGGAGCACAAAGAGGATGATTTGGGACAGAGCCTGGGCACATCCCGGCCTTGGCAGCAGACGGCTGCAGGCTTTCACGGAAGGGAGGGATTCTATGGAGCGTGTCGGAGCGAGCGGCTCGGGGCCCTGCTCCGGGGGCTGTGGGCACATTTGGGGAGACATTGGCTGTGCTTAATGGCTTCGTGTGCCGGAATTGGCAGATGAGGTCGGAGGAGACGGCGGATTTGCTGGCGGAGAAGGCGCAGATCACGGAGGAGGAGGCCAAGCTGCTGGCTCAGAAGGCGGCCGAGGCCGAGCAGGAGATGCAGCGCATCAAGGCCACGGCCATCCGGACCGAGGAGGAGAAGCGGCTGATGGAGCAGAAGGTGCTGGAGGCAGAGATGTTGGCACTGAAAATGGCCGAGGAGTCGGAGAGGAGGTCAGAGGGTACAACCTTGCCTCTGCTTTGCTTCCCACCCCCTTCAAGTTATCCCTCTGAGTTATCCTCCCTCAGCTTCCCACATGTGTCCAACAGCAAATGCCCCTTTGGCCCAGCTGGTTTCCCTCTCCAAAAGCCAGCTCTGCTTTTGGGTGCTTTCTGCAGTCCCCCACTGCATTCCCCAAAGTATTTGACAACGTTAATAACCCCTGGGGGTCGTTCTTCCTCTGGATGGTAGATCTACATTCCCTATTCTCTCCTTATTCCTCTACTTATCTCTCAGTTGTTCAGTTCTCCTTTCCAGCCATGAGTTCTGTTCCAGGTTAGCCTTGAACAGAGACTTTGCTCCTTGTTGAAACTGGTGTTTCCACCCTCCTGCTACCCGAGCCCAGGTCCCACGGTGAACGTGGCAGTGAGCAAGTAAAAGATCAGCCTTGTTTCCTTCCAGTTGATTACTCCTTTCCGTGTGAGAGCCTGCTGGGTGTCAGCCCTTCTGCTCGGATGAGCACAGCCCTTCTCCATCTCTTCCCGCCTATTCCACGCCTACACTGTGATCCTGCTTCTCCATCCTCTCGTTCCTCCTGGCTGCAGTCTGATATTTGCTGTTTGCTGTTGGTCTTTGCAGGGCAAAGGAGGCTGATCAGCTCAAGCAGGACCTGCAGGAGGCTCGTGAGTCAGAGCGGAGAGCAAAGCAGAAGCTCTTGGAGATCACCAGCAAGTCTTCCTACACAGTAAGAGAGATCTGTGTTGTAATTCCCAGTTCCATGCCTTCCTGCGTAGCCTGGAGGAGCCTCCTTCTCCATCCCAGCCATGGAGGGGGCTGAGCTGTCTCATGGCTGCTCAGAAATCCTGAGCAGTGCTTGCCCTTTTCATCCCTGCATCTCATCCAGCAGAACTTCACTATGCTCTTTTTTCGTTTGTTTCCACCCACCTCATGCTATGAGAGCAAGGGAGCTGCTGGGGAAATTAAAGCAGCAAATTTTAAACCAGTTTAGCAGCCGTGTCAGAGCCACACTTTGCCAGCACGTGTGGAGTGCAGCAGCTCAGCAATAACCTTTAAAATAGGGTTAAGTATGTCTTTACTCTTGTTAGGTGGGATAAACACTCTTCAGAACCTGTAAATTCATTCTTTGGGCATAAACTGGACTTTTATGTGCTGGAAAAAAACTTACTTGAAGGGAGATTATTCCATAATTGTCCATTAAGAGGATTTCACACCTTCCGCTGAAGCATCTGGTCCTGGTTCCTGCCGGGCACCGAAATGCCAGACTAAATGACCATTGCTCTGACTTGTCTGGCAGGTCTTTTCTTCTGCTTCCCTAATTGTGCCTGCAAACCCCATTAGGTGCCCCCATTCCTGCAGCTCACACCTGCCAGTGTTCCTTGCTGGCCTGAGGGAATGGGAAGAGCGTCAGGAATAGGCTTGACGTGGGAGTTACGGACACGCCAGCACCGAGGCTTGAATTTGTACCTGCAGCCTCCTTCCCCCCTCCTCTGGAAACTTCATAGGAGCAGATTGGAGAGGGGTTGAGATGAAGCAACTTTTCATCCCGATTCCCTGGAGTTCTCTGCAAGAACATTTGGAAGCTGTTAAGAGTAACAGTGATGGAAAATAATCAGGTGCTCTCAGCTTTGGGACGCTCAGTCAGTGAGTGCTGGATAAAGCCCAGCTTTGGAGTCCTCCTCCTTTTACAAGTCACTAGAATTCCGGGATGCACCAGCTCCTTAATTCCGGGTTTAACTTGTGCACAGCGGGAGGTGTCCTCGTTGGAACTCTGCTGCATGGCTACACCAGCCCAGTGTGGAACTTGGGCAGCCCTTCCACATCCGCGTTCCCTCGTGTTGCCGTGTCCATCCTTCGTGAAACCAGCAGAGCCCCAGCTCGAAGCCCTTGTGCCGAAATCCCGGTGCAGGGAGCAGCTGGGTGGCTCTGCTCTCTGTTCCCGTGGAGTTAGAGCCTCATTAGTGGGAATGTTGTGGGATTGCATGGAGCTCAGCTCCACCCCTCCAGCTGCATCTGCCTGGAGGCAGAGCTGTCGCTTCCAGACACATGGGGCTGTGTCCTCTGCCTTCCCTAAAGAGCCCTGGCCTTCCTGGCACGGCTGCCAGTGCCTGGTGGGAAGGGAAATGCTTTTTTCCTCCCCATTTTGGTGGCAGGGTCTCCTCATGCAGCTGCTTCTCCTGCCCCTCTCCTTGCCCTGGGACGAGGGCTGTGCTGCACAGACTCCATGGCTGTTGTTTTCCAAGGTCAGGAGGAGATTGGTGTGACCAGCATGTCCATATCCAGGTGAAAACACCTTGCTGGGCTCTTCCATCCTCTTTTGCACTTCCCTGGAAGTCCTCCAGCACATGGAGGGACCCTGTTTTGAAAGCTGTTTTTGGGAGACTCGTGTCCCTCAGGTAAATGGCAGCTCTGATGAACGGCGCAGGATTCCAACTTTTCTCTTCCTGAAGGAGGGTGTAACATTGGGCTTGTTCATTTCCATGCTCCCAGACTTGTGCTGTGCCTTCCCCTGACACTTGAAACTAAGCAGGACTTCCCAAGAGCAGAAGAGGAAGGAGGGAGTGGATGGATGTAGAATCATGTAGGTTGGAAAAGACCCTTAAAAGATTGAGTCCAATCCCTAACCTAACTCTGTGCCGCAGAAAAGGCAAAATAAACAGTTAAATAGATCTATTTTTCAACTTTCCAGTCTCCAATCCTGGTTCTTTAAAGCTTGTTTCAGTGTCTTTTTAGTCCTTGAAGCCCAGGCTGCTTTTATGATGTCACTGGTGATGCATGAGAAGTGAGATGTGGATCTGAGTCTCAGGCCGTCAGGGCTTGGAGAACAATTCATTCCTTACGGACTTGGCGACGGCTCTTTGCCTCCCTCAGTGCCCTTCAGGTGCCAGATAAAGGCAATCACCTCCTCTCTGATCCTGTGGGAGCTCTAAGTGGCTGCTTTGGGCTTGTCCAAATTCTTGAGCAGCAGAGTAAAGGCAGTGGCAGCACCAGGAGGAGCTTTCCCTGCGGGGGGAAACCTCCTGACCTGCTCTGTGCTCCCTCCGGGTCCTCCGTCTCGCTCTGTATTCCAGAGGGCTCAGAGGGATGACCGCTGCCAGCGTGGTGCTTGCCTCTATTAACGGCAGGAAATTGCTGTCATGCAGGAACAGGGCTTTGCAGTTTGTTCCAGGTGAGGGAACACATATGGAAAAAGCTCCCTGTCCCTTTTATCACCCCATGGCCCCGGATTAGAAATAACAGCGCCTGCTGCAACGTCTGCCTGGGATTGTTGCAAATGGCAGGGCGTCTGCAACAGGAATTCTGCCCCTCTGCCCCGCTCAGGTGAGACCCCACCTGCAGAGCTGCCTCCAGATCTCGGGGTCCCAGCACAGGAAGGACCTGGAGCTGCTGGAGCCAGTCCAGAGGAGGCCACAGAGATGCTCCAAGGGCTGGAGCCCCTCTGCTCTGGAGCCGGGCTGGGAGAGCTGGGGGTGTTCACCCGGAGAAGAGAAGGCTCCAGGGAGAGCTCAGAGCCCCTTCCAGGGCCTAAAGGGGCTCCAGGAGAGCTGGAGAGGGACTTGGGACAAGGAACTGCAGGGGCAGGACAAGGGGGAATGGCTTCCCACTGGCAGAGGGCAGGGCTGGATGGGATATTGGGAAGGAATTGTTCCCTGGGAGGGTGGGGAGGCCCTGGCCCAGGGTGCCCAGAGAAGCTGTGTCTGCCCCTGGGTCCCTGGCAGTGTCCCAGGCCAGGCTGGATGGGGCTTGGAGCAGCCTGGGCTAGTGGAAGGTGTCCCTGCCCATGGCAGGGGTGGAACAGGATGAGCTTTGAGGTCCCTTCCCACCCAACCCATTCCATGATTCCGCTAAATGCTTTGCTCTAGATATCAAACCCATGCCTTTGAGAGCGCTGAACCTGCTCAGTCTTTACTTTTTCCATACTCTTCCTCACTCCTGCTGCTCTCTGACTTCTCCACCAATATTTTCCTTGCTCCGTGGCAGAGCTGTGCCGAGGGAAGGGAAGGAAGTGGCTGTGGCAACCCTGATGAATTGGCTCAGGCCTTAATGGCTGCAGCAACTGAAATTCCTGCTCAACTGTTACTGCTGCTGTTGGGAGTTTTTAAAAACAAAACCCAACAAAGCTTGTGCTGAAAAAAAACAAGCTAAAGGTTGTTTGAAGGCCAGCAGGCTGGCTCGGATGCTCCTGACTCCCCTGTGCTGCAGGGATGGGAGAACCTCACGTGGGAAGGGCTTTGGGAACACCTGTGTGCCTTACAAGGAAGGGACTTGAATGTCAATGGGATGCAAGTATTTAAATCAGTTAAGTGCTTTGGCAGACCTGTCCCCTTTCCTTCGAGACTGGAATTTAGGTACTGAGCTGTCCCTTCCAGCGCCTGCTCCAGAATTAATGTGCCTTTACTCCGTGCTGGCAGCAAAGGGGGTGTAAGGAGTTGGGTTTCCTTGTCATGTGGGTCTTAACTCACCTGGAAGGCTCCAGCCAGGCCAAGTGCATTTTGAGGCACCACCTTGTTTATGCTTGTACGAGGTGTTTGTGTTCCAGCCGCGCCGCTCAATGAAATGTTGTCCCTCTCAGATTTGTCCGAGCTGGGAACGAGCCCTGGCTGTTTGTGAATTCCAGGCTGGTGGTGAGGGAACAGGCAGGTTATTGTGCAGAGTAAATCTGTCACCCCAGTGCTTGCAGGTCTTGCTGTGAAGTGGAGCTAACTGAAAGCAGTGCCTGGAGTATCCCAAATAGGAGAAATGAGGGAAAGAAAGAACCGGCCGAAGCTCAAACTCTCATTTGTTGGAGCAGGTGCCCAGCAGTGCTGTTCCAGGTTTGGACACGTTGTTTTCCTTATAGGAATCCCTTAAAGCGAGGAGGAGCATCCAGGAGGGAGGTGAGGGATCTTTTGGATGCCGGGCTGGGTTTCTCATATCCCAGAGCAGGGCTAAGCAGGCTGGCAGCAGTTGTGACTCAGCCCCATCTGATGCCGCTGTGCCACCCTTGACGTGTGCCCTGTTTGCCACCTCATCCAACGTGCTGCAGGAGCAGAGCCACGGCTCCATCAGGCTTTTCCTCTCCTCCTAATGAGCCCATTTGTTAGAGGTGTGACAGAATTTTTGACTGAGAGGAAGAAGGGTCATTTTTTAGCAGAAGATAAAATCTGAGAGGGCCTGGCAGTGTGTGTCACTGGGGGATAGCAAAGCATTTTGCAGGAGGAAGAAAGTCCCAAATCCTTGCTCAGGTGTTCCAGGAGTGATTTGCTGTGTTATCTCAGCATTTCCAGCTGAATCTAGAAGTGGTTTCTAAACCTTTGGAACTGTAAATTACTGAGGAGATAAAAATGTGTCGGTGCATCTCCATGGACCTTGCTGGAATGGCATCCTTGGGGTCACACTGGTCTTTGCTCAGGCTTTGGGGAGCTGTGGAGTGCAGGACTCTGCTGTCACGCGGGGTCTTACATTGTCCCTGTTCACAGCTTGAACTTTATAAACCTGATTGGATGTTAAGTAGCTGACAGATGACTCCCAAGAGGCAGCTTCTGTCCAACTTAAAAGTGACACAGCAGTGATAAACCTTCAATTTTACCAAGTTTTGTCAATAGATTTTGAAGGCAGGTGGTGTTTTGTCTCCTCTTTAGTGCTGCGAAGAGTCCTGGAGGAGCGATGGCTTTGAATTGAGGAGCAAATTGGGAATGGAGCAAGGGGATCTCCAGGCTGATCTGGTGCTTGGGACTGTGGGCTCGAGCGTTGCTCTGATTTTACATCAGCGTTGCAGAACATTTGCTGTAGTGACACTCCTGTGGCTCAGAGTGATTAATTTGTGCTCTCTCTTCAGCAGTCCATGAACTCGAGTACCACAGCACTGCCCACTGACCTGCCAAGCTTCAACCTCATCAGCGAGAGCCTCTCCTTCGACTTCAAGGATACGGACATGAAGAGGCTGTCCATGGAAATCGAGAAGGAGAAGTACGTGGCACGCATCCAGTCCAGGCTGGGCTGGGATTTGTGCTGGACATGAGCCAGGTGTGGCCAAGAAGGCCAAGGGCACCTGGGCTGTGCCAGCCCTGGGGCGGCAGCAGGAGCAGGGCAGTGCCCGTCCCCTGTGCTGGCACCGCTGGGGCACCTCCAGTGCTGGGGCAGCTCTGGGACCCTCCTGACAAGAGACACCTGCAGGGGCTGCAGCGTGTCCAGGGAAGGGAACGGAGCTGGGAAGGGGCTGGAGCCCCAGGAGCGGCCGAGGGAGCTGGGAAAGGGGCTCAGCCTGGAGAAAAGGAGGCTCCGGGGGGACCTTGTGGCTCTGCACAACTCCCTGACAGGAGGGGGCAGCCGGGGGGGGGTCGGGCTCTGCTCCTAGGGAACAGGGACAGGAGGAGAGGGAACGGCCTCAGGCTGTGCCAGGGGAGGTTCAGGTTGGATTTTGGGAACATTTCTTCATGGGAAGGGCTGTCCAGCCCTGGCACAGCTGCCCAGGGCAGGGGTGGAGTCCCCATCCCTGGAGGGATTTACCAGCCCTGTGGATGTGGCACTTGGGGACAGGGGTCAGTGGTGGCCTTGGCAGTGCTGGACAATGGTTGGACCCAATGGTCTCAGGAGGCTTTTCCAACCTGAACAATTCTGTGCTTGTCCTGGCTGAGCATTTCCCTGGTGGGGACCTGGTGTCACAGACCTGCTCCTGCCACCTGCTCACAGGTGAGCTCAGGGCCCTGCTGCAGGCAGTTCCTCTCCCTGTGGGAATCCTGGCTCCTGCTCAGGCTGAATTGCCCACGCTGGTGGAAAGAGTTAACAGCAGGCTGAGTTCTGGAGCCCTGAGCTTGAGGGTTTGCAGCTTGTCCAGGGAATGTGATGATAGCTTGGGTGCATTAAGGTCCTGCACTAGGGCTTTAACCCCTTTTCCTTGGAATTTGTGTCACGTTCCTGTATAAAAAATGTTCGCCGGCACAAGTTTGGATGTGATTATGAGCTTTGATCTTGTGTTTTCCTGAGGGTGTAAGTGTAGCCTTCAAAATTACCAATTGAGCAGAAATCAAAGCAGGTCAGATTTTAATCTCTGTAGTAATGATGTGCTTTGTTCGTCGATTGGGTCGTAGATCAAAGCCACAATGGCTCTGTCATCCCTCTCCGGCCAAAACTTCCCGAGGCTGGAATGACACACCCCTGGATCCCAGAGGGTGCTTCAGTTTGCCTCTGCTCGGTGCCCTCTCCCATGTATGAAATCACAGACCTAGAGACAGGAGATTAAGAACTTTTCAAAACTTTTCCCAAAGCCGGAAGGAAAAAGATAGCAGCTGAAAATAACAGGATAATTCCTGGTTCTGTACCCAGGTTGCTAACTAGGTCATGCTGCTCTCCTGAGCAGGGAGAGCTGCCTCTGCCAAATGCTGAAAGCAATAGGATGCTTTTCCTGTCTTCTCTGGGGCTTTTCTCTTTCCTCGGGTGCTGGGACAAACCTCTCTACAAATTTTGGCACTGGAAAGGGTTCCTATTACCCTGCTGGCCCTCTGACCTGGCTCAGGGGGTTAATCGCAGGTACAAAACTCATGGTGTGATTTTTCCAGTTGATTTTTCATTGTGGGAGGTAGTTCGGGACAAGTCCTGGGAATGGCTGGCATTGGGGGTTGGGTTTTTTCCCTTTCTTCTTTTTTTTTTGGGAGACTTTCTCTCTGCCAGGGATGCTGTGTGTCTACAAGATACCTGGTATTTTGGGGACAGCGCTTGCTCCCACGCAGTTTACGAGCTAAATCCCTCTAAAGCACCACAAGTCAGCACATCAGGGTCCTTCCTCATGGGAAGATTCGTGGATTTGGGTTGTGGAGCAGGTTTGGGAAGGGGTGCAGGGGTGTAGAGCTCTCCTGAGTAGCTGCTTAAACCGCTGTGTGGTGTAAACGTGTGTCAGCTTCACTTGCAAATTGGGAGACTTAAAATACCACCCAGCTTGGGTTTAATTTTGTATAATAATGTAACTTACACTTTTATTGCTGGCTTGGCTGTCTGGGTCCTCTTTAATAAGGAACAAATAATTGCTCTGAGTAGCTCACTGTGTGCTATAAACTGATATTATCAGTTCCACGCGCTAAAAATAATGAAGAAAAGCTGTTTCCGTTATAATTCTGTTATCAGGTGTCACATCACCACGTGCAACTGGTCAGTGCTAACCCGGGGCTGCTCTCTCTCTGTGTGTGTGTGTGTGTGTGTGTTAGGGTGGAGTACATGGAGAAGAGCAAGCACCTGCAGGAGCAGCTCAACGAGCTGAAGACAGAAATCGAGGCACTGAAGCTCAAGGAGAGAGAGACAGCTCTGGATATTTTGCACAACGAGAACTCCAGCCGGGGCAACAGCAAGCACAACACTATTAAAAAGGTATCAGAGGGCCCCAGTTTGTATCTCCCCTGATGAAACCCTTTAAGAAGAACCCTGAAATCACCCTGCTTTTGATAATCAAATTGTTGGATCTAGGCTTTCTTCCCCAGCTGCTTAGCTTTGATCAGAGAATTCCAGTGTCTCGTGGTCCTGGTGTCCTGACCCAGCCTGGTCTCTCCAGTGCTGTGGGGAGGGATGTGAAGGTCTCCAGGGCTGAAGGTCTTGCTGAACCTTCAAAGCTGTACAGGGACGTTGTTGGAAGGGATCTGCATCCCTAGAGAACAGGAAAAGCCCTCCCTGCCTATTGCAGCCGTTCCCTCCGAGCACTGAGCTGGTCTGGTGAATAATGAGGGCAGAAATACTCCTGACTTAGGAGCTCTCAGTGGAAAAAGCCAAAAGCTCTTCCTCTCTTTTAATCTCTCTAGAGAAACCTGTAGTGCAGCTTCAGTCACTAACAGCAAAGCCTTTGCTGGCAGGGGGTGTGAGACCTCTGCTCCCTGGAGCCACCTGCCTCCAGAAATGGGGCTGACATGAGGAACTTCAGCCAAAAATTCAGGCTGCCTGGGTCTGCTGACCCGGGAGTCACCTAAATGCTCACGACAAAACCCTTTTATTTCTACATCCCATCTTTTTCCTTTGGCTCAGTGCTGGGCTCTGTAACAAGGGGCTGGGGGCACTTCCACGATGGATTTGGTGGGGGGTGGTGTCAGCCCCACTCACCTGCAAAGGCTTTTTTTCCCTGCAAAGGCTTTTTCCTGGCTGGCTTTCCGCTAGCAGCTGTCCTTGGGAAGGATTCGCAAATCCGTACGGCACGGGATGCGGGCTGTGGTAGCAACTCCGGGCTTGAAAAACAAATCCTGCTCTCTTTTCTACTCCCAGCCAAGAGTTATGTCTGGAAGGATTTGGAAATATCAGTTCTTGCCGACTTTCATGGCTGGGAGTTTGTGATCACTGAATTGGGGCAGGAAAATGAATCTGGCGGGGCTCACTCGCCGGTTTCCCCGTGCTGGCCCGGAGCTATTCAGGTTCCTGTCACACTAGAGCAGAGAAAATAAAAATCTTCACAGCCCCTTTTGTCATTGTAGAATCTGGAGGCGTTTCTGCTCCCAGTAGGTTTGGTAGGATTTGTCTCTGTGTTCCAAGTCCTTGGTTTAAACAGAAACTGCTACATTTTCACTTCTGACAGAGAGGAGTTCATAGAGAGCTGATGGTCCCATTTGTCTCCCTTAAAGAGGGTGGCTGGGCCATCATTTCCACGTCTGTCAGGGCTTGTCACGGTGCCGTCACTTTGCCTTCCTTTGAAGCTGGCATCTTGTCCCGTCCCCTTCCTTCCGGGGGGAGCCGAGGCTGCCCGGCTGCTGCATCTCAGCGAGGAGCAAAGGTTCCCAAATAACAGACTATTAGTGGGGACATCAGAGGGAAATTATAGCCTGCTCTGCTCAGGGAGGTCGGCAGGGCTTTTGTCTTTGCCGTGGTGAAGGCAAGGAGAACACAGGGCACTGGGAATGGGATATCAGTCCAGCAGTACTTCAATGGCACCAACCCTCTGCCTCACCTGGAAGCTGCCGATTGCTCCAGGCAAGCCCTAAGATCCCACAAATCACCTGCCCTTGTATCGCACACTGGGATTATTATTACTATTATTTGTTGTTCATTTTATTTTGCTGGTTTAGCCTCAAGCCCAGGGCAGAAGACCTATCTGCATTTGAGAATTCCAAGTAGGTTATTCCAAGGTACTCTGCGTGGGGGTGCTGGGATCTGGCTGTGGCACTAACCCGTGCATGAGCTTGCCTGCGCTCCGGCGGGACCGGCTGCCCGCGGTCACCCGTCCAGCCCGGCTCTCCCTCCCTCAGGAGCACTCCCAGCCTCTCTGCATTTGTTCCTACACCTGATCCTCCGTGCTGGGAAGCGTCTTTCTTGGCAGAAGTTGAGTTGGCAACCTCAGAGGGGGAGTGCAGGTAGAGGCACTTAAATAATTCAGCACGCCTGGTTTTTGCACCGGTGGTTGGGAATCTATCGGAGGTGCAGGGCAGCCTTTGAAGATTCCTTTAATGAAGTAAACCGGCACCTTCCCCCCTTGTTTGCTGCAGAAAGAAATTCAGGATGTAGAAAAAAATACCCCAAACAAACAGCCAAACCCCATCAACTCTGCTGCCATCACTGTCAAAACAGGCTAAAAATGCGCAGCTCCGTCTCGGAGCGGAGCAGCACGAGGATGCTCTGCCTGTTTGAGAAGCGTCCCAGAAAGGTAAAGAAGAGGATTGAGGACAACTGGTGTCTGCAGGTGGCTCTTGGGCCAGGGGAAGGTCACCAGCACACCTGGGGACAGGAGTTGTCCTTCATCCTGCACTGCCTCTGTCTGTGCCTCACCTCCTCCCGCCCGGGGGGTCCTGCTCCGTTAATGCCACATCTCTTATTCCCGTAGCCTGCTTTCCTCCAAGGATTTGCCCTCGATCCTCAGGCTGTGTGTGTGCTGAACATCCACTCCCTCCTTCGGGAGGATGAGTTTGGGGAAGCTTTCCTGCTCTTCCCTGGGGCGAGGTTCTTGCACAGCCGCGGGGTTTTGGGAGCTTGGAGTCGGTGGCACTCACTCAGGGAAGTGCTGGGATGGCGGCGCTCACAGGTGGCAGAGCTGGTGAGAAGTGCTTTTGGAAAAGATAGAGCAATTCCCCGGCACCTCTGGAGCTGGGGAGCAGAGGCAGGAGGATGTTTTACCCAGGAGCAGTCAGCACAAGTCTGTGCTGTCCTTCACTGCACCAGCCATTCCAGGGGCTGTAAATCCCTGGAGTTGGGGGTTTGTGCCAGCTCTGGGGAGCTGCAGGTGTTCCCCAAAAAAACAGGCTGCTCTCATCGTTAAGCACTTCCATGGGGAAGAGGCTGAAAGGGGTGACCCTACAGGTCTGGGCCACCTTGAGGGAGGTGTTGGATATCTCCAGGCAGACTGGCCGTGGGTGAAACCCGTTATCCCAGCGCACCTGGCTTGAAGAGCTCTGTGGCAGGTGAATTTGGGGTGAAATCCACTTGTGGCCGCAGCACAGGGAGGTGAAATGCAGCCCTGGCAGT
This sequence comes from Mohoua ochrocephala, assembly GCA_013398855.1. Taxonomy (NCBI): domain Eukaryota; kingdom Metazoa; phylum Chordata; class Aves; order Passeriformes; family Acanthizidae; genus Mohoua; species Mohoua ochrocephala. The sequence goes on along the minus strand of VZTA01006315.1, from coordinate 271,332 downwards.
TTGTGGAAAGACTCTTCCAGCAGCTGGGAGCCCTCCAGTGCCCGCGAGGAGCCCCATAATTAAAGCAGCTGCGCAGCGAGCGCTGCAGTGTGACCTCTGGGGTTTGGTGCCTGCCTTTGAAGGCGCCTGCTAAGTTTTTCATGTTTAATTACGTGGTTAACATGCTAATCCCTTTTTATGAGCTCTGTGGGCACAGCACAGACACCTCATCTGGAAGCTGCTCTCCCTTCTCCGTAGCTCCCCGCCGTGGGCTGGTGCTGTGGCTCCAGCTGGCTCTGATTCAGGAAGGTTTGTCACTTCGGCTGTGGTAAAGGGTGAAAAACCCACTTCTTCCTCATCTCTGCTGCAGGAAAGCTCCCAGGACAGGCTGCTAAAACACAATCAGGTCTTTGATTCCAGTTGCTTTCTTCTTGCACAGTCATGCTTATTTACTGGGATTTAAGCCCTTTGAAGTATCCAGGCGAGGAGCAAATCTCCACGCCTGTTCCCAGACAAGCAGCTTTGTCGTTGAGCCTCTGGTCCTTCCACAGGCAGCCTTGGCCTCTCCTGCCAGGCTCTCACGTGGCTCAGAGCTGCTTCTCCAGGGCCTGAGCTCGATCCCAGGGGATCACTTTTGGGGCCCATGGGGATCTCGCAGATCCTGCTGGCTCCTCTCCTGGCTCTGATCCTGGATGTGGATCCAGTGTTGCCCTTGGCTTGGATAATGGTCATTGTGGAGATGCTCTGAGATGCTCTCCAAGCTGGGGGTGTTCAGGCTGGAGAAGAGAAGGCTCCAGGGAGACCTCAGACCTGAAGGGGCTGAGGAGAGGTTAGGGGGGTGCCTAAAGGGGCTCCGGGAGAGCTGGAGAGGGACTTGGGATGAGGGATGGAGGGACAGGACAGGGAGGAATGGCTTCCCACTGGCAGAGGGCAGGGATGGATGGGATATTGGGAAGGAATTGTTCCCTGGGAGGGTGGGGAGGCCCTGGCCCAGGGTGCCCAGAGAAGCTGTGTCTGCCCCTGGGTCCCTGGCAGTGTCCAAGGCCAGGTTGGATGGGGCTTGGAGCAGCCTGGGCTAGTGGAAGGTGTCTCTGCCCGTGGCAGGGGGTGGCACTGGATGGGGTTCAAGGTCCCCTTTGGATTTAGGCACTGAACAGTTCCCAGTTGGAGGCACCGAAGGGTGAGTGAGGCAGAGCCAAGGGGGCTCCTGCAGCCTTGTCTTCCCTCCTGCCACCTTTGGGATAGGCTGTGGTCTGTCCTTGTAAGGACACTGGTGGCTGGTGATGGCACTGCTGCCCGAGTGTCTCATCATGCAGACAGGATGTGCCACCCCCAAATGTCACGAGGCTCCTTCATCATCTGGACAGGTGGAAGGGATTTGGGAGGCTGGCGCTGGAGCAGACACCTTCTGTATTTTCCACCTGCGCCGGGCGAGCAGCGTGCTGGGGATCACTGAAACGTGTCCCTCAAGGACTTCACAATTCCTGTGGGGTCCCTGTCATCTCCTGGGGACTCCCTTGCTCCCCTCTCCGCCTCTGGAACTGCAGATTCCCTGGAATAGGTCTGTTTTGCTCCAGTGATTTAGTGGGAGAAGGAAGATGCGCCCCTTGCAGAGAGAAGGGACCAGCACAAGGAATGCTCTGGGAGGGGCGAGAGGAGGGAGCCTGGGTGGGACAGAGCAGGCTGAGCTGCCATCCTTCCCTGTGGATCCTGGGACGGGGATGAGGAGCTCGAGTCTCCTGCAGAGCTGTATAACCCAATCCCAGCCGGAAAGGGAAGGCAGAACGGGCACACCACCAGCGGGAGACTTCCCAGGAGCAGCAGCACTGGCATTTCACGTTGCCTTGGGAGCTGTGAGGCTGGAAAAGATGAGTGAGGCTGCCAGCTTCTCACTCAGCCTGGCACCTGGCTGGGGTGCAGGTGAGAGCCGGGAGATACCCGGCGGGCAGAGCAGCTCTGGGAACACATTTTCCAAGTGCAGGAGGAGATGGAGGCTCATCCCACGTGGGTCTTGCCCGGACACCCCCACGTGTGAGAGGCCACATCCCTTCCATGTTCATTTTCTTCCCGGTTCTCCTCGGAGCTGGGAAGTGAAACTCCCAGGCAGTTAAACTGGGACACGGCAGCCTCTTTTCCTTGTTTACAAGGAACAAGAGGAAAGTAGGAAACGTCAGGCCTATCAGCTATTTCTGTGGCAGCCTTTGAAAAGCGTTTCCTTCACATGGAGCGTCATCTTCTCCTTTCAAACGGGCTCATCAAAGCGTCGGGGGCTGGGGGACAGTTGTGCTTGGGAGAGAATAAACGGCAGCGTGGGAGTGAGAGAGGAGCGGGGAGGGAAAGGGGAAGAATCACAGGAAAATAGGGTTTGGGTTCAAAAGTAACACTGGGAATTGAAAGGTCCACCTGGCCGCTGGGACTGGGGAGTGGGCGGGGATGGAGAAAGGCACCAGGGCAGCGCGAGGGGAATAAAGAGGATTTAGTGTGTGGAGCACTGGGTGACGATTAGCAAGGACTGCCGGCAGCAGGAAAACATCCTGGCATCGCACGGGGTGAGGGTGGCACAGGTCCCCCTCTCCTCCAGCCCGGCCAGGCTGCAGGATAAACAAGGAAACAGCGAGGAAATGAGGCATTTAAACCTCTCCCTGCTGGAGGAGGCCTGGGGGCAGGTCAGTGTGAGTTGCATCCCCTTCCCCTGCCCGGCACGTGGGGATGGCCCCGGCTCCGGGGGCTCGCAGAGCCTCGGGGGTTCCCCTGGATTGGGTTTGCCCGGCCCCAGCAGTGCTGTGCCTGCAGTTATTGGGTTACCTGCTCCAAACCGCCGGTGCCTGCCAGGCACTTATTGGGTTGCTTTGGTTTGTTTGTGTTTCCTAAATCAAATCAGTCCAGCAGCCCTGGGTAGCAGCAGGCTCGGAGGAGCCCCGGTGCAGGAATGCGGGGAGCGGGACTCTTCCCTCTCTTCCCTTCCTCAGATCTTGATTCATTTGAGCTCAGGCCGCTTAATTGCGCTGCCTCTCTCTCCCTCTAAATTTTCCTTGATGGCTCTGGTAGAGCATCGGGAGCCCACCCTCCCTCCTGCAGGAAGGAGATTATCATAATACTGCTTGTAAATCAATTTTTTTTCCTTTTCTCCGCACTGACGAGGATGTAACTCCCTCTTAATCACCCTGCACAGCGTTACGCTACGGGGAGGGATATTTATTCCTCCTCGCCTGGCCGGGAAAAGGGGATGCGGAGACTGCGGAGAGTTTTTGGAGGTGTTGGAGGCTTTGCCCCCAACAGATGATGGAGAGGCCGGCACAGGGTGGTGCTCTCCTCTTTGCTTTCACATCCCAGTGCAGAAAAGAAAGGAAAACCAGCTGAGGGAGTGGGATTTCCCTGCAGAGAGCTTCCTGCGCCCACCGGCTCCCACGGCGCCGGCTGGGATGAGTCAGGATGCCCCGGGAGCTCCCCTCGGCTCTTCCCATCTTCCCCCAGCGCATCCCTCGGGACTGGTCCCTGTGGTGCTCCCAGTGGGAGCAGGGATAGCCCTGCCTGCACTCCACAGTGAGGAAAACAACAATAAAAGAAGGGAAAAGGGAGGGAGAGAGTTTTCCCTCCTGGCACAGGCGGTGGAGAGTCAGGGTGCAGTCAGGAGCAGCCCTGGTTTCCTCTCGGTTGATTCCAGTGCCTGGCTGCAGTCGGATGTGAGGAGGCAGCTGCCTGGAGCTGCTGGGCAGCCCCGATCCTGGTCCTGGTCTCCATTGGAAGGGACCTTAAAGCCCACCCAGTGCCACCCCCTGCCATGGGCAGGGACACCTTCCCCTATTCCAAGTTGCTCCAAGCCCCGTCCAGCCTGGCCTTGGACACTTCCAGGGATCCAGGGGCAGCCAGAGCTTCTCTGGGCACCCTGTGCCAGGGCCTCCGCACCCTCCCAGGGAGGAACCCCTGTGGTCTTTGCCTTTCAGGTGGCAAAATCTGGCCACTGCTGGGAGCCAGTGATCCACAGGGCACGGCCCTCTTGGGAAGCCTGTGCTCACACCTTTCCATGGGATCTCATCTCCTCAGGACCCACCTTTGCTCCCACTCCCTGTATGGCTGCTCTTCCCATGCCTCAGATTCCCTGGATAGGTAAAAAAAGTACCATCGAGCCTCTCCAGGAGCCTTTGGATGTTGTGGATGAAAGCATCCAGCCCAGGCACAGGGCTGCATCTCTCCTTTCTCCCTGTGCCTGTGGCTGGATGCTCCGGAGCTCTGCCTCCACCTGCTTCCCAAATCTCTGGGCTGAGACAGGCACAGCTTTGGACTCAGACTGCCCTCGGGGTACCCCAGGACCCCAAAAACACGTGGGGGGTTAATGGAGAGCTGTGTGTAGCTACAGGCAGAGAGCCAGGCTTGAAACAGTCGGATTCCTTGATAAGCCTGAGGGAAACATCTTCCCTGTGCTCCGTCAGCGGCTGCAGCCGGCTCCGAGCGGAGCGCTGGGTTTGCCAGGGGGGTCCTGGGGGCATCTCCCCTCACTGGGCTGTGAGGAACGAGCTCCTGTGGGCTGGGCAAGGATGGCAGGCTCTGGTTCCCCAGCCAGGCTGCAGATGGGATGGATTTGGAGGCATGGCCTTGGGAAGGAGATGGATGGCAGGTAGATCATGGAATCATGGAATGATTTGTGTTGGAAAGGTCCTTGAAGCCCATCCCATTCCACCCCTGCCACGGGCAGGGACACCTTCCACTAGCCCAGGCTGCTCCAAGCCCCGGCCAACCTGGCCTTGGACACTGCCAGGGACCCAGGGGCAGCCACAGCTTCTCTGGGCACCCTCGCAGGGAACAATTCCTTCCCAATATCCCATCCCTGCCCTCTGCCAGTGGGAAGCCATTCCCCCTTACCCTGTTGCTCCAGGCCTTGTCCCAAGTCTTTCTCCAGCTGTTTTGGACCCCATTAGGCACTGGAACACTTCCAGGGATGGGGCTTCCTGTCAGCTGGCCCCAGCAGTGGGTCTGGCAGCAGTCTGGGGCTCTCTGCTCCTTTTTTTATTCCCTCTACAGCCTCAGAGAGGAAGAACGCTGCCTGTAGCACACAGAATCCCTGTCCCACCTCACCCACCTCCCATCCAGCTCTGGAGGGGACGCTGGAGCAGCCAGGGGGATGCTGAGGAGGAGGAGAGCCAGCCCTGGCCCGGGAGCTGCTGCCAGGAAAGATTATTAAGCCCCTGCAGAAATTTCCTCTGCAATACAGATTTTTTTCCGACTGGCATTAGAGCTGAGAAGGAATTACTGAGGAAAAGCCATGGGGGAGAAGCAGGGAGGGGGGAAAACGCCTGACGGCTCCGTTGAGGGGCTTAACTCGCTGTAAGGTGATCCCAGGATTCCTGTTTCAGCAAAACCGGCATTCCCGGCGGAAGGCACCGTGCTTAATCCAGCTGAAACCAAGCCCTGGCAATTAGCCGGCTGCTTTGGCAAACTCCTGGTGATCCAGCGGCTGGCGGGAAGGTGGCACTTCTCCCGGCACACTCCATCGGGTGGCTGTCTGTAAATCCTGGGATTTCTTCCCCGCCGCTGAGGATTTCTTTTATCTCCTCTGGCCCGTTAGGAAACGGGCTCACGGCTACTCCGTGGGGGTGTTATTTTTGGGATGGCTCTGGAAAGCTTTCCAAGGGTTTCCGAGTCCTGCAGAGCCTGCAAGGACGGTCCTGGGGGTGAGGGCTCTCTGGCTCTGCCCTCCAGCGGGACGGATGGAGCGAGGCCGGGATGAGGTCCCGGGGTGGCCGCATGGATCACACGTGCTGGGATGGGGTTGGATGTGAGCACGGACAGAGGACGGGCCCTGTTTGGTGACGCAGGGGACACGTGTCCGGAGGCTGCCGGAGTTGTGGGTTCTCCCTCAGCTCATGGAGGTATTTCTCCTCCAGCTTCCCAAGACCCCCCTGTATGTCCTCCTTGTCAGGGGCCCCAGGACTGGCTCCTTGGATCCAGTCTCCCATGTATCCCACGTCCTGGAAGCCTCAGCCGTGCCGATGACCTTCACTGAGTCTCTGCCCCCACTTTCCCTCGGGCTGTGCTTGCTGTGGTGGGGGCTGCACGACCCCCGGCTTCTGCAACCCCCCGGCTTCCACATTCCCTGGTATTTTCAGAGGGACACAGGCAGCAGCTCCCTCCTGGGGGCGACTCTGGGGCGGGTGCCCCGTGGGAGGTTGGGGTGGCCCCTGATCCCCCTCTGCTCTCTTCCAGCTCACCCTACAGAGCACCAAGTCCCGCGTGGCCTTCTTCGAGGAGCTCTAGGAGACGACCGCTCCGCACCGCTGCTGCTTCCCAAGGCTCCCGCCCAGCCGGAGCCTGTTCCGGAGCTGGGGGCTCCCAGAGGGATCACCCCGGACCCTGCCGGCCGTTCCAGCCTCCACACACCCACAGACTCGGGGCCGGCTGCCCACAGACTGTGTGATGCTCTCTGGCTTAGCATCCGTTCCTCCTCCTCCTCCTGACACTTTGTTTTCCTGGATTTTCCAGCTTTTTTCCTTACTTTTCTAGCATTGCTTCCAGGCTCGGCCCTCCAGGCTTTTCCCTGGAGCCGGGGTCGGGGCTGTGGCTGTGCCTTCCTACCCTGGCAGCCAGCGGAGGAGTGTGCCCGAGGGTCTCCCTGGCAGGGATGACATCCCTCCGGATTGCCGCCTTCTGCCGGCCCTGGAGCCCCTTGTGCCGGCCTGGAATTCCGTGTGCCGGCCTTGGAGCCCCTTGTGCCGGCCTGGGATCCCGTGTGGCGGCCCTGGAGCCCCGCTCGGCTCCCGGAGCCCCGTGCGTGCGGCGGTGCCGGGAGCTCCATTAGGATCCCGAGCATGTTCCAGTGGAGTGCTGTAAATCAGGAACGTCGCGCCGGCTCTCCCAGCGCCCGCTGGGGTGGGAGAGGAGCAGGGAGCGGGATGCCAGGGACCCGGGGCTGGGGGGATCCTTGGCTACTTCCCTGGGGAGAGGAGGGGGGAGGAAGGGCTCCTCCTCCTCCTCCTCCTCCCTGCTGGGCACAGGGAGCGGGAGAACAGCTAGTGCCAACCAAATGAAACCTTATTGTTCCTGCAAACTGTGACAAACCTGGGCAGCTTCAGGCTGGAGGGTCCAGGGGCTCTGGGCTGGGCTTTCCCTGGATAGCCCAGGACATCCCAGCCCCTCGGAGCCCCCCGGGAATGCCGCTAGCCCGAGCTGAGCCCGGGGCTGCCTGCTCCCGCCTGTCCCATCGTGGGTGCCTTTGCTCTGACCCCCCCGCGGGGGGAACAGGGATGCCCTGACCTTCCCTTCCCGTCTCCGTCCCAAGTCCTGTCCCCCGCTCGGGTGGAATCCTCTTCCAGCTGCGATTTACCCTCCAGCAGAGCCGGTGCTGCCCCGGGGAACCCCCACATCCCCTCAGGACCCCCAATTCCTCCTCCTCACAACCTCATCGGACCCACAGCCCCTCCGGAGGCTCAGCCCGGGGCTTGGCGTGGAGTAAATCCCATCCCAACCCCTTTTATTTAAACCCTGGGATTGATTCCCCGCACGTGGCTGCAGTTCGGATGGCTGTGGCCTGGCACAGCCGCTTTCCCATTCCTTGGGCTGTTGTACTCCGAAGGAATAACTGTTTTCTCCTGTTTTAATAAAAATTCACAGCACTAGGAGGGGAGCGGAGGCTTCTTTGCCTTTTTTTCTTCGGGAAAAACTGCTCCGAGCGCGGCTGCCGCAGTTAACGGTGCCGGGATTAATGGCAAGCACGGCTGCAGTGCTGGCATCCCTCTGGCAGCTCCCACGGGATCGGGATGGCTCCAGGGTCCCGCTGTCCCCGGTCCCTCAGGGCTCTTTTCATCCCTTCTTGAGGGAAAAGGGTTTGGGGTGCCCAGAGGGGCCGAGCCCAGTGTTTGTCATCCCTGATGCTTCCTAATCCCATCCTGCCTGGAATAAATAAAGGATGTGCTGCATTGACCTCAATTTTATAATTAATCATGGATGAAACCGGCCCAGCCCAGCAAGTCCCGACCCCCGGGGCTGTTCCCGGCCCCCCGGCCCCGCTGGGATCAGCGATGGATGTGCTTTTCATCCGCGCTCCGGCAGCAGAATCCCGGGAGATTCATCGGAGCTCCTGACCAGAGCTCATCCCCAGCGCCGCGGGTGGGCTGAGGGATTTTTTCCGGTTGTTGTTGTTTTAAGCAGGGCTGAGGGGGGAGGGATGGGATTTCTTTTGGCAGAGGGAGGCCAGTGGGATACCCACGGGAATTTTGGGGAGGCTGAAGGCAGCCGGTGAGGGATGTGGAGGGTGACCTGATTTCCCACGTGGCCTGTGGTGACAGGAATTCAACTGGTGTGTCACCTGCACCGCCTGCACCCTCAAATTAATCCAGAAGGGCTTTTTCCAGCACAGGCCAGGGCAGGGGAATGCACAGGGGATGGATGTGCTGGGATGGGATGGATGTGCTGGGATGGATGTGCAGGGATGGACATGGATGGGATGGGATGGGATGGGATGGGATGGGATGGGATGGGATGGATGTGGATGGGATGAGATGTGCAGGGATGGATGTGCAGGGATGGCATGGCATGGCATGGACATGGGATGGGATGGCATGGCATGGCATGGCATGGCATGGCATGGCATGGCATGGCATGGACATGGGATGGGATGGGATGGGATGGGATGGGATGGGATGGGATGGATGTGCAGGGATATGGATGCACTGAGGATGCACTCACTTGGTGAAGCCAGGGATGGATCCAGCATGGATCCACCTCTGGCACAGAGGTCCCTGTTGCTCCCAGGGACTCTGCACAAAGCACTGCACACTCCCAGCCTTGCACACTCCCAGCCTTGCACACTCCCAGCATTGCCTCTCCCACTCCCAGCCCGGTGCCAGCTCCCTGCCTGCCCTCCCTGGCACATCCCAGACCGTTTCTCTCCTGTCAAAGGAAGTTTCACTCTGACTTTTTTCCCTTTCTAGCAAACTGAACTCAACAGGAGCCGCGGGTGTGGGTTGGTGTGAGCTGACTTTGCTCGAGGAAAAGAAACCATCAAGAAGCCTTTGCCATGTACCTCTCCCAGCCCCTTCCCCAGCCATGGGTTCCTGAGGAAGGAAATTGGGGATTTGGCCAATCCCAGGCAGCACCCTGGGAGTGCTTTGGCAGCAGTTCTTCACTTTGAGGTCCCCAAAGTCTCCTCAACTCACGTTATTTCACTTCCAAACCATTAAATACTCTCAAAAATAACATAAAACATCGAGAGCTGGGACAGAAGGGACACAGAGTGACCGTGGGTGGCAAGTCCAGGGCCAGAAGCCCTGGGTGGGGAGTCAGGGTGACGGTTCAGAGGCCCCCCCCCCAAATGTGCACGGCTTTGGCCAGCAACTCCTGTGGGAAAAGAGCTTTTAATGGGCAGAGGGGATGGATGGGGAAACTGAGGCAGAGATGGCTCTGGCCTGGCTGTGCAGCCCAGGGGCTGCTGGCGTGGCCTCCCCACACCCATGGGCTGCTTCTCTGTCACCCTCCCGCTGTCCCCCTGCACCCCAGGGTGCTGCCCAGCCCTGGGTGCCTCAGGGGGCAAGGAAGGGGGACACTGTGGGGACAGGGGGACACTGGCAAAGCCCCAGGCAGGGCTGGGGGGCTTCTGCACGTGTGTGCGGGGTGTGTGCATGAGTGAAGGGTGCGAGCACGAGGGCACAGCATGGCACAGCGGCACCTGGCCATGGGCCACCACAAGGACGGGCTGGAGCTGGGGGGACCAGGGCACCCCAGTGGCTCTGCAGAGTCACCCTCTGCCCACCCACAACGGGGTGAGCATTGGGGGAGCAGCCCACGGGACACCCCATCCCTGCCCGCAGGCACCCCGGGCTGCTCAGGGCACCCTCTGGTCCCGGCAGCTGAGGGGGTAAAACGCTGCTCCCAGGGGGCACAGCCGGCAGGATCCTGCTCTTTTCGGACCGTGCCTTGAGGACATGAGGACCTTATTCCCCCTCGGCTGACAGCTGCCAGCCCGGCGCTGTCCCCGCCATCCCCATCCATCCTCATCCATCCCCATCCATCCCCGCTGACGGCTGGCACAGCGCTGCCGGCTGCGTCCCTCCACCTTTGTCTTCCAGGAAGAAAAAAGGGGAAGGAAATGAATTTAAGAGGGAGAAGGGAGGGGAGAGGCAGCCTCGATGGGGATCGGCACCCAGGGCCGCCCGCTCCCCACGGAGACCTGGCAAGCTCCGTGTGTTTTGCCAGGTTAATCAGGGATTTATTGTGCAGGGAAGCCACAGCTGCGGAGCCGGAACCCCTGGCTGGGACCGGAGCTGCCCGCTCAGCCCCGGGAAGGGATAATACATGGATGTTACGGAATCAAATGGATGTGGAGCTGCTCCAGCTCCCAGCGAGCAGAAGGTGAATCCCTGGAGCTGAGTGTGGGATCACGGCGGGGTGCGGGACCAGGCAGTGGGGTGCTGCCATCCCTGCCCTGGGAGCAGGAGTGCGGGAGTCCCACTGCCATCACCTTCTGCTCGGCCACAGGGACCGGGCACTGTCACAGCCCTGCAGGGATGTGCCTGCTGCCCCTTGCTGGCCATCCTGGCACCGGGTACCGCTGGAGCCTGGCACTGGATAGCACCAGGTCCTGGAATTCTGGCACCAGGCACCGCCAGATCTTGGCATCCTGGCACTGGGTGCCACCCGATTCTGGCCTCACAGGGCATCCCACTGCAACAGGTCCCAGCATCTCGGAGAGATGGAGCTGGTGTCACTTGTTGCTCGGCACCAGCAGTGGGATGGGAGCAGAGCCAGGCCCGGTGTCCTGGAGGCTCCCTCCGGGTGCCACCACCTTTCCTCCTGGAAAAGCCAGATCCCACCCTGTGCTCCAACTCTCCTTCCGGAGCAGGCTGTGCTTCCAAAACATTGGTTCTGATGCTGTTAATGAGTTTGAAGGTCTTTGACTGAGGTCTCTGGGAGTTGTTTCCTGCTCCATCTCCTGGCAGGAGCAAGCAGAGTCACCGCTGCCCGCAGCATCCCGGGCTGCATCCGCTCAGAGGGGTGCTAAGAAAAGGCTTGTCTCAATTTTTCCCATTTTTCCATAAAGAAAAATTCCCTCTAAGCAGAATTCTTGCCTCCTCCCATGGCAAGGGTATTTCCCCCCTTCAGAACCCAAATTCAGCAGAGCTCTCTGAGCTTTTCCCATTCCCCTTTCGCTCCCCACCCGCACCGGCTGCCTGGAGCTGTGCCCGGTGTTTCCCCCGTCACCCGTGGGATTTGCTGCCAAGTGCATCCCAGTGTGGGAACAGCCACGGCCACGCTGGGAGGCGGCTCCTGACCCCTCCTCAGGGGCTCTCTCCGCTGCCCTTCCCGGGTTTCCAGCGGGTGCTGGGAGCTGGCAGCCGGCGGCCGGGATAACCTTGTGGCTCGGAACATTGCAGCCATCCCTCTTCTCCCATCAAGCGTTCATTTAGGAAACATTTCACTAAATACCCACCTGACAGCACGGCCCCGGGAGATTGATGCCTCCGGCGCCTCCGAGGGCTCGGTGCCAGGGACTTTAAAATGTCACAACGACACCCCCGGGGCGCTCACGTCCCCTCCCCGTGCCCGGGGGAGCGATGCGAGTGTCCTAAACCAATCCCCATCCCAGCCCCCTCAGGCTGCCAGGAGGTCCCTGGGGTTGTCCTGGGGGATTTGAGGGCACCCAGCACAGGTTTGTTCCATCCCCAGCGGTAAGGTTTCCTCATCCCTGTCAGCTTTCCCATGGCTTTGGGGCATCCCCATCCCATTTCCAATCCCATCCCCATCCCATCTCCAGCCACATCCTATCCCTTCCCCTCCCCGCTCCTGTGAGGGATCCCTTTCGCCATCCTCATCCCCATCTCATCCCATCCCATTTCCAATCCCATCCCCATCCTCGACCCATCACTATCCCTATCCCTATGTCATCCCCATCCCAATCCTCATCCTTATCCTGTGCCCATTCTCATCCCCATCTCATTCCGTTCCAATCCCATCCCTATCCCATCCCAATACTCATCCTCATCCCATCCTCATCTTCATCCTATTCCCATCCTCATTCTCCATCTCATCCCATCCTATCCCACCTCATCCCAATCCCATCCCAATCCTCATCCTCACCCCGTCCCATCCTATCCCACCCCATCCCACCCCATCCTAATCCCATCCTCACCCCATCCCACCTCATCCCTCAGGGCAGGAAGGAGCCCAGGAGTCTCAGCTGGGCAGAGAGCAGGGAGGAGCCAGAAGGGCCCCCCAGCGCCGCCAGGGGAGGAATAAACGAGGAGCAGATTAATTAAAGCTCAATCGCTCGCACCCCTGTGCCAGAGCCACTTCGGTCCTTTTCCTTTCCATCCCCTCAAATTCCTGAAAGAAATAAGGATGTTGGTGTTGGGATGTGAACCCAGAGCGAGGGCCCTTGACAGTGAGATCGCTCTGAAGCTGCAAATAAACCACAGAACACCAGGCCTGGATTCCACCAGGCTCGTTAGTGGGATCAGCTAATTAGGAAAACACCTGGGAGCGTTGGGAAAGTGCTGCTGTCTCCAGGGGGACAAAGGGGCAGCGGGGAGAGGTGGCACTGACCTGCTGGCAAGGCTGGCGCGAGCCCCGGGTGAGGTGAAGGGGGAATTGTGAAAAGGATTCCCGAGTAACAGAGGGGTTGTGAAGAGGAACATTCCCAACATCCCGGCGGCTGTGGCCGGGATTTTACCTGAAATCCCTGGGACGCCGCTGCCTCCACCCCATCGTTTTAGGACTGAGCTCCGAGGAAATCCCAGAGTTTCTCCCCACAAAATCAGTGAAGGAATTCGGCACAGGGACCGTGGGGCAGAGCAGAGGGAGCCGGCACGGATCGTCCCAGCCTTCACCCCAGGAGGAAGGGAGCAGCGGGGCTGGGCTGGGCTCCGGGAAAGCACGGGGAGCGCTCCGATCCCTAATGAACAAAAACCCAATCAGGGCTTCAAATGCAATTAAGCCACTTAATTCTGCTACCCCCCCGCCCTGTGCCGCCTGCCCACCCCCCATCCCCAGGGAGAGGGATCCGAGATGACCGGCGGCCCCATCCCTGGGGAAGGAGGCTCCAACAGGTCCCTGTCGCTGCACAGGGAGCTCCGCTGGGGATTCGAGGGGAAAAGCCCAGAAATTGGCCCTGTTATTCCTGCTGGGATTTGGGTGGTGAGAAATTAATGAATTTCCACCCCAGGGCCTCTGGAGAATTAATTGGGAGGGAACTTCGTTAACATCGAGGAGCAAATTGATCTGTTAAAAAAAAAAAAAAAGGAGGAGATTTTCAATCAGGCTTTGCTTTTTTGGGGTTTGTTTCTCCCCAAAAGCCACTTGTCATTATCAGCATTTCTCCCTTCGAGTGCTGGGATCTCAACCGCAGTATCAGGCACTGGATACTCCCTGTGGGGCACAGATCCATGTGCCCCGACCCCATCCCGAGCTCCAGGGGGGGAGGGAATTTTAGCAGAGTTGGAAAAATCCACCCCCAAGCCACGAGTCCCCGGGAGGAACGACCCTGCCCTGGGAGCTGAGACCCCACAGCGTCGGGAACTGCTCATCCCTGAAATCCCCCTCTCCGGAGCGCGGCCGTGGCGGTTTTCTGCTGCCGGAGAGGGAAATTTCTCCCAACTAAAAAATAGCTTAAAGGGGACCCCAGCTGGTTACATCCAACGGCGGCTGCGGCGGCAGCGCTGGCGGGAGGCAGCGCTGGGCTTTGGGAAGCCCCGGAGCGGGGTCCTGGCTGCTGCTCCGGTGGGAGATGGAGGGTTCAGCACACGGGAGGTTGGAGCAGCCCGAAAATTCCCGGCAGCGGTGAATTGGATGAGGCTGAGCACGTGTCCGCGGCGGCTGCAGGAGGCGAGGGGGGGCTTAGTGAAGCAGTTGGTTGGAGCAGCAGGAATCCTGTTCCAAGATTTTCGGGGTTCTTGTGACAGTGCCAAGATGAGAGGCACATCTGGAGCCTGTCCAGCTGTGCCTCAGTTTCCCCATCGCTCTGACCCATCCTTGGTGTCCGATGAGAACCCGGGAGGTGCCAACTATTCCCCTTTTCTCTCTCCCACCCTGTTCCAGCTCTGGGAACCGCGTCCCTCCGGCCCCCAGACCCTTCCCTCCCACCAGAGCATCTCCAAATGTGCAGAGCAGGAGCCTTGGCAGCCTCCCTGTGCCACTGCCTCCTCCTCCAGAGATGCCACAGAGGCACGGGGACATTGTGACCGCCATCTCCCAGTGGGCCGGGGTCTGCTGGGACACCCCAGCCCAGGGAAGGGGGACAGCAGGATTTGGGAGGGGAGATGTGCCAGGTGCTGGGAGCATCCCTTGCCGTGTGCCCGGGCGCAGGGCTGTCACAGGGACGCGGATGCCGTGGGGACATGGCACGGTGGGGACCTGCCCTGGTGCAGGAGCCCGACTGTGATTAATTGATGCACAAGTGAGAAATAAGGTGGAAAATGTGATCAAGGTTGGGGGGAAACAGGGGATGACTGGAAAAGGTGACAAGGACAGAGGGCTTCGCTCCTGGCCCTGCTTCCTGCCTCTTCCATGGCTCATTTTTTCCCGGCTGTGGAAGCAGGAGGTCCGGCCGTGTCACCCCGCAGCATCCAGGGGACCTCGGGGTGATGGCCGGCCCAGGGTGGCACGTGCAGGGGCTTTGGGGTGGTGGCAGCCGGAGGTGCCAGGTGTGGGGACATTGGGGTGACAACTGTCCAGGCGTGGGATGCCATATGCAGGGACCTCGGGGTGGTGACAGCCCGGGGTGCCGTGTGCAGGGACCTGGGGGTGAGGAACGTCTGGGTGTGGGTGCCACATGCAGATGATGGTTTCTTGGGATGATGACAGTCCCAGGAACCTGCAGGGACCCTGGGACGGTGACTGCCCCATGAACAGGGTGCCATGTGCAGGGACCTGGGGGTGACATGGAGGTTGGTGGCAGCCTGGGGTGCCGTGTGCGGGGACCTCGGGGTGACAACTCCCAGGGCGTGGGGTGCTGCGTGTGGGGACCCCGGGGTGACACCTGCAGCGACAAGGGGTGCCACAGGGACCCCCAGCCCTGCCTGCCGACCCCCAGCACCCCCCGAGCACCCCCGCGGTACCAGCATCTCCCACTCCCGCCCTCCCTGCGGCCCGGGACGCTCCCCCCTCATTGCCGCACTGCCC
>VZTA01006315.1:226463-246001 GCA_013398855.1 Mohoua ochrocephala | reverse complement strand
AGGGACATCGGGAATCTCACGGCCTCACCTCCATGTGTGCTGTGGGAACCCATTCCCACCTAATGGATCGCCCTCCCCGAGCCCCCAGCGATGCATTTTTAATGGCAAAGAGATTAAAGGAATAAATAAAAACAGGGGAAGCGCTTGGGGCTGGGAGAGAATCGGGCAAAGCTGCTGCTCCCCCATTATGGGGCACTTCCCACAGGGAACGGGGCTGGAGGAGCCCATCCCAAGACGTCGGGGCTGGGACATCCCCACCTTCACCTCCCTGGCTGGTCCCATGGGCAAACCACATTTCCTTGCACTGGCATGGGAATTCCCACCCTGCTGCACCACGGGGGGGACACCCCATTTTTGGGATGCCAGGAGGAATTGGCCGGCGTTTTATTGATTGGGGTTTGGGTGGGGCTTTTTTTTTGATCTTCTCTAATTTATCAAACAAATTGAAGCGAACGTCCAAATGAGAAATGGAAATGGGAAGTGCTCCACGGCAATGAAATCATTCCGGCTGCCTCGCAAAGTGCGGGAGGCTCCGCATCCGTAATGAAATTTCATCCATCTCCCCGCAGAAAGTTTGGATTTTTTATGGACTGGCATTTCCAAAGGAGCCACGTGGCCTCGGAGACATGTGTGTGTGTGTATATATATATATATATTTATATATATATTTATATATATATATTTATTTTTAACCAGGTCTATTATAGACACTGTGAATAAACATAAGAGAAGCAAAAAAACCCCAAAACTCAAAAAACGAGGACAATTTAATTTGCCATAAAATACAATAATGTAAAAGAAAAAATTAGATAAAAGGAATAACGCCATCCCCCAAGCTCAGCGTTTCAAAGCTGCTCAATTAATTTTAATGGGAATCGGGAGAACGGATTTCTTCGGGCAGGTTTGGAATGGCAGCTCCCGATCCCGGAGCAGGCGGGATGCGGGAGCGGGGTCCCAGCCGCGTCCCTGCGCTGCCGCAGCGGGGACGGATCTCTGCGGCTGCTGCAACAGCGATGCTCCGGGATAATTCAATTAAGGGATCGCCAGGAAAGGGAAAAACAAAGGGAATGTGCCGGGAGGTGGGGGCTGCTGTGGGCAAGGGAGGCGGGAGGGAGCAGGACCCTTGCGCGGGTTCCCTGGACATGGGGACAACGGAGCAAAAGCGGCAGCAAATCCAGCAGAGGTTGCAGGGCTGCGATTTCATAGCTCTGGGAAGTGTTTGGGATAGGAAGGGAAGTCGGTAAGGTTGTTTCTCCCTCTTGTGCTGCAAGAACTGTGGGATGGGCTCAGCTCCATCCCTGTCTTGGTCCCCTTTCCATCCTTGCCCCTGTCCCAGTCTCTGTCTCCATCCCTACCCCCATCTCCAGTCCCACTCCCATCTTTATTTCCATTCCTCTCTCTGTCCCTTTCCCCTCTCCCCATCCCCACTGCTGTCCCATCCTCATCCCTGTCCCATCCTCATCTCTGTCCACATCTCCATCTCCATCCCCATCCCTGTCCCATCCTCATCCCTGACCGCTCCCCATCCCCATTCCCATTCTTATTTCCATCCCTGCCCCTCTGCCCACTCCTCAATCCCCACCCTTGACTCTATCTCTACCCCTGTTCCAATCCTTTTTTCCACCCCTCTCTGTCCTGTCCTCACCCCAGTCCACATCCTGTCCCCATTCCCACTCCCGTTCCCGTCCCCCCTCTCCCAGCAAGAGCTGCCAGAGGACACGGGCAGAGCCCAGCGGGGCTGCGCTTGGCAGGGGCCCAGCAGCCGCTCATTTCCCTAAAAGCTTCCCGATAAATTACTCCGGCTCTTGCTCCAGCAAAGGCACTTTGGCTCGTGCTTCACTGTTGGGCAGCAGCTCCTCACCCCCACCCCGGGGACAGTGAGTCCATGCCTGCAGCATCCCTCGGGATCCAGGTACCAGCCATCCCCGTGCGAAGGAGCCAGAGCCCCATCCTGCTCTCGGTGTCCTCCTCCCGCAGCCTTTTTCCATGGATGAGCCCACACCGGCTGTGTCCCTCCCCGGTGGTGATCCACGGCATTGTCACACCTCCTGCCACTCGCTGTAACACACACCCCCACAAACCTTGCAATTCCCAGCCTCCTCCATCCCCCAGGAGTTACACGGCTCCACGAATCCACGACATCCTGCGGGCGATGCTCGGCCCATCGGCCACACATCCCACAGGTTTTGTGGGAAAGCCCCAATTTTAATGAATCCTCCTTGCCAGCCCCTCTCACCTACCCCTGGACAGGCTGGAGCTCAGCAGGGAATGATTCCACTCTTTCCTTTCAGGCTTTATTGGGAATTTCTGCTTCCAGAGCAGCTCAGCTCCTTGGGAGCAAGGAAGAGCATGGAAAGGCTGCGGCTGTTGTGTTTTACACGGGAATTTTCATTTACAGTCGGGTTCCAGAGCTTGCCCAGAGAACTCTACCTAAGTTAAGCTGGATCCGGGGAGCCCTGAAGTTCGGGAGTGTTGGGTAAAACAACCCCTCCTGGATCAGCTGGAAAACCCACCAGGACCAAAGCACACGGAGCAGGGACAGACTTGGGGGCTGATGAAAGCACAGCTCCAATCACAGGCAAGGAACAGGGAAGGATTTTGATGTTGATTGGGAAAAAATCCATGGAAGGGAATGGAGAGGGAGTTCCTTGATCTGTCGGTGCCGGTGGCCTCGGAAGGTGTCCGGGAGTGTGTCCTGGCTGCCACCAGCAGAGCAGCCACTGTCCCTCCCTGGTCAGTGGAGTCCCTCAACATTCTCCAGGGCTCTCCCCCTGTGCCAGGATGGGGCACAGGGATGCACATCCAAGCTTGGAGAGAGCAGGCACAGCTCCCACTCCAGAGCATCCCACAGCCCCTGGGGGTTCCCCACTTCCCATCTCCTTGGGGGCAGGGTTCCCCTCGCTCCAGGGACTCCCATCCATTCCCAAAGAGGAGCCGCCCGGGTGCTCTTGTTCATCCACTTGTCCTGCATGTGGAAGTGAGAATGGGACATGGGGCTGATCCTGCATCCTCCGAGACCAAGCCCTGTGCTGCCGCTCTCCAGCAAGCCCAGGGCTGGAAGGATAAAAACATTCTTTAGCTGGACCTCGAGCTCATCCAGGCTCCAGCCAAGACTGTTTCCAGGCTGCTGTCACATCCAGTCCCTGCTCCTGTCAGAGCCTCATCCCAGGATGGGGCTGACGCTCCTGTGACAGTTTGCCATCACATCCCGAGGTGGGAGCCCTGCCTTGCTGGAGCGATCCAGGCAGGATTTGGCCGCAAGCAGCTGGCTCCTGCCTGTGCTCTTCATGAATCTGGACCCACCGCCTCCCCGGCCAGCCAAACCTGGAATGCTCTGGCAGTGGGCACAGCCCTCCTGGACAAGCCCAATGCCGGAGAGCTGCCTCGCAGGACGCTGCTGGACGGGATCCCCCCTTGTCCCTGGAGCTGCAGCACCCACCTCCCTTCCTGAGACAGCCAAGGGCCTCCCTCATCCCACCCTTTCCCAGTAAGGAGAGATGACTCAAACTCTCACTGTGGAGAAACGTTGGGATATTTTCCCTCCTTGCCCCTCGCCTCCAGCACAGCAGGAGCAGGGCTGAGGGAAGCTCCCCAGGCTCTCCATT
Organism: Mohoua ochrocephala; assembly: GCA_013398855.1. Taxonomy (NCBI): domain Eukaryota; kingdom Metazoa; phylum Chordata; class Aves; order Passeriformes; family Acanthizidae; genus Mohoua; species Mohoua ochrocephala. The sequence continues at coordinate 242,396 of VZTA01006315.1, read as the reverse complement.
GGGAGTTCCAGCACCCGGACCAAGGCAGGGTCACACCCTGAACTGATCAGGAACAAACACGGCACAAACACCCGAGGAAATTAAACATCAGTTCTAAAAGCCTGGATCCTTCTGCAGCCTGGATCACTGAGCCCACCCCGGAGCTGGACTGAGAGCAGGCAGTGCAGGCAGCAGCGATCTGAGGGGATGGATCCTACCCTGGGAAACGGGGAATGTCTGCTCCAGGTGACAACAGACAGCCCCCGCACGGGGCTGGAGCTCTGCTGAGCATGGATCCCTGTTCCAGAGGCAGGGAGAGAGCCACGGGAGCGGCTCAGCCCACGGGAGGCTGCCGGGCGAGCAGGAACACGACACACACAGGCTGCAACGGGCGGGAGGAGGGTTTATTGATATAAAAAGTGTGTATAAATAATCCTGTCCCTTCCCGGAGCAGAGGCAGCCAGCCAGCCCCAGCCAGGCTCTGGGGGTGCCACTGCCTCAGCCCCACTGCAGGTTGGGGGGCACCGGCCACCCCCCGGGCGGGGGGGCCTGCAGGGACGGGGGCAGCTCCTGCACTGGTGGCCAGCCCGGAGGGTACTGGAAAGGCGCTGGTTTCTCGGGAAGGGCACTGCAAGGGGAGATGAAAAGGGATGAGCTGAGCAGCAGTGTCTCAGTCTGACACCAAGGCCATGCTGGGGGCTGGGCTTCCCTATGCCCCCTCCAGTAGCCCCCAAAGAGAAAGGGCCAGCAGAGGAGGGTTTTGGTTCATTCACACCTCCCCCCCCATCCCAAATCCAGCACCAGAACAGTTGTGTGACCATTCCCAGCCTATCCAAGCAGTGCTTCCTAACACAGCGTGTGCCAGTGAAAACTCAGGTGGGGGAGCAGCAGAGCCCCCCGAGAGGGGCTCAGCAGGCACAGCTGCCGGGTGCTGGGAGCAGGGCTGGTCCCAGCCCCTCCATCCCCACTCCTCGCACAGCTGAGCTGGGAGAAGAACAAACAAAACGAGCAGATGTTTCTTTCCGAGCAGCCCGAATCCCGAGCCAGCTGTGCACTTCCCAAAGGACAAGGACCCCTCGGAAACGGAGGAGCTGCCAAACCAGCGGGGTGTGTTCACCAGAGGACCCTTCAGCAGAGGGAAGAGGCTTCTCCCCCGCCCCACGGCCTGGGAATCACTCTGTCCCTGCCCCTCTCCCTCAGCTTTACTGGTCGAGGCCACTGCAAACACCACACTGGGATGAAGTAGTGCAGGAGCAAGAACCATCTCTCCCTTGCTTCCGGCTTGACCGGGACACGTTTAAATTCATGGGAAACGTACCTTTCCCATTAATTCCCAAGTGCAGGAAGCTCATTTGTTCTCTCACACAAGCCCTGACAGCAGTCTTGCAGCTTCTCAGGCCTCTACCTCCGATCCTGATGAATCTTTTTAATTGTTATGCCAGAAGAAATCTAATCAAACTCCTTTACATAACCCCGGGGAGAAGCAGCACCCTCCTCTCCCTGCGGGGCCGTGGCCCAGAGCCAACTACAGGAGTAGTTTTCCAGGATCGTTTTCCAGGCAACTAACACAGAGCAAAGTCACTTGGTTTAAGGCAGTGGGGATTCTCCAGAGCCCAGGATGAGGCAGAGGACCATGAGGACACACAACCAGCCCTCTGGGCAGGGATATTTGGTGTCATTCCCCCAGCACTGCGGCTCGGGCACACGGTGGATACGGAGCCGAGGGAATGCTGCAAGGTGGAACAGCAGAGCCATCACCTAATGAGCTGTTCCCTGAGCAGCAGAACTGATCAATAGGGAGGATGCTGCCTGGGTACTCAATTCCCTGGGGTCTCATGAGCTACAAGTGCCCTATCGAAGGTTTGCCTACAGCTGGAGCATTCCCAGTGGCTGTCCCACATGGATTCTCCAGCGTCTAGCAAGGTCAAGAATATTTCCTTTCTGAAGGTGTTAATGGGATCCCTCTCCTCTATTCACTTCCACACTCATGGAACTTGGGGCATCTCTGCTTTGAGGCCTTGGACCTTTTTCTGATGGAAATCCACACTGAACGTTTCCTCTGGAAATTGGTAAAAATCAATCCCATGAAATGAGGGGCTGGAGGGCACAAGGGGAGAACAGAGACGATCGGGAGAGGCGTTGGCAAGGCTGGAGAGAGGAAGGGAAGTTCCAATAGTTGGTGTTTAGTTCCTGTAACAGATGGTTTCTGAGCCTGCAGGGGCAGGGAGGCTGGAAAAAGAGCAACAACCCCGGAAATTTGTTTTGTGCATCTCTGGAGGCAGCAGGGACCAAGTTCTGAAGGTCTGAACATTCCTCTGGGTATGACCAAGTAGTTCTGAAGGTCTGGAAATTCCTCTGGGAATTAGTGATGGCTATCTTCCGTAAGAGCTGATCTACCCCAAGTTCCAGGGATTCACAGGCAGGACACACAAAATGGGGCAAGTAACATGTAGGGGACAGGAATGTGGGCACCTCTGCAAGGCCAAGGGCAGCCAAGCTGAGGGACAGGACAATCCCAGAGCAACAAGCTCAGACAAGCACCAGAAGGAAGATCCTGCCCAGTCTAAACACGGAGAGGACGGGAACAAACAGAGAAAGAACAGAAGAGAGATTTGGCACCTGCCCAAATGTCATCCCATTAAGTCTGCGGCACAGTCAGGTGAGCGAGGAAACAGCCGGCGCCCGAATCCGAACGGATACTGTGAGGAGGAGCCAATTCCACCCTCCCTGGCAGGCAGGGGATGGGGGAGCTGTCAACAGATGAAAGCAGGCTCCTGCCACTGAGCCCCGGGCGTTAATGACCCAGCACAGCACCGGCTCTGTCCTTCCAGGTGTGTCTGTGCACTCTGCAGAGAGCAAGGGGCACCCCTCTGCTGGGGCTTGTTCCCCCTGGCACATGGGGACACCTGTGCACACATCCCTGACAGGAGCAGGCACGGCTGCGTCCACACACGTGCCCCTCACGAGCGCTGGCTGGGTGTTGGGACCTCTGATCCCCTGCACCCTCCGCTATCCTAGCCCTCCCTCTGTTGGGATCCCCTGGATGATCCCCAGTCCCCAGTACCTGTTACTCTGAGCTGCACTCAGCCTCTGGGCTCTCTTGTCCAGCCAGTCCTCGATGGTGCCAGGTGGGATATCTGCTCCCTCCCTCTGTAGCTCTTTCAGCCTCTTCTCCCCTGCTTGAGAGAGAGATTGAGATCAGAGAAGGCTGGATCAGAGGGAGGGCCATGAGAGAAAGGGCCACCAGACCCTCGTCCTTTCACTCCATTAAACCTGCTGCTCATTACCCTGCACAGTTTCACAGGGTGGAGAGAGTGTGCACCATGCCTGTGGCAGACCCTCCTCTTCCTCCTCCTCCTCTGCCCTCCTGCCATCTGACGCTTGGAGCCATCCCTGGTGACAGCTCCAGCCAGGCAGAGCAGGGGACAAGAGCTAAGCCAGCACGGTGGCAGTTTGGGCACTGAGGGGAGTCTGACATCTCCCCCGGGGGCAGATCACCCTCATCCTCCCCTGGAACAGCCTCGGCTGGCCCTGAGCCGTTTCCAGAGCCGTGTCTCTCCAACTGGCAGCAGCGACTGTGCCACCCCTGCCCTGCTAGGTGGGAGTGACAGGGACAGTGTCCGGATCGATGCGGCCTTGGCAGCTCGAGAGAGTCTGAACGGTTCCGGGCGCGCGTTCCAGCCGGCAGACGGATCCCGGAGCTGCTGTCAGGGCTGGTTAAGGAGCTCGCTGCCTGATGCGTCTCCAACCCCTGCACAGCCCAGGCAGAGCTGTCACCAACCCAGGGGTACAACCAGGGCAGAGAGAACCAGGGGACAAGTTCCTGCATTTAGAACCATGGACTGGTTTGGGTTGGAAGGGACCTTGAAGCTCATCCCATTCTACCCCCTGCCATGGGCAGGGACACCTTCCACTATCCCAGGCTGCTCCAAGCCCCGTCCAGCCTGGCCTTGGACACTTCCAGGAATCCAGGGGCAGCCACAGCTTCTCTGGGCACCCTGTGCCAGGGCCTCCCCACTCTCACAGGGAAGAATTTTTTCCATATATCACAGAACTACAAGAATCAATTAGGTTCAAGAGAGATCATTGAGTCCAACCTATATCTAACCTAAATTTCCCTTCTTTCAGTTTGAACCCATTACTCCTTGTTCTATTTCTCATGCAAGTTAGGAATGAGGAAGGAAACCAGTAGGAAACCTCTGCTGTTTACTGAATCAAGACTGCAACCCCTCCAATCACTCTGGAATGGCTGTGTGGGGCAGACGCCCACAGGCACCCCCTGGGGAGATGGGCACGGAGCCAGCGTGGCACAAACCCACAGCTGCCCAGTTAGCAAAGCTCCCCAGTCCCTCCCAGCTGCAGAGAAGGAGCTGGTGGTGAACAGGTCTAGCAGGAGTCCTGACACAGCCACACTCCTGCCAGCGATCCCATCTCCAGCCTAGTGGAAACTTCCCACCTAACAGAACAGAGAACTCAGAAAACCAAATACTGGTGACGATAAAAAGGAAGCAGAGGCAGCTGCGTGTCATTCCCTTTGCCCCGCTCATCCATCCCTCTGGGGGATCCCTGATCCCATTTAGGGATCAAGGCACCTGCAGCCGTGTCCCCCAAGGAGCCCGCTCCACACCCACCCACCATGTGTCACACGTTTAAGGAAAATATTATACCTTTGCAGACAGGGTGTGAAATTAATAGTGCTTGGGCAGAGTGAAGGATCACTTCATCCTACTGGTGGCAACCAATTATTCATCTGCCTGTTGAATACTAATCGGGATGGCAGGGATGTGCTACACAATGAGCAGCCAGATGGATAATTTGTCACCCAGCCTTTTCAGCTGCTGCCGCTGGGCGGGGTGACGATGTGCCCCGTGCCACCGCAGCCAGCCTGCTGTGGTCCTGATGTCCGGGTGCTGCTCTGAACCCACCGATAAGGTTGGAGAAAGGAATGTACCAGTCTCCCACAGTTGTTCCTAAGGATCAAAGCCCCAGCAGAGCTACCTGGGGTTAACCCAACCAACTGGCCAGGTGGCGGAATGGGGAGGCAAGAAGCTCAGCCTGGAGAGCTGGGCACTGCTCACACTCAGGGTTAGACTCACCTGGCAACCTTGAGCACCTTATCTCCCTTTGTTCCACGTTTTTCCACCTCCTGAGCACATCCCACCTCGGCAAGGGGACAGGCAGTGGCTGTGAGAGGCTTTGATGAGGCAGGGAAGAAAATCACAGAGAAACCTCTCCCATCCACCTCTCTATACCACTGCGATTTCCTCTTCATCCAACTCCCAGTCCCAACAGAGGACCAAAAACAGCTGAAACTTCTCTGTTCAGAGCAGGGAGCCCCAAGGTACCACACCAGGGATGGAGCAGCCACAACTCAGAAAAGTTCACTGGTTGCAGTAGGACCACTCCAGGCTCACACTGCTCCAAGTGAGGCCCCAGGTATCCACATTAGAAAGATATCCAGCTGTCTCCCTGTTGTCACAGCTCCAGGAGCTGCTGCTCCGGAGCATCCCAACCCTCGGGCACAGAAATACGGCAGCAGGGACACGCAACTCTCGGCTCTATCCACCTTGATGATGCCCATGTCCCTCTGGAGCACACACGTCCCATCCAGGGACCACCAAACGCACCCTGAGATTGGAAACACTCCCTGAATGCCAACAGATATTCCAAGAAGCAGCTCTGAAAGGCCTTTAACAGTCCTTGCTCCTCTGGCCATGCAGCCGGACAGGCGTGAAGGCACTTCTCCCCTCCTCCTCCTCCTCCTCCTCCTCCTCTTCCTCACTGTGGTGTTTGCTTCAAAGTCTAATTACAGCCAATTAAAAGAGCATCTGTAGTCGTGAAGTGCCTCTAATGATGCCAGAGTGGGGTCCACACTTATCTTCTCTCCCCAGGCAACTTTTCCCATGGATTTTCTTCTTGAAAAAGGCATTGCTGTATGAGAGATGGAACCCTCAGTATGGGCGGGTCACCCAGCAAGGAGATGCACAGGAAATCCTTCAGCTCCCACTCAGCAAAAAGATGCACAGGAAATCCCTCAGCTGCCTCCCTGGTGGATGATGTGGAACCCCAACTCCTCCAGAGCACAAGAACGGCACGAGAGCGTGGCTGAGACGAGGCTGAGGAGCCCCTGCAAGAGGAGCAGCCGAACAAGCGACCGCCTTGCAGCCGAGTGCGAGCGCTCCTCCCGCTCCCCGCCCAGTTAAACCAGTTGACTCCAGCCACCCCAGCAGGGTCCCTCAGATCCTTTCAACCTCATGGACATCCTGCAAACACTCACCTAGCTGTGCCCTCCCCTCGAAGCCCTGGCTGGAGTCACCAGAGCCCAGCCAGGTCGATCCCGCCTGCACCAGGGACACGGATTAGCGGGGAGCCAATAACTCTGAGCAAGGAGATGGCAATTTGACAGTGACTTTTCCTGACATGACTGTACTTAAAATGACAGCCTGGAAGCGTCTGGCTGATGAATGATGCAGCAGATGCAGAAGGCTAATGCTTTGATGGGGGAACAGCTGGGAATATGAGCTCCCTCCCTGCTGAAGGTGTAAACTGTTGCTTCTTGATGAGGATATTCTACAGGGTGCAGAGATGCTGACGCCAAAGTAGGCCAGGCTCCAAGCTGTTCTAGAACAGGGAATTATCCAGAAATTTTCCTTCTTAACCCACAAAACTTACACGAACGACAGGGTGGACTCCCGGCATTAAAAAGGCCAAATGTTAAGGATAATGTCGCGTTTCCTTTGGCTGTGGTAAAAATGCTTTGTTATCAAGGTGAGTTCACTGACACGGAGCTACCAACACCAAACGCTCACAGGGACTCAGGGACAGGTTCAATATTTACATGATAAAAAAAGTGCCATCACAGTTCAGCTGGGTTAAAAAAAAAGTCAGACAAGGCTTTGCCTGCACCAGAGCTTAGGAAAGGGGGGTTAAGCAGCACTGTGGGCACACCAGGAGAGCGTCCCCCACCAACCTGGCCACCCCCAGTATGGTCACCCCAGGCCTGGGAAGGCTCTGGAGCTTCCAGCCTCTCGGCTCATCTCAAATCCCTGACCACCCCTGGCTCCAAACCTGTCAAAATCTCCCAGCTGGGTCAGCGAGAGGCAGCCCGATCCAGACTGCTCCAATCCTGCTGGCTGTGGCTTGGGATGGCTCATGGCACAGAAGCCCTGAGAGTGAGTGGGAATGCATGTGGGACATTACTGATGGAGGATCCTGTGTGAATTACACGCCCTGCCACACACGAGCTTGCCCTCAACTCTGCCCTCAGCCCCAGCACCTGAGACACGGGTGCTTTGGCAGCTGAAGGAGTGCTGAAATGTCCCCATGACTCACTAGACAGCGTCTGATCCTTCCATCCAGACTGTTACAGGCTGTCCCTCTCCTCCACCAAATGCTGCTCAGCCTTTCCCTGCACCAAATCCCTCTGATCAGAGTCTGTGTGATGCACGAAGCCACTCCAGGAGAGAGGTGAGCAGGACTGAACTCTCCAAGCAAGCATCCCCTGTCCCCCGGCCATCGCGCCTTCAGGGCTAATTGGTAAATGAAATGTTTGACTCCGGAACACAAATGCAAGGTTTCCCAGTAATCTCCCTGGAATTGGCTCTCAGCAGCCAATCCTGCACTTACGCCGACCCATTTGACACAAGTCAATACTCAATAACAAGTGTAATTGGCAAGCAAAGCTGCCCGAGCGCAGAGGAGCTGCCAGCCTTCCCTGCTCCGCTCCAGAGAGCTCCCACTTCTCCTGCAGGAACAGCCAGTGCCTGGAAATGCTACAGGTTCCTGTGCCTGTCACTCTGTGCCACCCTCGGGAAGCCAGCAGAGAGGTGTCAAGGAGAGGCTCTGGCTGGAAGGTGACTCTGGGAAGGGCTGGAGCGCTCCGTCCCCGCCGTGGTTTTATCGACTGCCAGCGGCGCTCAGAGATTGATTTGGAGTCACCTCGGGGGCTCACTCACTGACTCAGCACGGCCTGGAATAGCTCCCTGCTGCCTGCCTGCCTCCCCCTGGCTCCCCTGAGCTCTTCCTCCCCAAATGGGATCCCTCCGAGGGCCAGGAGAGGCTCTACCCCACGCACACCCCATCTCACATCCCACACTTCCAACACTTCAGCCTGGCTTTGCCAGACTCTCGGCAAAACAACAGCTGGCTCCAGCGAGGATGTGGGCATGAGAGCTGCTCCAAGCTGGGCTGCACTGGGACACCAGCTTGGGGAAGGGATCCTTCTGCTCTGCTCCACACTGTGAGGCCACATCTGGGTTCTGTGCCCAGTGCTGGACTCCTCAGTACAGACACAATGGGCATAAACCAAAATACAGGAATTTCCATTAGGAATTTCTATTTAAATATTTAAAAATAGATACATTTTTATTAGGATCCTAGTCAAACAGTGGCTTGGGTCACCCACAGAGTCCCCAGCCTTGAGATATTCAAAACACAACTGGACGTGGTCCTGAGCATCCTACTTGAGTTCACCCTGCTTTCAGCATGGTTGGGATCAGATGGTCTCCAGTGGGGATTTCAACCACTCCACAAGTTCTCACCAACACCTCACTCACACTCCCTGGAAGTGTCCAAGGCCAGGCTGGATGGGGCTTGAACCAACCTGGTCTAATGGAAGGTGTCCCTGCCCACGGCAGGGGTGAAATGAGCTGAGCTTTAAGATCCCTCCCACCCAGCCCAGTCTGTGATTCTGTGATTTTCTTTAACCACTAAAGCAATGACTCCTATGGAGAAAACACAGCTACCACCTCTTTTCCCTAAAAGAAAAGTAGTTCCAAGAATGGTAGTCCCAGAATGAGAAAGTTCAAAAGTGCTCTGCAGACTCCCAGCAGGGAGCAGCTGCCATCCACCCTCTGCCCACTCTTCACTTCCATCCAAAGCCACCCAAGCAGAGGCTGTTTCTGGATCCAGGACCCCTTTCACAGCCCGACAGCAGGACAGCTCTTCCCACCAGCTCTTCCCACGGGTGGAAGCAGCACCTCCCTGGTAATAGCAGCAAGGTGGGGGGAAATCAAATCCATAAATTTAAGGGGACGTGATGTACCAGTGCCCTCTGCTGCTGACAGTTTTTATTCCCTGACTGAACAAAACCCCGAGGGCTCACGAAGCCCACTCCAAACTCTTGCTGCCAAGTGGTAACAGCACTGCTCAGCTCCAGGTTTGTGTCTGTGCCAGCAGCTCGAGAGCAGGGAGCATATGACAAATTGCAGCACTTCCAGGCTCACACAGCACTGGGAAGCAGGAGGGAGGGATCCACACTTGGCTGGCTCCGTGCAGGCAGCAGGGGATCACAGCCTGCGTGACCCCTCACACCCCCCTGAAGCAACTCTCCCTCCAAGGAGATCCTTGGACATTTCCTTGTTGGAGGACTCACCTTGAACCTGGGCACTCAGCTTCTCCAGGTCCTGCTCTGTCATGTGGGAAAATCTGCAGTTGGACCCAAAATCACACTGCCCTGGAACGAAATTGTGAGAGTTGAAAATTCAATTTCAATTTCAAAATTCTCTAGATTAGATATTAGGAAATAGTTCTTCACTGGTAGGGTTGTAAAGCATTGGAATGGGCTGCCCAGGGAAGTGGTGCCGTCACCATCCCTGGAAGTGTTCCAAAAAATGTGTGGATGTGGCACTTGGGGACACGGTTTAATAGTGAACATGGTGGTGCTGTATTGATATTTGGACTTGGGGATCTTAAAGGTCTTTTCCAACTTTAATGATTCTGGGAAAAGCCACAGAGTTCCATGACAACCGCCCACACGAGGTCCCTGTGCAGGCAAACCCAGGCTCCATCACACCTGGATGCCAGACGGAGGCCCAAACCCCTCCCTCCAGCCTTGGGCTGGCTCTGGAAGGAGCTGCTGGAGCCCAAGCTCTTATTTCCACCTCAGAACTCCTCACCTGTTTGCAGAAACTTCCGACAAGGTTTCTTGGTTTGCTCCTCCTGCAGGATAGCAGCAGCATCTGGGGACACAAAGGATGAACCCAAGTAAAGATCCTGGGCACAGCAATATCCCATCATGTCCAGTCCCAAACGGGAAGCAGAGGGACACCCAGGCAATGGCTTCGCAGCCAGTTTAACCCATTCCCACCACACTCCTCAGGCTGCCACTAACACACCTGGAACTGTGTGGTGAGACAGGGCAGAACCACACACGAGGGTCTCACCTCTGAGACTGCTTGAGGCAGCAGCATCAAGTGCTCAATTCGCAGGCACACTGTATAAACCAACAGTACTGATTTATTTTCTATTCCCACTCCCCCACCTCATCCATCACCTCCCCAGCCCCAGGAAGGGAGTGGCAGACAGCTGGGAGCACCCACCTCGGAATAAGTCGTACCAGACTCTTTTAGCCCGGAGATGCTGCACTCCATTGAGGTGTTTCTTCCTGTTGTGCAGGTTGTCCTGGAAGGACCTGTCACAGTAGTCACAGAAGTACCTTTTCCCCATCTCTCTCCTGGCAAAACAGCATCAGCATGTCCTGGAATCACCAGGCAGCTCCTCGGCGCCCAGCCATGGGAATGGAGGATCCAGGATTTACAGTGCCTGCTTCCAAAGGAGGAGAACTCAAATCACTCAGGGTTGGCAGACAGAGAGAGAGAGGTGAGACCCAACAGTTTATATCCTTGTCCATCACAGACTGCTGGGGCAGGATCTGCTGCCTGTACATGGGAGAAAAGGCTTGGATCTGCATTTATCTCTGTCACCCAAAGCAACAACAGCTCTGCTGGAAGGATTCTCCTTCCCTGAGTTCCGACCACATGAAACAGAGACCCCAGAGAGCCAAAGGCTCCAGGGAAGGTGCAGCACAAACCATCCAAGGTGCAAATAGGAGGAGCTGGACGTCCTGGAGACTTTTGACCACAAGCTCCACGAGCTGGCACAAAAGAGGAAGGAAATTCCCCGGTGTCCATCTCTGCAAGGTGAGGAAGAAACTCGGCAAAGCAATTTATTTTATCCTCAAAGATAAAACCAAAGCTGATCTCACCTGTCCTGCAGGTGGGAAGCTGCATTACAAACACTACAGGACATATTTCCTACAATCCACTGAGCCACCTGTTTTTTCCTGTACATCACGGATTGCTCTCTTCGTCCTCCCCAGCCTATGGCACCAAGGTGTTTCTGCTTGAGTACAGCACTAAGATCACAACGGAATTTGGGAGCTCCCACCTGGGCTGGGCCTGGAGCCACTGGCAGTGCAGGTGAGATCGGCTTTATCCCTCAGGCACCTGTCCCCATCGGATGTCCCTGCTGGAGGTGCAACAGACACCCTGAAGGAGCTGCAAGCTCTCTCCCGAGGGATATAAAGGCACCTGATGAATGGCAAAGATGGATGGACTGGGAGATAAGCTCCAAAAGCAATTCTCCAGGTTTTGACACTTTGACAGCCGAATGCATTTAAAAAATGGCACGGAGACCGGCATGAGCAATAAAGATTTTATAAATAAAACGGGTCTGGAATCAATCACAGCCTCCCGGCCAATTCCTCCGGCTCAGCGGGGAGAGCAGAGCACCAGGCAATCCCTCAGAGCCTGGCGTGCCCAGCTCAGGCAGGACTGCCAGGCCTCCTGCCAGACATCCATCCCAGCATGAGCACCAGCACCACATTCCCTTCCCTCCCCTGCTCCCCAGAACTGCTGCTTCGAAATCAAATCCCTGGAAATCTCCGAGGCCTCACACCACGAGTTAAAGCAAAGCTGCATTCAATGGGAAGACCTTCTGAGATTTTTTTAATTGGATTGAAAACCTCCCCACTGAAGGTAAAATGTTCAGATGTTCCAAGTGAACTGGAAATGTCGTGTCGAGGTTCTTTCCTTGGGGGGTGAGGGCTGGCCATGCCCCAGCCATGTGTGCTGGGACCCCAAAGCCCCCGTGCCCTGGGCTGATCCCGACTCGGCTCTGCAGGGCCTGAGGTCTGAAATCGTCCTCCTCCAGCCCAAGAATCCTAACCCAAGTGCTGCTTAATGAGCACAGAGCCATAAATTCCCTCAGTCTTTACATCCCTGAGTTTTGCAGCCAGGTTTGCAGCGCTGTGGTGGGGCTGCTGGAATTCAGAGGGAACATGTCTGGCAGGGTCTGCTTTTAAATACTGAAAAATCCCTGTTCCACATGTTATTCCATAGTCTCCCAAAGTTCCTGGTGACACAAAAAGCTCCCTGTCTCAGCTGCTGGCTCCTGCGCTCCATCTCTGCAGAAGAGAATGCTGCAAACAGGGAAAACAAATGCGATTCTGCAGTGGTCCCACACAAGTTTCCAGAGATCTCCCAGGGAATTCTGCCTGCGGAAGCCCAGCAGCAGCCAGCCTTTGAAATCGTATTTCAAACTTTCTCTTTCATCACCCCGACAGCAATAATTGCAGAAGCTCCTTCCCCCTCCTCCCCCAACAAGCAGGGCAGAAAGCTCCTACAGATTCCAGCCAGCCAGATCCCACATCCCACGGCTGCCTGCTCCCAAATTCTCCAAGCAATTCCCATTGCAGGGGACGGACGGAATGTAAAAAGCAATTAGAGGAGTATCAGATTCTCCCTGAGACTTCCCCCTTCAGTGATTATACCCAACACTTATTCCCATCTTTTCAAGGATTCCACTGCATGGATACCTTGCTGGGTTCTGCCAACTCTCTGCAGCACCAGCACTTCCCAGCGCTCTGCGAGTCCGGAGGAATAAAAAGCTGCTTCTGAGCAGCACCAACCTATTTCCATCTCCCCAAACGGCTCCAGCAGTAAACAAAGAGCATTATTCAGCTGAAAACAGAGATGGTTCCTAATTAAATCCATCTTAGTCATTATGAAATAAAGTAAACGTAGCTGTTCTATAAAGAACTGCCTCAGCTTGGCCGTTTCCCCTCAGCATCTCCAGCCCCTGATTTGCAACTCAATCAGGGCACTCAGACCTGGACCCACCGCAGCCATAAACGCTTCCAGCCAGGCTTTGTGCCAGCTTAAAAGTCTTCCTGAATGAATGCAAATACAAAAAAAAACCAACCAACCCAGGGCTCTGTGCTGTATGAAAGTACAACAGAAATGCTGTGCTGTGTCTCCCGGAGCCCTGCTGGGTGAGCAATGCCCTATTGGGAGGCACCTCGAAGGTCCCTCAGCCTTGGGACAGCTCCAGCCGAGATCTCCTGTGCACCATCCTACATTTTCCCTTCTGCGGCTGCTGCCAGAACACTCCACGCTGCTCTGCCTCAGCTGCAGATTTCATCTCGGACTCTCCGGGGTGTTTCACCGGGCAGAGGGAGGAAGGTGACCCCGGAAGGGGCACAGACTCCTTTGTCTGGAGGGAGCTGCTGCTCTCCACACCGAACCCCGGGAGGTGCTGCTGGGCCACGACCTCAATTTCCTGTTTTCTCACAGCCCGGGCTCGGGGCCATTCCAGCCACTTTGGATATCCAGGCAGATGTGAATTAATTAAATCCAAGTGTCAGGCTTATGATACTCAGCTGCCAATTTAAACGGGCTCAGACCTGCGGGGAGACTTGGAACGGCAGCAGAGTCTGCCAGCACCTTCCCAATGTCAGAGACACAGATCCTGCTTTCCATCACACCCAGAGGAAATCATGGGATCATGGAGTGGTTCGGGTTGGAAGGGACCTTAAAGCTCATCCAGTGCCACCCCCTGCCATGGGCAGGGACACCTTCCACTAGCCCAGGCTGCTCCAAGCCCCGTCCAGCCTGGCCTTGGACACTTCCAGGGATCCAGGGCCAGCCACAGCTGCTCTGGGCACCCTGGGCCAGGGCCTCCCCACCCTCCCAGGGAACAATTCCTTCCCAATATCCCATCTATCTCTGCCCTCTGGCAGTGGGAAACCATTTCCTGTGTCCTGTCATGGACTCATGGAATGGTTTGGGTTGGAAGGGACCTTAAAGATCTCATTCCAACCCCTGCCACAAGCAGGGACACCTTCCACTGGAAATCCAGAGCTTGATTCGGGATTAACACCAACCTGACCATACACAAACCATCCTGGTGGCAGCAATTAATGGGCGATTGGGGGAATTTGTCTTAGATAATCCAGAGCAGTTACATTTGAAAAATAACAATTGAGTTTTTTTGACCTCTGCTCTGTGGTGACCAGTGACAGAACCCAAGGGAACGGCTGGAGCTGTGTCAGGGGGGTTTAGAGTGGAGATCAGGGAAAGGTTCTTCCCTCAGAGGGTGCTGGGCACTGCCCAGGCTCCCCAGGGAGTGGGCACGGCCCCGAGGCTGCCAGAGCTCCAGGAGCGTTTGGACAGCGCTGCCAGGGAGGGATTGTTGGGGTGGCTGTGCAGGGCCAGGGGTTGGGCTGGATGATCCCGGTGGGTCCCTTCCCACTCAGGATATTCTGGGGTTCCAAAGGGATAACACTACACACAGAAATGTGCCAGGCACCTTCCAGGTTTCCAGAACGAGCAGAGGTCTTGCCCTAACCCAGAAAAATCCCACAGATCCCCACAGTCACTGCATGAGGAAACAAATACAACTAAATCAAGGAGAAATTACTCTGCAGCCAGACCGTGTGCTACTTCTGAGTGGGTGAGACAAACAAAACAACAGAGCAGCATCACTTGAGGGTCTGCTCTGGAATTTCATGTAGATACTCGTTTAACAGCAGCCCTGTGGGCAAACAGCTTCAGTGTTACGATTCCCCTGCCCCCTCCCTGTCTGTTCTGCCTTCCTAAATCCAAATTTACCTCTCTCCCATCCGTGCTGGAGTCACCCCAGCTGAGGGGCTGCACTGAGATTAAAAAGAGAGAAACACAAAGAGAGGGCAGCAAATGGGAACGTTCCCACTTTTGTTCTGCCACATGGGGCCAGGTCCCACTCTTCCCGAGGCCTCTGGAGCAGCTGTCAGAGGGGCCTCTGGCACAGGGTGCCCAGAGAAGCTGTGGCTGGCCCTGGATCCCTGGCAGTGTCCAAGGCCAGGCTGGACGGGGCTTGGAGCAGCCTGGGACAGTGGAAGGTGCCCCTGCCCATGGCAGGGGTGGGACTGGATGAGCTTTAAGGTCCCTTCCAACCCAAACAATTCCATGATTCCATGATTTATGAGCCCCACACCCCTCTCCCACTCCTCCGACACTGACACCAACCACCCTTTGCAACCCCAAACTGCAGGAAAACACCCCAAATCCCCTCCCACGCCCCCGCTGGGTGTGAGCTGAGGGCAGTGTCCGCAACCCCTTTCTGTCCCTGTCACCCTTGGCCGGACACCCTGGCACGGCAGGGCAGGGCAGGGCAAGGCAGGGCAGGGGAGAACAGGGCTGGCCCGGGCTGTCTCTGCCCCCTCAGCCNCCGCCCCCCGGCCCCAGCCCCGTCTGAGTCCCGCCCCAGGCACGGCCGGGCCGGTTTCACCGCACAAAGCCGAGCAGAGCCCCCGGGGTTGCCCAGCGGAGGCCGCTGAGGACAAGGCAGGAGGGACGGGACGAGCGAAACCTCACAGGGACCCCTCACAGGGACCCCCACACGAACTCCTCACACGGGGCTCCCTCAGGGACCCCCGGCACCCCCGGCCATGCTCACCCACCTCCGGCCAGGCCCGCTCCGCGCCGCCTACAACTCCCACAATACCCCACGGCAAGGCGCACGTGCAGATCACAAACGGCACACTGCGCGGCCTACAACTTCCAGCATGCCCCACGGGCTCCTGGCACTGCATGCGAATTAGAGCACCGCCTACATCCCCCAGCAGCCCGCGCGGCGCGGCGCAGGCGCGGAGCGTGCGGCCAAGATGGCGCTGCTGCGGCAGGTGTACGGGTCGCTGTTCCGCCGTACGTCCACGTTCGCGCTGTCGGTCGTGCTGGGCGCGGTGCTCTTCGAGCGCGCCTTCGACCAAGGCGCGGACGCGCTCTTCGAGCAGCTCAACGAAGGGGTAAGGGCTGTGTAAGGCCCCGCCGGGGCCGCCCGGGCGCGGGCCCAGCGCTGAAGGTCAGGCCGGCCCCGCTGGGCCCTGCGCGGTCCGCGCCTCTGCAGCCCCTGGCC
>VZTA01006315.1:187679-226170 GCA_013398855.1 Mohoua ochrocephala | reverse complement strand
CCCCAGGGCTCGCTGAGGGTCAGCGCTGCTCGGCCGCGCCCGAGGGGGCTCCGCGGCTGTCGTGGCGCTCTGTGGTCGGGGCTTTGGGGTGCCCTTGGGCTTCTCTGGCCGCTTGGAAGGGGCGTGCAAGGCGATGGGGCGCGGGAGGGGTAAAAGGAGCTTATTTTGTGCTGTGTAGTCCCCCGGCTTGGCCGATCTGCCCTTGGCAGAGGGAGGGGATAAGGGCTGGTGGCCCCGAGTGTCCCCAGCGTGAACCTTGGGCGAAAGGGGTCAAGTCGTCCTTAGGTTCCTAAGTACAGCAGTGACGGGATGATGACTGCAGGATACTGAGGCAGACTGGGGGGAGACCTTAGAGCCCCATTCAGTGCCTACAGAGGCTCCAGGAGGCTGGAAAAGGACTTTGGACAGGGGCCTGAAGTGACAGGACAAGGGGGAATGGCTTCCCACTGCCAGAGGGCAGGGATGGATGGGATATTGGGAAGGAATTGTTCCCTGCGAAGGTGGGGAGGCCCTGGCCCAGGGTGCCCAGAGCAGCTGTGGCTGGCCCTGGATCCCTGGAAGTGTCCAAGGCCAGGCTGGATGGGGCTTGGAGCAGCCTGGGCTAGTGGAAGGTGTCCCTGCCCATGGCAGGGGGTGGCACTGGATGAGCTTTAAGGTCCCTTCCCACCCAAACCAATCCATGATTCTATGAATGGGAATGGTCTGTGCATCCCTTATGTGCAGGAGCAGAACTGCTCTCTCCAGTCTGGGTGGGAATTCAAGGCAGTGTCTCTGGACCACTGATCCAGAGCAGGAGACCAGAGGAAGGGGAATCTCTGCAGCTACCTCCTTGTCCAGATTGGAGCCAGGAGCTCCCATGTGCAGCACTGTGTCCCCCAGATCCAGTACAGGACTCCATGACCACCTTCCCCGGCAGGATACTTTGCATTTTGGATTTTGTTACCCCAACACCACTGAGAAGCTGCCTAAAATGTCTTGGTTTTTTTTTTCCCCCTGCTTGTTTTTCACACAGAAACTGTGGAAACACATCAAGCACAAGTATGAGAACTGAGCAGCTCAGCAGCAGGAACCAGCCTGGGGTGGCTGCAGGCACTGCAGGATTCAGCCTCCTGAAACTGGGAATGGATTCCTGATGGAATAACTCCGAGCCAGATGCTATCAGCCACCTCCTGATACGATGTGAAGCAAGATGGACTCAAGGAGTTCTGCTGCTGTACTCAGCTCACTGTTCAAATAAAACTCCTGGTCCTGTCTTGTGTCTGCGTGTTCACCTCACTCATCCTTTGGCCTCTCTGTGACTCCTCCTTCTCTGACAGGTGGAGAATCCTTAAAAACAGCCCTGTTCCTTCGTTCCAAGGCACTGTCAGGAATCACAATGTCTTAGAATGGGTGTGAAAGCACTTAGACAGCTGTGGTTCAGTGACAACCCTTGGCTTCTACCTGGGAAGGGCAAGAAGCTGTCTGCTTCTGGTCTGTCCATGGAAAAGGTGCTTAAAATCATTCCCAGCATGTTTTGTAGCTCAGATTTGATGGAGGTTCCTGACCTGACCCATTTCAGAGCTGCAGGTGCTGCTTCACCCCTGCCCTAAGGGAGGAATCTGCTCTGCACTTTGAGCAGGCTGGGTGTGCCCAGCTCTGCTGGGCTGAGAATGGGGATCAGGTGTAACTTTCGGAGAGGATGTGAATCCCTTTCCTAATTATTCCTGTGCCTTCTGGCTCCTCACACGGCTTGAGGAGCAGAAGTGATGTCAGGTTTGTGTGCCACACACCTGCCTCCATCCCGACTGAGCCAAGGGAAGGTGCTGGGAAGGGAGAGGGATCACTCGGTTCCCCCCAGCAGCTGGCTCAGAGGAGTCATGGAATGGTTTGGATGGGAAGGGACTTTTAAGATCGTCCAGTTCCTCCCCCCTGAACCTTCTCTTGCCCTGAGCAGAGTCATTCCTTTCTCCCTGAACAGCTCAGCCCTGCCTGGCCCTGTCAAACACTTCTTTCTACACGGGAAGGGATATTTGGGCACTGCCTGGGATAATGACTCAGTTAATTCCTCAGCTCTCAGGTGGCTGTAGGGAGATCTGGCTGAGTGACTCCTCTTCCCACTTTGCCAGCCCAGCAGCCCCGTCTCTCCCTCCTCACTCCGTTTTCACTAATCAGGAGGAATTTCAGCAATGGCTGAGGCAGAGCCCATTAGAGCCGGTGCTCACAGCAGCTTTGTTGGGTTTGCAAACGACTGCCAGGGGGGTAAAACATCTGAGAACACAACGAGCACTTAAACACCTGTGCTTGTGTTTTTGGAGCCAAACCCAACTCCAGCTGTCCCAGTCCCAGCTGGGCTTTATGGAGATGGTTAAGAGGAAGGTTTAAGCTTTCCTGGGACAATCCCATCTGAGCGAGTGCCAGCTCCCTGTGCTCTGCTGCCGTTCCACATCAGGCTGAGCAGCTCAGAGAGAGTTGCAGGCTCTGAGCGGCAAAAACCAAAGCTGAATACAGGATGAGAGGACAGCACTGCAGTGGGCAGCAGGGAGGGGCTGAAGCCATCGGTGCAGAGAGCAGGAGCTGCAGGAGAGCAGCCTTATCCCAGCAGGGGATTTCCCTGGATACAGCATTTGGGGATGCTGGTAAATGTAATTCCTTTTTCTATGCCTGTCATTGGGAGGTTTGGGCAGCGCTGATAGGCAAAGAAAAATCTCCTCAGAGGGCTCAGGGCTTCCCCTCATTTCATGGCAGTGGCTGTTCTGCTGCATTTCTGCTTCTCTGCAAACAGCCCCACAGCAGCGCCTATCAATCCCTGCCCTCTGCACAACACCAGGCACCAAGGTACAAGCCTGTGGACTTCACTACCACCTTACTACCACTTTACCACCACCCCACTGCTCCTGCAGCACTGGGATTTCCCCGGAGCACAACCCACTGCTGGTTTTCTCACTGCGGGGGTGACAGACATAGGCACTGCTGCGGTGCTAGAAAACAGTGTGGTGGGGAGATGGCACTCAGGGCACATTAACCAGTAAATTAACCAAGCAAAGCCTAATTGGATACCAGGAAGATCATCAATACTGACTGGAAGAGCCTAAAAAACCAACTAAAACATCTCCATCCTTTATTTGTACCTTGTTTTCACAGGCCTCACTCAAGGGACAGAAATCCATAAGGTCTTACCTGAACCCCTGTGGGTCTGTCAGCAGTGGGAATAGCCTGAGCCTTTTCCTGCCAGCATGGAGCTGTGTTGGGAGGTTTAGGTGGATATGAGGGAAAGGTTCTTCCCTCAGAGGGTGCTGGGCACTGCCCAGGCTCCCCAGGGAGTGGGCACGGCCCCGAGGCTGCCAGAGCTCCAGGAGCGTTTGGACAGCGCTCCCAGGGATGCCCAAGGTGGGATGGTTGGGGTGTCCTGGGCAGGGCCAGGAGCTGGATTCATGATCCCTGTGGGTCCCTTCCCAACTTGGGACAATCTATAACTCAAGTTCAGGATAAGGCATTTCCATGGAAGCCATGCTCTCGGAGCTGCCCACTCCAGGGTGGGCAGGGAGGGCGCAAGGAGCCAGTATGAAAATAAAACTCTGCGAATTATAAATAGTACAAAAGGGCAGGAATGGCTGCTGCAGCCTGTCCCATGTATTGGGTGCAGCCACTGGCACGCACAGTCAGGGCACCTCCTTCCCGGGAATGGGCAGCACTCCCACAGGGAATGCAGTTCCATGTGAGCCGAGGTGCCAGCTATTGCACACAACATCCATCCCCTGAGCAAAGGGAATGCCGAGGAAACGGAGCCTCCTCCTGGGCAGGGGCCCCGGGGATGGTGCAGCCCCCGCCCCGGGAGGGGCTCAGGAAGGGATCATGCCCTTGCTGCGCTTCCTGTCGGCCATGGCCCGGCGGTTGTGGTTGGCTCTTGTGCTTTTGTTTGCTTCCTTCTTCCTCCGCTCCTGCACTGTCTCCCGGTTCTGCCCGTGGCCCTTGGCATTCCCAACAACGGCAGAGCTGTCGTGCTTGTGCCTGGGGGACACAGAAAGGAGGACATCACAACAGGCACCCTGCACTCCCAGGGACAAAATCCCAGATCCCCACAAACACCAGGGTGTGAGGGGTTCAGCCCTCGGGCCTCGGCTCATCCCAGGGCTCCCACAGCAGCTCAGGAGCAGCATCAGCCACTCCACGACTGTGTCCTTCCACACATGGAGCCCATCAGCTGAAAACAGCTACCAAACTGTCCCAAAATCCCTGTGGGAGCTATTGGAACTCTGGAAGTTGTGTTCTCCAAGATCCTGTCTTGCACAGGGCTCTGCTGCTTGGAGTGACAGGACAAGGGGGAATGGCTTTGAAAAAGGGGAGATTTAGATTGGGTATTAGGAAGAAGTTGTTCCCTGGGAGGGTGGGGAGGCCCTGGCACAGGGTGCCCAGAGAAGCTGTGGCTGCCCCTGGATCCCTGGCAGTGTCCAAGGCCAGGCTGGACGGGGCTTGGAGCAGCCTGGGCTAGTGGAAGGTGTCCCTGCCCATGGCAGGGGGTGGAACAAGATGGCCCTCAAGGTCCCTTCGCACCCAAACCACTCCATGATTCCATGACATCCCTGTTCAATGGGATAAAACAACCAGCAGTGTAGTAAAGGGTGGGTGAGGAAGTTCACCCCACTGTGGCAGGACCCTGAAACACAGGAATGTCAAGGAGCAGGAACACCCTCAACAATTCCAGTCAGCAGCAAAACAGCTGCCAGCTGCAGAGCCAGAGGGAAATCCTCACTTACCCCTTCCTGGCAAGGAATGCCTGGCGCCTGGCTTCAGCCCTCTCCCGCAGGACAGCCGGGTCCTGCACAAAGTGGTCCTACAAGGAAGCAAGGGAACTGGTCAGGAAACTCATCAGCACTGTGCAGAAGCCTGGAGAGGAGGGGATTCTGTTGGGAACAGAGTCAATTCCTGGTTCATTACCTCTGGACCAGCGGGATTGGTGTCAGGGACTCTAAACACAACACCCAGCACAAAACCTGCCTGAAAACCTTCCCACACCATGGCTACTGCCAGCACATCCATGGAAACGGAGTGTCAGTGACCCTCAGAGTGCTCTGCTGGCACTGTCTGTCTCTGGGATAAAGCAGATTAAAGCTCCCCATGGAGGAAGTGTCACTGCTCCAGCACAGTTAGGCCAGGAGGCAGTGGAGAGCTCTCCTTGGGGACACGTCACAGCCCAGCAGCCACTGAACAGCAGCTCAGTCCCTGCTGCTGCTCAAAGATTCCCTCTCTGAAACAGGAAATCTGCTCCACATCACCTGCAGGTGAAGCAGGGAAGAAATATGGTAAATCTTAATGCAACTCCAGCTGTCACCTTTGTTCTTTCCTTTTCAGCTTCCTCCTCCTCCTCTTCATCCTCTTCCTCTGTCTCCTGTCCTTCCTCCTGTCCTTTGGGTCTCAAGACCTGAGGAATTGTGAATGGCCTGGGAATTAAGACAAAAAAAGTTGGAAAAGAAAACAGTGCAGCCTCAAGCGTTTCTCTGAACAGCACATCCTTTTTGGTTTGCATTATGCCTTTAAAAATGAGAATCTACAGATTTAATGGATTTTATTTTCCTGAAGAAAAAGCCAGGAGACTCAGGAGTTAATACCACATTCCTATGGGCAATTAGCAAACACACACTCTTCACTGGGGAATGTTCACTATGAAGTTGTCACTGAAAATAACAACAACAACAACAACAATAATAATAATAATAGTTAAAAAAAAAACAACCCTGGAACCTCACAAGGAATTTCTCCACAGAAACAACTGCTTCCTTTGGGAAATGGGCATCCAGACACAGCCACAAGGCAATATTAAGGAGTATCCTTTGCTAGGCTTTAGCTCAGCAGCCAGGGAGCATCTGTTGTACAAGACAAACAAACTTGGACAGAATCATTAATGCTCAGCCAGTGCTGGGCTCCAAACCCTCTCTGACTGGTCAGAGCTATCCAAGGAGCCCCAGTTCCATTGCTCTGCCCCAGTTTCCTACAGGGGGAAATCCCTGGAGAAATTCATCAGGCTTTATGAATCACCCTGGACATGCAGAGCAAAGGGCCTGGGGGTGGAGGCAGAATTTACCACATGCCTAGAACTCTTCTTTAACATAAATATGTGTCTGTGTTTAAATTCCATTGGAATTCAGACCCACTGTTCCACTGCCAAAGAAATAAATGTAAAACCAGAAAAGCCTTTGTTAGTTCAAACCAACAGATCCAGTTTTCAGCAGTGACATCCACTAATTGTTTCTAGGGGCAGTGAGACCTGAAAGAGGGGAAAAGAACTGGGTGCCACATTCTTACAGGCAAAACACAAAAAGGATTTAAATTGAAGCTTCTCAACGCTTTAGAAGGGGGAAAAAAAGGACAAAAGAACCTCAAAGCTTCGATTTGGTTTGAGGTTAGGAATGGTGACATCGTAATACATCAGAATTCAAAAGGCCACTTTCAGAAATGTTAAAGCAGCTTTTAAACCGTATGTTTTCTAAAATAAATATTCTCCAGCCTCCATCCCCACTAACCCTTTGCTTCCCAAAAGCTAATTGTGTGCAGCTGTCAGTCATGGTGCAAAGTGCTGTGCAGCCCATCAAGGACTCAATTCCAGCTGTCAGCACTCAGAGGGGATTGGCAGGGAAAAGTCCGGTTGTAAAATTTCCCAAATTTTGAAGTTTTCCTTTGCTAACCAGCCATTTTAGGTTACCCAGCTCCACTGACTTTCCGAGCCATTTGTCCCTGCTACAGGGTAGTTTCTATAAGGAGAAGCACTGCTGAGTACAAGTTTGAACACATTGGGAAATTTCCCTCTTGGATTTGCTGATTAATTGAGGCAGTGGCCAAGTGGAAGCTGGAGAACATCCTGGGCACGTGCCATGGGAACATCCCTACCCACAGGAGAAGGGAAACCCAAACCTCCCTCCTTGCACATCACAGTGAAAACAGAGAAAGGGGTGGTTTGAAGCTCTCGTGGAGGAACAGAATCCAAAGCAGCGTTTCCCAGGTTTGTGGGAGCCAGAGAATTCTGCTGAGATTCTCCCGAAGCTCCCTCCCCCTCCCCTCAGCATTCACCTCCTGGAGATGAGCTCGTCATCCGAGTCAGCGTCGTTAGCGCCCACTTGGTTCCCGTCGTAGGTGTCGTCGTACTCGTCCTCGTAGTCCTCGTAGGGCTGGGCTGTCCCCGGCTCCAGCGGCAGCTCCTCCACCACCACGCTGTATTGGCTGTAGCGCTCCCTCTGCTCCGTCACCAGCCGCTTGTCATTCACCAAACTCCGGGTCGTGTCCTTCTCCCTCCTGCCCAGGAAGGGGGAGGAAAAGGCGGGGGGTCAAAACCTTCCCTAGAAGCTGCTTTTCCCCCCACCTAATCAGTGGAAGGTGAAGCAATGCAAGTCTCATCCCCAAGGCCACAAGTGCTCCTTACCCCACACTGCCCCACTGGTTTATAGAATCATGGAATGGTTTGGGTTGGAAAGGATCTTAAAGCTCATCACCCTCGCACCTTCCACTGTTCCAAGCTGCTCCGAGCCCCGTCCAGCCTGGCCTTGGACACTGCCAGGGATCCAGGGGCAGCCACAGTTTCTCTGGGCACCCTGTGCCAGGGCCTCCCCACCCTCCCAGGGAACAATTCCTTCCCAATATCCCATCCATCCCTGCCCTCTGGCACTGGGAAGCCATTCCCTGTGTCCTGTCACTCCAAGCCCTTGTAAATGGTCTCTCTCTCATCTTTCTTGTCAGCCCCTTCAGGTCCTGGAAGGCCACAATTAGGTCATCCTGGAGCCTTCTCTTCCACAGACTTTTCAATACCAACTCTCTCAGCTTTTCCCACAGCAGAGCTGCTCCATCCCTCTGATCATCTTGGTGCCTCCTCTGCTCTCACTCCAGCAGCTCCAGGTGCCTCCTGTGCTGGGCCCCAGAGCTGGATGGAGTGATCCGGGGGGGGGGAATCATTTGTACCAGGACTGTTTGGCCACTAAAAAAGAGCAGGAATTGGAGACCACCGCTATCACTTGAGACAGAGAGGAAGCTTTCACGGGAGGCCAAATGCAATTCCATTCCAGAGGAAACTTGGCCAAGGTGCACAGAGCACAAACATGAGGGGGAAAGGACAAATGTAGATAGGGACAGCCAAAAAATAACCGGTGCAGCAGGTGAGGATGAGAATAAACACAACTCCCAAGGCAAAGAACAAAACAGTAGAGAGTGATTGTGATTCAACCTCTCAGAGCACTGTAAGGGCTTGTTTTTTAAATTTAGAAGGCAAGTAAATTATAGTCATTTTAAAGAAGGGAAGACCAAGAAACAGAAGGATTAAAAAGCAGCCGCTGAGTGTCTCAAGCTGCACAAGCATAAGCTCTGAAGTCCCATTTTTCAGCCCAGCCAAGTACATATTTACAGCAAAGCATCAGTGGATTCCACTGTCCAGCATTCCCAGGACAACCTGCAGCCCTCAGAGTCCAGGAGGACCCAGCATCCGTGGATATTATATAAGGACCTGTCCAAGGCCGTGGCAGGGACTCAGGAAGGGACAGACTGAGGGGATGTGATCCAGCAGCCCAATTTTCATTGGGAATCTCAAAACAAAGGAAGTTTACAGCTGGAGGTGATTCCCTCTCTCCCATGACTCACTGCCTGCATTCAGCTGCACAATGCCCTCCCAAGCACGTGGTGAGTTCACCCATCCCGGGATCTCTGGGATAACACCTTCTGTGGGAATTCAGCTAAGGCTGAAGCAAGCACTTGCTAATTGCTTCCTGTCGAGCTGGTCTGATGACTGCAGAGGAGCTGCATGAAATGGTCTGGGCACCAATCCCAGGAAAAACAGTGGCATAGCTCCTCTAGTCCCATGGAGCTCAGGACATGCTCTGGCTTCAGGAGACAGATTCAGATGACAATTAGGGCTGGACAGGCACAGACAAGTGCCATCACTTTTCAGGATCAGCAGAGTCTATGCTGGCACATTCATTTCCTCGTGTTTGATTCCCTCCTCATCCTGGCTGGATTTCTCTTTCTCAAGGACAGTCCCTGCCCCAGACTGCTGATGCTGAGAGTGGCCAGAACAACCTGCTCTGGGCTCTTTAGGCACTATGGTGACACCAGGCTTAACAACAGCACCCTGAACACGAGAGAATTTGGTGAGCAAAAGGTATTTAGAAAGAGAGAAAAAAATTAAATATTTGATACAATTCAAATCCAAAGCAGATCTCAGACTAAGCTTGGAGAGCCCTGTTACCCCAACACCGGGGTGAACCGTCAGGCTTCTTGCTGGTGGAAAATCTTCTGAGGAAGTGACACTTTCAGCACTGAAAGGAGACCATTCATATTTACGGAGTGCTGAATGTTAAATCCTGGAGACAAGGTACTGCAGCTTTTCCTTGGATTCAGTTGGATATGGTCATCTTTGGGCATTGCTGATCTCCAGGTTTTAAACTACTCAAACCACAACTAATATGTGTGGAGTCCTGCAGAGTTTTCCCAAATGCTCTGAAATAAAGGGAGGCAAAAGACACCAGGAAAGCAGCAGCAAGAGGATAATCCCAAGAGGTCACATAACTACAGCAGGAGAG
Source organism: Mohoua ochrocephala (assembly GCA_013398855.1). NCBI lineage: Eukaryota > Metazoa > Chordata > Aves > Passeriformes > Acanthizidae > Mohoua > Mohoua ochrocephala. The sequence continues at coordinate 216,637 of VZTA01006315.1, read as the reverse complement.
AGGAGAACTTCTCCAGGAGTGATGGTTCCACTGGAGAGAAGGCACAGCTGGAGGGCAGTGCCATGGGAGCAGATCCCAGAGCCCAGCTCAGGGATGATTTACAGCTTCCAAAGCTCTCCAAGTGATCTGCAGAGGGAGCTCCGAGCAGGATATTCCAGCCACTGGATGCTCTGTGCTGAACTCGGTGCTCTCTGGCCTTGACCAGCTGCTGCAGCAAGGCTTTGGGAAACAGGGATAACCCAGCACACCTGTGCAAGGCTCTGGGAATCAGGGATAACCCAGCACTCCTGTGCAAGGCTCTGGGAATCAGAGATAACCAGCACTCCTGTGCAAGGCTCTGGGAATCAGGGATAACCAGAAAGGCTCTGGGAATCAGGGATAACCCAGCACTCCTGTGCAAGGCTCTCAGAATGAGGGATAACCAGCAAGGCTCTGGGAATCAGGGATAACCCAGCACTCCTGTGCAAGGCTCTGGGAATCAGGGATAACCCAGCACTCCTGTGCAAGGCTCTGGGAATCAGGAATAACCCAACACATCTGTACAATGCACCTGTCTCACAGAGCAAGGCACCACCATGAGGAGAAAGGTTCTGCCTGTGAATTCTCAGCCAGGGACACAACAAAAGTCATTGCCTTGGCCAGAGAGAAAAGAAATTCCTTTCTTGCCCAGCCAAGACAGGATCAGCACCGTGGCACTGCTCTGAGGAGCTGGGCCACTGGACTTGGGGACAAAAGTGGTTTTCTCCTAGAATTTGATGCAACTTTGCAACCAAAACCTTAACTGGGAGCTCTTAGGTCACGTGGCTCCAACTCCAGGCAGACTTTTAGTTATCTGCTGTGTAAATACATCCCAACATTAAGATCACACTTGGTCAGAGGAGGTGTTTGAAGTCTAGTGGAAGGTGTCCCTGCCCATGGCAGGGGGTGGAACGAGATGAGCTTTAAGGTTCCTTCCACCCCAAACCATTCCATGACGCCGTGATCTGTTTTAAAACAATCTGGAATAAGGGAACCGCATTATAGAGTTGACATCAGTGGGAGCCAACACCACACACCCAACTAGGCTGAAAGCAAAGTAAAAACTGGTGAGGTTTTATAGAAATCTCTGCTCATGGCAGGGGGATCTCTGCACATTGCAGGGAGATTGACTAAACGACCTTTAAAAGTCCCTTCCAACCCAAACTACTCCATGAGTCCAAGTGCCCTTCTGCAGGAAGCTTTACAGCAGCAGGAACAACAGAAGTAGTCTAAGGCACTGAATGTTATCAGATGTTGAAGTAGATGGATATTGAATCTTCCCTTGGCTCTAAACCAAATCATAATTTATTCTCAGCTCTGAGTCACAGTCCCAGGCTCAGGGATGGTGCTTTTCAAGGTTTGTTGTTCAGTGCAAGTTTAACATTAAGCCCAAGGAGCAAGAGCCTGACATTACAAATGAGCTTGGCAGAGCCATCTCCAGCAGCAGACACAGGAAAGCCAATTAGGAAAAACACTAAGTGAAACCATCCCCCTCATACTATTTCATTCTACTTTCCCAGACAAACAGGTGGGAAGCATTTTTGATAAGCCTTCCCCCCTGCCAAAACACTCCTGCAGGAGGTTTTCAGGAGAGATAAATGTGCAGGTTCCCAGGTGTTTGTTCCTCCCGACAGGCAGAGTTAATGACTGGGTGCCAACACTCACCTCTTGCCTTTCTGGATCCGAGACACATCCACTGCATCCCTACTGAAAACATCAAACTCATCATTCTGGAAAACATTATAGCGAGAGCTGACCAGAGGGGTGGGGTCTGGCTTCAGCTGTCTGTTAAACAAAAACAAGGAGAGAGAATAAAAACAAGAGTGAAGTGAGGAAGACAAATCCTCTCCCTTCCCTAAGCCCTTGGTTTATCCCTTGTCAGTCCCAAAGCAATCCTGAGCACGCCAAGAGGTGCTGGCTGGGTCACAGGGCACAACCCCTTCCCTTCACAGCCACGCTCTGGCGCGAGCACGGCACTGCGCTTCCCAAAGCTTGGATGTGAGGGGAAACTAAAGCAACTCACAGAAAGCCAAGAGAAAATACTTCAGTTCATTTTGGAGTCTATCAAACCGTGCAGCACAACGGAATATTCAACAGACTGCCTGGTCTCAACACAGTGACTCAGTGAAGACAAACACTAAGTGTGATGAATTACACGCTGGAAAAAATTCCAATAATTTGTTGCTGCTGATTTCAAGATATTTATCTCCCTTGTTAAATCTTTCTCAGGGTTCCAGGTTTATGTTTGTTCAACTTATAAGTCAAAAGACTGTACTTTTGACATTCATTTTGGTGGTGCAGACAGCTCAGCTGGGCAGCTGCAAATGCTGCTGTGCTCCCCTATAAATCAGCAGGGGTCAGAATTCGACATTTCCTATCGAACCAGCAGCTTCGTTTCAAGATGCGAAAGGCAGAGGAAAAAAAACCAAAACAGCTCTATCTTGGGGAACTGCTGGCTTTGCAGAAAAAACAATCCTTTCTAAAGCCCATCCTGCACCAGTTGTGCCAAAGTCAGCAGATCTGACTGCGGGAACACAAAGATTGTTGCAAAACTAAGATCTTTTACATCATTTTTCCGATAAAGATGCTTTCCTGTAATGCAACAGTGAGACAGTCTGCCCATAACTCCATGAAATGCGAACAAACAGCACATTCACATCCTGATGCTCTGTCAGGAACTGCTGGTGCAGCACAAACGCACACTCACAGCTGCAGACAAACTCCAACAACTCAATCCTGCCACCAGCTATAAACCCTCCATCCCTTGTCCAGCCCAGAGAAGGACAACAAGCCTGGCAAGTTTGTCAGAGGTTCATAAAAATGGATCTGAATTGCCAGTTCCAACCTCTCTCTGGTCTAACTTCACTCACAAAACAGCAGCCTGTTAAATAACCATATTTGACCCTGTGGGTTGAATTCCAGCTGAGCTGGCTCCTCTGAAGATGCCCTTTCCTGCAGGACAGCTGGGATTTTCACACCTGTGACACCAAACTGCAGCAAAATAACTTTTGAAGGCAACATATTCTATTGCTCAGCATTCTATTCTATTCTAATTCTATCTGAGCATTTCATGTACAAGTGGTTTTGTCCCCTGACGCAAAACACAACCCAGCACCTGCTCTCCTCCAACACTGAGCAGCGAAGGTCCCGCTCCTCTGCAGGGACACAACAAGGGCAGAAAACTGGTGACAGGTGACAATGAGAAGCTCTCAGCGCAGTTCTCTACCCCAAAAATGCAAATTCTTAGAGCTCTACAAGTGTTGAGCCTTCAGTGAGAACAATTAAGTGAGATGGAAACAACCGGAGGTTGTCCCACACCTTTGCATCCTTCGGTCCAGCTTATCCAGGTATGGCACCAGCTTATCTTCCAGGATGTTGTTGATCACCTGCTCCGTGTCGTATCCATACTCCTCCAGGCAGGCCAGGATGAATCCCTCACCAAGGTCTGGCAGCAGATCCTTCACTTGGGAGATCAGCGAGTCCAGCTCCACGCCGGACACGCGGGAGACGGGCGCGGCCGCAGCGCCGGCACACTGCGGACACCAAACACAGCTGGTGGGTACTGGGGAGGGACAGAGCTGAGGGCAGGCAGTGTGCACAGAGGTACAGGGAAAGCAGCACTCTGGGTTGTCAGAGTTTAAACACACAAGTCCAAGACTGGAGCCAAAAGAGAAATCAGCTGTTTAAACTACACAAGGTTTCCGACACAGATTTGGGCACACAGCTACTTTTGCCAGTCCCTGAGTCAGCAAGGACACCCTGGAGAATCCCTTCCTCAAATAACAGGCGAGCTCTGCATTTCAAAAATATGCACATGAACTGCAGGGATGAAGCAGAGTATTTGAATAATCCCCAGCAAGGGAAAACCCAAGCCATGGGAGTTGGAAGCAATTTGCTCAGAGATAACTCAGGATTCCGGTGTAGCATCAGCTCTCATTTCCCAATGCTGCATGGAGATCCAGCAAAGGTCAGAAATGACACCAAATCTCACGTTGTCCCCAAGGCCGAGCAAATCAAGCCTGTCCTCATAGATGAAGGAAGGCCAGGAAGAGCAGAGCCCCCAGGAAGAGCAGAGCCCAGTCCCACCACAGAGCTGTACCCACCTCATCCTCCAGGGCACACGCAGCCCCCGGATCCTCTCTGTCCTCAGGGGTGCTCTCCACTATCGCTGAAGCTCCATTGGATGCTGCTGGATCTTTACCAGCTTGTCCTTTTTTCCTGTCTACCCCTTCCCAGGCACTTTCCACTGCTTGGAGGATATAGGCTGTCCTGGTCTCGTCTCTAAGAGCACAGCATTAAGGGCATTCCTGGATGCACATGTTCAGGGATCACCTTGCAGTAACCATGGGATTGTCAGCGACTTCCAAACTCGTGCCTGCATCAACACTCACAGAACCATGGAATGGTTTGGGTGGGAAGGGACCTTAAAGCTCATCTCATCCCACCCCCTGCCATGGGCAAGGACACCTTCCATTAGCCCAGGTTGCTCCAAGCCTTGTCCAAACTGGCCGTGGACACTTCCAGGGATCCAGGGGCAGCCACAGCTTCTCTGAGCAACAACTCCCCCATCTCCCTTCTTTTCTATTAAGGGAAAGCTTTCCAGTACTCCTTGCCAGTCATGCAGCTTAACCAGAGGCAGAAATGTCACTGGTGTGAAGGAATCCAAGAGCAAAGCCCAAGGTGGGAGCAAAGGATACAGTGCAGAGGATGCCTGCTGGAGCAGACTCACATCATCCTCAACAGGAAACAGCTCGTCGTAGTCACGGAGAAATCTGAAAACACAGGAGCAAGTTTAATCAGTTGAGCTCAATTAATTACCACTGCTGTGCCTCTCTGACTGCCTCAGTGCTCAGATAGGAACAGAAAACCTCTCACCCGATGCTGGATTCCAGCCATGCCTGATTTTGGTCCCACTACACCACAGCAACACTCCTCAGGCGTGAGGGCTGGAACCCAGTGCTGCATTACAGGGAAAATCTGCTTTACCACGTGAACATGCTCAGAATGCCAGCGTGGGCAAGAGGACAAGATGGAATTCCCAGTTCTGCCACTTCCTTTGCATCTCCAGCACTAGTGTTTAATATTTTTCTGGTCTGGTCAGCCCAGCTGGAAAGCATAGATCAGTAAGAACAGCCTAACTTGTCAAGGGAGCTAATGGCTAAATTGCTCTTCTCTTCTTTGAGAAGCTGGATTAAAGGGAGTGAAGAATAGCATTTCTCAGTGCCAAGGTTTGTGCTGCAGGCTGAAATCCTCTCGCTGCACTTCTCTCAACTACTTACGACGATTTCTGACTTCCAAATGCCTCGTAATGCTGCCTCAGGCAAATCTGCTGTAAAGAATTGCAGAGGAAGGAGCTGGGCCCCCCCCTCGGGCCTCTTGCCAGCCAGACTCACCTCCTTTCCTGAAGCACGGAGGTGAAGATCTGCAGAAATTCCTCAATAAACGGCTGAATATTCTCACAGCTGCAGGAAACACAGCAGTGTGAACACTCGGAGGTAAGTCTGCCCACGTTCTGCCCCACCAGCCAAACTACTCATATTTACACACCAAGGGAAAGCCCCATTTGAAAACAGATTTCAGGCCACATTTTGGCTTTCACAGGAGCAAAGAGTCAAATGGGAACAACTGATTTTTAAGGCTTCAGCAAACATTCCAGCAGTTAGAGCTAAAGCTGTATCACACTTAGAATTACAAGTCTTCAGACAGACTTTACAAATAGTTCGATGCCTCAGACTTGCAGCGAGCAGAAAAGGGCGTGTAGAGCTTTTGTAATTGTGCCTTGATCATGTCTTGGGATTACACCAGTGAACCTTCCAGAAAGTCTGTGCTCACCTGTACAAGAACACCTGCCAAGAAAACTCCCATTGCAGCCTCAGTGCCCAAACCCCTGAGTGCTGAGGAGACTCCAAGCCTCTCTCCAAGGCACTTTTGGGTGGGAAGGGACCTTAAAGCCCATCCAGTGCCACCCCCTGCCATGGGCAGGGACACCTCCCACTAGCCCAGGCGGCTCCAAGCCCCGTCCAACCTGGCCTTGGACACTGCCAGGGATCCAGGGGCAGCCACAGCTTCTCTGGGCACCCTGTGCCAGGGCCTCCCCACTCTCACAGGAAACAATTCCTTCTCAGTATCCCCTCTATACCCTCTTAACTCTGCCCTCTGTCTGTGGGAAGCCATTCCCCCTTGTCCTGTCACTCCAAGCCCTTGTAAACAGTCTCTCTCCATCTGTCTTGTTGGCCCCTCCAGGTCCCGGAAGGTCACAATTAGGTCTCAAGGTGTTACACATAATGAAAGTTTGCATGAGCCACACACTGGGGTCAGAAAGCTCGTTGGACCACAGCTCACCACAGAGATTCTGGACCAAACAGCTCCATCTGGAACATTCCTGATATACAGGACAACAGAATTTGACCTTAGCCACATCTTTGGCTACAATCCCAACACAAAAAGCATTTTCTGTTCATTTTCTCCAGTAAATTTGTAAATGAGAAACAATTTCTCCCACACAGCAATCAAGTAGCTGGCGAGTAGCACAGAGCCAAGTGCCAATACCTGCTCTCTAGGATGGGCTGCAGGCAGACTTGGTTTATTAGGATGTGAAAAACTTCTATCATCTTCTTTCTGGAGTGTGAAATCCTCCTCCACAAATCAGCAAAAACACTTCAGAGAGAACAAAAGACACTGTTGGTGTCAGCACAAGAATCTGTAACACACCTTTATGCCAGAGTTAACCCTCTAGAAGAAGAATTTCACTAGGAGAATCATTTCCTTGCTGCAAAGACCAGCTATTAGACACATTTCATGGTCATTCAAGAAAATCCATGCCCCAAATAAAGCTGTTTTCAATCCCAATTGTCCTGGCAGACCCCCACTGTACCAGCACAGCCTGTGCCTTACAGTGAGACTGAGCTGCACAGAGATATCATTCATGTTCTCACACTTTGTTACAATTTGAATGCACCTCCCATCAAATTCCTCCTTACACAGCACTAAAAATGATTAGTCACCCCACTGCCCAGGAAAATTTGGAATTACAGAAGTCACCTCTTCAGAGCTCTTTGAAGCAGCACAAAAAAAGCCAGGCTCTGCAGGGATGGGTAAAGCAGCATGAAGTGAATTTTTAACTAAGCCCTGGGAAGTCTCACTGAGGATCCAAAGCAAGCCTTTGCAGGAATTCTCACCTGTTATCTTCATAATGCCTCTTCTTGATTGCGGATTCCAGCTCAGGAATTGCCAGTTCATAAAACGAAGCTAATCTGTACAAAGGGAACAAACCAGTACCTGTCGGCTGAGGTTCCAAAAATCATTTGCTAAAAGGCAGAACAAATGGCTGATTTCATTAAACCCTCCTCACCAGCAGTACTCAAGAGCATCACCTCCTTTTGGTATTTTTCCCCCAAAACACAAGCAAACACACCATAGACAAAAGGCAGCACTCTAAGGAAATCACAGAGGGGTTTTTGAAGAGGTAGGAAAGAAATGCATTTGAAAAGCATCCTGGTGCTGATCAGAACCATCTGCCCAACTCAGAAACATCCCCAACACAGATCTGCAGCCTGCAAAGAGCCAATAGACTCCCAGAATCACGGAATTCTTCAGGTTGGAAAGGCCCCCTGAGAGCATCGAGTCCAACCATTCCCCAGCACTGCCAAGGCCACCACTGACCCCTGTCCCCAAGTGCCACATCCACAGGGCTGGTAAATCCCTCCAGGGATGGGGACTCCAGCACTGCCCTGGCCTCAGCTGTGCCAGGGCTGGACAGCCCTTCCCATGAAGAAATGTTCCCAAAATCCAACCTGACCCTCCCCTGGCACAGCTTGAGGCCGTTCCCTCTCATGCCTTGTCACCCTCTCCCAGCCACTCAGCTTTTGCCAAACCTCACTGATATTCTCTAGCATAAAGCTTGGGCATAACATCAAGGACATTTGTTTTCAGACCTTGAAGAACTATTTCTCTGAAATACTTTCTGCTTCCCTTGCTTTGGGTCTTAGAGCAGGAAGCTCTTTTTGTCCATAACTCATCCCTCTCCACCCTTCTCAGAGCACACTGAGACTGTTCAGCTGATTTTTGAAATTGTCAGGGATGCCTGGCTCTAGGATCACGCCTAGATAATGACATACATAGAACAGAAAATCTACACGTCCCTATATCCATGAATTTATTATGCTGCATTCCTGTCAGAGAGAACCCAGCAGCCTCTGCATTAAATTTGTCTCCTCCTTTAACAATGGGACAGGACACAGCAGCACATTCAGTATTTTCACATGGCCAGGACAAGCTCTGTCTGCACTCGAAGACATACCTGTAACAAAACTCATGTTTTTGGAAGGTCGGGCAAGCCAAGGGAAAGACATCAAGAAAGGCCCAGAGAGTTGTGCAGGTGTCACATAAATACAGCACAATGTCCTTCAGCTCCTGAGAGGGAAAGAGCAGTTACTGAGGGAAGAGCCAGGCAAGTCTTCCCAGGAATACAGTGTAACTCCCCACCAGGGACACAGAATATCGGGCCTTTTCCTGACTGCACAGAGTCTGTATCAACCATAAACCTGTTACAGGTCTGGGGGTAGAGACAACCTTTCTCCTAAAACTCCTATCCTTTAAAGATCTATAATGCAATCCCAACTGTTTGTTTTCATTAAAGGTCCTGTGAGATTATAGGAATCCTCATCAGATCCTGTTCTGGACAGCGGCTTTGCCCCCAATACACCCTCCACATATGGAATTCTTCCCCATGCAGCACTTTCGCACGAAGCACCGCACGGCAGAAACATGGGAATCGAAGGGATGTTTTCAGCAGTCTGGTCCAGTGCAAGCTGCATTTCCGAGGCAGCTGAAACAAACTGAATGACACACTAAATGATAGTTTCAAACTATCATTTACCACTAAATGATAGTTTGAACTGATAGTTTGTTCCCCCACACAAACTGAATGACTAAGGTTTTGTAGAGGACCATGTTCACTGTCCTTGTACAGCCCCCAGCACATAAACACCCTCTTAATTAACTACAGTTAAATTACACTGTTGTTAAAACACACATTTCTGAAGAAAAAAAAAAATCAGCTCTTATCACTGCCAGGGTTAGGTGGAGACTTCTGTCAGATATTCTGGTACATTATTTATAAGCCGGTTAAGCAAAAAGTTGCCAGGTTTAAAACTATTCACGTTACAAAGGATATGGTTGAAATGAATCAGCTCATGGTGGAAAGGTTTTATCACCATGTCCCAGGACAAAGAGTGCAAGAGTGGCACAGAACCATGAGCTGTAGGAGTTTTTGGGAACAGAATGACCTTGTGTGGTCTGTTCAGCGTGCAGGAGTACAGAGAGTTCAGTCCCACCTGGAGGGGCATGTTCCCTGGAGTCACACTGACTTTCTCTTCCAGTTTCTGGGGCTCAGCGGAGGCTCCTTCACACTGCAAACCACACTTGTGCAAAATATTGTTGAACACCTAAATCAGGAGAACAGGGCAGTGTTAACAGACAGGAGCCAGCAGTGGGACACTGCAGAGAAGGCCAGGAGCTGGGGCTCCAGAAGGAAGGTGAGAAGGAAGAGTCATCGAGTATTAATTTTAGATAAAAGTTCAAAATCTCCCTGACACACATTAACAAACTAGGGAAAGGGAGCAATAGCTAAGTCAGGGGAGGTTTAGGCTGGATATTAGGGAAAGTTCTTCCCCCAGAGGGTGGTCAGAGCTCAAGGAGTGCTTGGACAATGAGTGGGATTGTTGGGGCATCCGTGCAGGGCCAGAGGTCGGACTTGATCCTTGTGGGTCCCTTCCAACTCAGGATATTCCATGATTTCATGAAATACATTCTGCCTGCCTACAATGCTCCCTTTCCACTCTCCAGGCTATGCCACATTTCCAGATGAAATCCCAGCAGGAAAGCAGTACCTGGAGGACAGTGGGCAGAGTTTCATCGAGGTCACTGAAGTAACTGGGCTGCTGAGTGAAGATATTTCCTGAAAAGGGGAAGGAGAACATTTCCATCAGTTCAGACATTGATGCCAACGAGCAAATTTGCACCAGAAAATGGTACTTGTTACACCGTACTTGTGTTATTCCTGACACCCCCCAGACACACCTACTGACCGTGTGGGACACGGCCCACCCTCACTCCTCAGCTCATGCACAGGCCCTGCTCCCAAAAAGCTGATCCATCAGCTCTCCAGTGCCACTGGAGATCCAGCAATGGGAATATGCTCATCAGAGCAGAGCAAACGAGATGTCAGATGATTCACGCTCCAGGGGCTGAATCAATGAATAATGCAAATACTATCACTGAACATCCCCAGTTCCTTTATTTGACAACTGGAGTTGACTTTTAATTACTGATAACAGTTCAGCACACACCAGGAGATGTGCTGCAGAATATTTCTTAAAGGTAATGAGGCTTTAGTAACACCTGCTATTATATTTCTAGGACTCCATTATCTTTACAAAATACTCCACTGAGTAATGCCATACCATAAATCCTCACCAAGTAAGCACTGAGGCTCCTATTTCCCTGGGAATTACTGTTCAGATGACAAAAATTAAGAGTTCTCCAGCAAGGACAGAACTCAGGTAAGAGTTATGAGACAAGTTTCAGAAAAATTTATACCCTGAGAAGAACCTCAAGTTTATGAAGTTATGAATTACACACCAGAACTGCTCATGCCATTACTGTCACGACATAATGAAATAATCAGGTCAGCAAATCCTTGGTTCCTGCATGCAGCAGGAATCACCTGCATGCAGCGTGATTGTGTGGCACTCCAGAGCGCAATTCAAAGGAGGTTTTATTACTTAGGTCTTTTCTGGAATATTTTAAGACCCAGATAATCTAAGCTTCGCATCTGAAAGGGAAGTATCTATCTTGCCACGCCTGCTTTCCACCTCTGAGGCTCGACAGAGGAATTTAGAGTAGAAGCTACTGAAAAAGGATAAAAAGATTAAAACCACAAAGGTTTATCTAAGATTTTCTGGCTGGAAATCTGTCTGCATCACATGATCTCTAACACTTCTCATGTTAGTGAACTTGGAAATGAGACACAAATAACTACCAAAGAAAGAGAAAAGCTTCATCCCATGAGCTGCAGACAAAGTGGGTTAGAATTCAGGAAGAGCTCACTTAATCCAAGGCTAGATATTCTTACACTCAGGTGCTCAGGTGATGTTAAAGATCACAGAATTGTGAAGGGAGCACAGGATAAATAGAGAAGCTAAATCAATATGCTGCATCTTCATTCCTCAGCATCCATGGCTGGAACATTCCTCCCTGTGTACTTGCCACTAAGGCTGTGTGTACAGACACAGAAATCCAGGGATAAGCACAGCTTGAGCAAGGCTCTGAAGTGTTTGTGGTTTGGAAGCTCTGTATACATCAATGTCTGCATTGAAGTTTCAGGTTCTCCCACTTCCCAGAGCAGCGATTACCTCACACGGAATGTTTCACTTGGCTCCCAGCTCTGGGAACAACAGCACTCACAGCTGGACTGTGCCCCATCTCCCAACCCTCCTCCCTCCTCACCCTTTCCCACCTCTACCAGGACTTTACAGAACCCCCGCATTCCTCTTGCAAGGGCTGAGGGCACATTTAATTGGCACAGGAAACAACTGAGCCTGGCTTTGTCTAACAATATGAGCCCAGCTCAGGGCAGCAAGGCAGGACACGAAGCTTTCCTTAGCACAAAGTGCACATGGAAGAAGAAAAGCCCAATGTGATCTAGAAATGACAGATCCTAGTTGCTACAACAATTAATTTTCAAAGCAGTTCCACTGGTATAAATCCCACTAAGTCATTTGTCATACAAGCAAAAGCCTAAATGTAGCGAGTTGTTCCTTGGCTTTTACTGACCAATCATCTTCTGGAGCAGGAGACCATTTCCTTTCCCAAAAAGGACACAGAGATCCAGAATCTTGGGGATGTCGAATAGGAAGTTATTGTAAATAATTTTTCCAAAGACAGAGGGAGTGATAAAATGATCCTACAAAGGAAAAAAAAAAAAAGAATTTGAAGGATAATCCATATCTTGCTCTGCAGTAACTCCAGCATTATGATGACACCTGTAAAAACATCTCTCAAAGGTGTATTAAGGAATTTATTTCATAGAAGGCAGCAACTCTGCTTGGAACAGCTTCTGTGGAGCCATCTATTCCCACATTCCTGTCCCTGCCACACCATTGATCCATTCACCAGGAGGTGAATTAATCTACCTAAAAGTTTGACAAAAAATCTCCCCACAGGTCCCCAGTTCCCAGCCTGACACCAGAACAGCTCAGCTCAGGAGCAGGAATGAGTAACCAGGCACAGGGACAGCTGAGGTTCTTGTACCCTGAGAGAGCAGAATCCAGCACCAGAGACCAAAGAATCAGGGATGAGCAGGGAGAAACTCCAGAACTGCAGCTCTACACCCTGACTGCTGAACACTGTGCCAAAAACTCATCACACTGAAGGAATTTCTTACAAAATTCTAGATGAGAAAAATTCCATTGTCTGACACTCAGAAACAGGGAGCTGAAATGCGATTTTGGATTTTCGGAAGCCCCGTTTGCCTGTGACAGCAAATGTTTTCAACCCCAGTGAAAGGCTGGGCACATTCTCCCTGCTGAAGCAGAGGGATGAGGCTCAGTGCTGGCCAGGTTCCCTTTCCAGAACTCCTGCTGACTCCTGCATGACAACGGACTATTCATTCCCTGCAAATCACTCTACTATAAAATGGTTTCAAATGCTCGCCTGCCTCTCAGAGTGGTGAGGTTTAATCAGATCCTGCAATGAAAGACACCACAGAGGTGTCGGGTACTTCTGCTGAAGTGGTGCCAGCTGCAGGCTCCAGCATTCCTTCAACCTGCTCCTGGTCCCAGTCCTCCACTCCCAAACCTTTCCCTCAAAACATCCTGCACGTCACCACTGTGATAAGCAAGAGAATCAACACAGCCCTAACACATCATGAACCAATGAGGAGATCAAGGGAGTAATTGCTAAAACACAAGGTGCCTCACTCATCCTGTCCAAAGGCCTGGTGAAAATTCCACAGCTCCAGATGGGAGTTGCACTCACACAATTAGTGCTGAGTATGTCTTTTAATTATAGAATCTCAGAATGGTTTGGGTGGGAAGGGACCTTAAAGCCCATCCAGTGCCACCCCCTGCCATGGGCAGGGACACCTCCCACTAGCCCAGGCTGCTCCAAGCCCCGTCCAACCTGGCCTTGGACACTGCCAGGGATCCAGGGGCAGCCACAGCTGCTCTGGGCACCCTGGGCCAGGGCCTCCCCACCCTCCCAGGGAACAATTCCTTCCCAATATCCCATCCAGCCCTGCCCTCTGGCAGTGGGAAGCCATTCCTCCTTGTCCTGTCCCTCTGGGCCTTGTCCGATGTCCCTCTCCAGCTCTCCTGGAGCCCCTTTAGGCCCTGGAAGGGGCTCTGAGGTCTCCCTGGAGCCTTCTCTTTTCCAGGCTGAATGCCTGATGATGCCAAGATAACAGTAATTTCGAGAAATCTCACTGCGTATCCAAAACTTGGGACAAGTTCCAGGAGAGACAAGTATTAGCAGGAATTTTGTGGCACCACGTGGCCCTGAGGGAGCAAATACTCGGGAACTGGTGGCCTGAAGAGCCTATTCCACGTGGCCACACAAAGGCCAACGTGCGCTCTCTCCTCTTACCATGACATATCCAACCACCACACGTGGATAACCTGCTATTACTCAGGAAGGAGATCCAGGCAATCAACCAAGGAATCACTGCATAGTTCAGATACTTCAGCTCTGAGTGTTATCTCCACACAGAGAATCCAAGTGATAAAATCATCAGGGAGAGGAATGTCGTGCGAGAAGGAAAATGATTCATTTCTTTAATTCTCTTTTTTCCTAAGTCACACAGCCTGGAGCACCTGCAAGGCATAGGAATATTTACCTTGGACTCCTTGTGGGTGGACATCCTGAGGAAAGTGAGGAAGACACTCCGATGGAGGCATTTCTGCAGCTCGTTCACCTCGGGATGGCAATCCCACAGCGCGTCAAACTTGCGAGGGGCAGAGCGCAGGTAGGAATCCAAACATTTCTGCAGGGTCTCATCAAATATCACCTGGCACAAGGAAAGACAGGAAAATGGGAAGGAGGGAATGTCACACCTCCATAGTTTGTGCTCACAAGCAGCCCAGTTAAATTAAAAGCAATCTAAACCACTCAGGCGTATTAAAAGGACTCCCATATCCATCAAATACAAGCAAACTCTACAAATCCACAGTGGAAAATCCTTAGGGAAATACTTTCTTTGCATTCTAAGGTGCAGTAATGGAAATTAAAATGTTTCCTGAGTGACACAATAAGCATAAACAAATCTTTATGAAAATGATGTAAAGCTCATGGCTTTTACAAGCACCTAGACATTTATGTTGTATCTCCAGATAAAAAACAATGATTACCTGGCACCAGAATTTGTCATGAGGCAAAGCCAGAAGCCAGTTCAGGTCATCTGCAATGAATTTTGCTCGCTCCAGGAACTCCTCCACCAGAGCAGGGTCTCTGATGGCAGGAGGGGGTTTGTACAGCACAAACGACCGATCTGCTTTAATTTCTGGGTGCTGCAGAAAGCCAAAATCCACTGTATTAAAACTCCAGACCAAGTGACAGGAATGCCCAGTTACCATCTCTTACTGAATTCCAGGAAACACAAAGTTACCTTTTAATACAACTTGACATTATAGAATCATGGAATGGTTTGGGTGGGAAGGGACCTTAAAGCCCATCCAGTGCCACCCCCTGCCACGGGCAGGGGCACCTTCCACTAGCCCAGGCTGCTCCAAGCCTTGTCCAACCTGGCTTTGGACACTGCCAGGGATCCAGGGGCAGCCACAGCTTCTGCGGGAAACCTGTGCCAGGCCTCCCCACCCTAATAGGGAACAATTCCTTCCCAATAGCTACCCTAAGTTTCACTTTGAACCAATTACTCCTTGTCCTGCCACTATAGTCCCGATGGCAGGAACATTCCGTTCCCTGGTAACTTCCCATTTTTTACCCTTTCAAAGCAGAGGGTTTGTGTCTTTCTTTATGAGCAACATTTTCAGACCTTGATAATTTGGCAGATGTTGCTCCTTGCTTTCTCTTAACCAAAGCCTGACAAAGCAATCCTCCCACACCTTCAAAACAAAGAGCAGGAGCTTCCTGGCATGCCTTTGAACTCTCTCTTTTCCCTCTGAACTGGTTCTTGCACAATATTCCATGAACTCAAACTGACACGACCATCAAAGACAGAAAGGAACACTTCGTTACCCTTCCCAAGGGTTACTGAACAGGCTTTGCCCAGATATCTCCACCCTAAAAGAAGAATTCCAATGAGCAGCAGGTTTGGGCTCTGCCTCATCCCACATGTGTGCTCAGGGTAAAGCTCCTCAGGAGTGAGCAGCATTGGCAGTCCCACTCCTGCAACATGTCCAGTAGGGTCTCTCCAGGCCTCATTTCAGGGAGAAAAGGGTTTCTGTGTGTTGAATTTTCTGGTTTCATCAAGCTGAAGGCAGAAGGGACTGATCCCAGTGCCACAGCTCTGAGCTAAACTTGAGGCAGAGCTTGCAAAACCTCCCTGAGCACCTCTCCGTTGCAGCAGAGGTTATAGACTCAAGAGAGGGAGATGTGCTGGGAAAACAGTTTACTCCACATGTTGAACAGAGTAAGTTTGGTTCTTGTGTTTTGGGTTTTTTTTTTTTTGGCTGGTAAATGAAATCTCAACTAGCTGAATGCATTTTAAAAAAACCCCTTCTTTAACAAGCAGAGTTTCACAGATTCACAGAATATGCTGAGTTGGAAGGGACCCACAGGGATCATCCAGCCCAACCCCTGGCCCTGCACAGCCACCCCAACAATCCCACCCTGGGCACCCCTGGGAGCCCTGTCCAAACGCTCCTGGAGCTCTGGCAGCCTCGGGGCCGTGCCCATTCCCCGGGGAGCCTGGGCAGTGCCCAGCACCCTCTGGGGGAAAAGCCTTTTCCTGATATCCACTCTAAACCCCCCTGACCCAGCTCCAGCCGTTCCTGTCACATATCCCAGACCAAGCCTCAGTATAAGACAATTATTTATTAAAGGTCTGTTTGGCTTTCAGGAAAAGCACAGCTCACCAGTGCCGGTAAAGTTCTCAGCTTCCCTGTCTTGGGATCCCTTTCTGTCAGCTGGAGCTCATCCAGAGGCAACACTGGCATCCTGGTGGCTTGTTCCTGTCCTCAGCAAACAAAAGCAGCACAGGATGCACTTTACAAGGTCGGTCAGGCAAAAGCAGAACAAAAGAGGCTGCAGCCCTGCTGTAACACACACACACTGGCAGGGAATGCATGTATGCCAAGCATTTTATACCCAGCAATTTATACCCCACCAAAATGCCAGATCCTGAGGGAACACCCAGGAGCCACCTGCACATGTCTCAGAGGAAATCTGGAATGTGGTGCTAAACTTTTATCCCTGTTCCTTACTGAAAGGCCACAGATATCTTTCAAGACAACAAAACGCATGTGGGGACACTGTTTAATGTGGAAATCAGATATTTAAATTGGGTTGCTGAAGAGCTGTGCTGAACTCTGGCCTTTGCAGCCTCTTTCAACACTTTCAGTGTCTCTCCTGACAGCACAAACTGCAGGGACAACCCAAACACAGCCTTGCCTGTGCTTTAAAAGAGTATTTTTGGTGCCTGTGTGCAGAATCTCCCAGCACTCAGCCAGACAAGGGACACAGGCTGAGCCTACAAAAGCCTTCCCTGCTCCTACCAATTCCCACGTGCTCACAAAACCACAGCTTCATCTTCAACTGCATTTGTGGGCTCAGAAATGTTTCAATTAATTAACTTTCTGAAATTAATTGGAAGTCAAATTAGAGTAACTCAGTAGGAAGTATGTTATGAGCACTGTTAAGAAAGTTCGGACTAACGAAAAATGAACGCTGCAGGTTAACAGAGCTTTTTAATTCTTTAGGGGGTTATGGGGTTATGAGTTCTGCAAGAAGGTACTAAAAAGTTATGTTCTCATTAAGAAGGTCACACATCTCCTCAGATGCGTGTTTCATTGCAGTCACATTGCCGGGGCTGAATAACAATTAAAACAAGAGCAATGTCTCTATAGCTGAACAACTTGACTCAGGACTGGGGTCATGGTTTAGACAGCAAGTGAAAAAAATAACATTTCTCATCCCATAAATTTGTCGCCTAAAGATTTAGGCAAAAATTCTGTCATCTAACATTTTAGAGCTCAATTAAAAAAAAATACAGCAGAGCAACAGCAATACCCACAGCTTAGAAAACGAAAAATAATTCTGTCTTCCCAGGGGAGTTTAAAATTTAGAATGTTGACAAGAACAACTACTATTTTATGATAAACAATTTCTTTGGAAAAAAAAAAAGAAACCACCAAAACTTTTCAGCAGAATAAGCCAAGCTGGCTTTCAGTTCAGTTTCATCATATATTTAATTTGGCTCTTAAAATTTTTAGAGTCATTCTGAAAACGGCACATAGAAATGTGTGTTTGCAACGCAGAAAAACATGCCAAGTGTATCATTTCAAGCCTGGAAGGCATAAAAATCTCCAGTCCAAGTTAAAAACATCCTGGAAGAGACAGAACCCCTGCCCAAAAGCTTATTCAGCTAGAGAAGAGAATAAACCTGAGTATGGGAGAACCTCAACAGAGAATCATTCCTGATCACTCTCGTAAGCTTTTCCCCCTAGAAAGAACTTTGGTCTAAACCACAAGCCCGCGATTAATCTGTCGTGCCCTATGATTTCAGGTACAGTAGAAGAGCTAAAGAACATGATGAACCAGGGAAACTTATTTTCGCAGGTTTTTCCAGGGAAACTTATTTTCCCAGCACCAGAAATGATCCCTGCCCCGCACTTCCCACTGATGTGCACATTCCTGAGGACATCCAGAGTGAGGTGACACTGCTGAGGATGAGGCACCCTCCGCAGCAGAGCTGGCACGGGGAATGCTGCAGCATGGATTCATGGAATGGTCTGTGTTGGAAGGGATCTTAAAGCTCATCTCATCCCACCCCCTGCCATGGGCAGGGACACCTCCCACTAGCCCAGGCTGCTCCAAGCCCCATCCAACCTGGCCTTGGACACTGCCAGGGATCCAGGGGCAGCCACAGCTGCTCTGGGCACCCTGGGCCAGGGCCTCCCCACCCTCCCAGGGAACAATTCCTTCCCAATATCCCATCCATCCCTGCCCTCTGCCAGTGGGAAGCCATTCCCTGTGTCCTGTCCCTCCGGGCCTTGTCCGATGTCCCTCTCCAGCTCTCCTGGAGCCCCTTTAGGCCCTGGAAGGGGCTCTGAGGTCTCCCTGGAGCCTTTTCCTCTCCAGGTGAACACCCCCAGCTCTCTCAGCTTGGCCCTACCCCATGGCCAGACACCCTCAGTTAACCTAACACCGGCGGTTAACCCGGGCCCTGCCGCTCCCGCCGCCCCGCCGGCCACGTCCCTTGCCCGGTCCCTGTCCCTGTCACACCGGGCCCTGCCCAGCCGCTGCCACGACTCCCGCGCTCCGACACAGCCGCTGCCGCTCACCCCAACCCAACCCAACCCCGCAACAGCCGACCAAGACCTGGTACCGGCACACGCGTCCCGCCGGTCTCACGACGCTTCCGTGGCCAAGCGCTGCTTCCGGCCCCGAGCGGAACTACCGGGCTGGGCGGGGCCCGGTGCGGCTCCGCCCCGGCGGCGGGACCGGCCCGGCTCCCGGTGCGGCTGTGGATCTGAGGGGCGGGACCGGGGCTGGGTCCGGGTGTGGATCTGACGGGGGGAGCCGGGTCTCGGGCCGTGCTGCAGTGACCAAACGGAGGGGTTTAGCCCCAAACCCCCGCCCCCCCTCCGGACCGGCTGCAGCCGCGGGGCTGGGGGCAGTTACTGTCCGTGGGTTGTCTTGGGAGGGGAAGGAGCCTTCAGATGTTCTTCCTTTGAAGGAAAACCAGCTGGTTCAATAAATCACCTTTTTGAAGGAGACGTTTTTAACTTAGCTGCACTGCCCCATCCAGTGTCACAGGCGGGGGGAGGCCGGGCAGGGGAAGGGGTTCTGCGGGGACGAGGACCTGTGACAGCCGGCGACCCTCACAGCCCCCTCACCGGTTCCCTCGGCTGGGACTTCTCCTTGCTCCCCAGGGAGATGTCTGTGCATTACAGTCGGACAGCGCAGGAAAAGGGCAATTCCTGTCAATTCATACGAGCACCGATAGTAAGAGCAGGTTACATCAGTCACATTTACACCGCACTGAAACTCCGGGAACCGGGCGCTTCCCAGCCCGCAGGGTGACACGGACACATCAAGCCGTCACTGATCTCTGCTCCGAAGGGTATCGGCTCTCCTCCTTGAACAGAGGGAACTCCTCCTAAACTTAGCCCAGAGTCCAGCTTTAGATGGCAAAGTGGCCTAAAATAGAAACCACGCCATGCGCTGTGTCATGTGGCTCATTAGGGATGGGCTGGAACGAGTCCCGCTCCCAGTGCCCTCCATGCCCCGCACACTCCGGACAGCCGGGGTTCTCACTGCCCACTGTCCAGCTGGGTGTGCTGGCACTGGGGTGCCCGTGACCCCGCGGGGGGAGCGAGCAGGGGGCCGCACACCTCGAGGGTTCCTCCAGGGCTAGCAGCACACCCGGGCTCTGTTCCCATCACACAGAGCTGAGTGTTACGGATTCACACTGCAAATGTCACGACAGGCTGTCTGGAACCTGCCATCTCCCCCATTCTGTTGAATTACTAATTTTTAAATGAAATATTCATTGTTTCTATTTCTCACACATCACTGCAGCAGTCAGACCTTGGGACTGGAGCCCCAGCACCAACACGCCGTGCAGAACAGCCTACCAGAACCAAACCCCAGTGATGATGTCGATCCAAGGTTTGCTCCAGTTCTCTTTCCTGGAGGAGAACACTTGGCGACTGAAACATGATTCCCTTGCAAAGGCATCTGTTTATCTCCCCTCCTGTGCCAACTCTCTTCAGAGCAGTGCTGGTGAGATGCCAGGTGACTCAGTGGGCTTTGAATGTGTCATCGAGCTGTTTTGAGTCACTAGTCCTCTTTTTGGGGTGTTTTTTTGTAACCTTACCAACTGTGTATTCCCTATGTGATTTCCTAAAGCACTGTGAGCTGTTGGAGCCTCTGCCCAAAATTGGGGATATTAGCTCCACATGTATAACCCAGTTAGATTATTATATGTAGACACACTATTCATACAAATTTATCTGGCAAAAAAAAGTGCATCTGTTCACCCGTGACAACGTGCCAGAGACCTTCAAGACTTCACGACAGTAAAAGTTAAATCTGAAATCTTTATGGAAATCACAGCTTTCCGATCTCAGTGTGCAGGGAAACTGCCGATCTGTCTTGCACAGATAAGGCAAAGCATTAAAATCAGCTTGCTGGCTGCTGGTTCTGCTGAAAATCCGTTTTTCAAGGTTCAATCCAGAGCCATCTGAAGGTACAGGGCAAGCAGGCTTCAGATCAGATGTGAAGAGGAGAATTTCTCCAATAAAAAAGCTTTGGAAAATGAGCTTTTATTGAAAGGGTCCTTCCCCGGTGCGATTCATGGCCAGGAGGAAGTTGTTCAGCACTGAATGTAACGGTGAGGACGATCAGATGTCACAAGTCAAGGCCTGGGACGAGTGCCCTGGTTCCGGCAGCGCTGTCCCAGTGCTGTGACAGCTACACAGGGATCACCTCCCCGTGAGTCAGGGATCACCTCCCGACTCCGGCCGTGCGGGCAGGCCGCTCCCCGCTCAGACGGTGACGAGATACAAAAGCAGCTTTTTCATTTCGAGCCGCACAAAAAGCACCAGGAGGAGAACGGAAAGGCCGGGGCGACCCCAGGAATGTGCTGCTGGAGGTCAGTGTGTTTTCCTTGCGGGCTCTCACGGACGCTGCAGCCCAGCATCCTGCTTCCCAAACAGCACCAAGGCTTCCACGGCTCCTGCCTTTGCTCAGATTCCACCTCAAAGTCCCAAATGACAGCCTGGGGCTGGATAGAGGATCTGCTTTGCTGTTGTGCAGCCCCAAAGGGAGCTGTTTTCCCTACTCACACAGGAGTCTCGGCGGTTTCTGGGCCCCGCACCCAAACCAGGTGAGGCCCCTGCTGCCCCCTCTGCTTCTCCAAGGGACATCACAGAGGGTTTAACACTGCTCACACACAGCTCAGAGGGGCCAGGGAACCCTGAAGGGCCAGCACTTCTAACATACTTAAAAAATAGAATAAAATGAAAGTAATAAAATGGCTGAGGAAAATGGCAAAAAAAAGAGACAGACCCACAGTACTAAATTGCAAAGTTGTAAAAATTGGCCATTAAATGTTCAAAGCAGCTGAAATGCAATTACAGTAATAGGCATGAATCAGGATAACCCTGGGCTTTGCAATATTTCAATCCAGCTCTACTTTTTCCTTTTTTCCATTTTATCTTAATGATATATACATTAACTTATCAAGGACTAATGGAAATTACAAACCTTGGAATCACAGAATCATGTAGATTGGAAAAGGCCTCCAAGTCTGACCAATCACTACTTTGGCAACTAGACCATGGCACTAAGTGCACATCCATGCATTTTTTGGAACACTTCCAGGGATAAGAACCCCACCATTGCCCTGGGCAGCCTGGTCCAGGGCTTTACAACCCTTTCAGAGAAGAAATTTTCCCAATATCCAACCTGAGCCTCCCCTGGCACAGCCTGAGGCCGTTCCCTCTCCTCCTGTCCCTGTTCCCTGGCAGCAGAGCCTGCCCCCCCCACCCCCGGCTGCCCCCTCCTGTCAGGGAGTTGTGCAGAGCCAGAAGGTCTCCCCTGAGCCTCCTTTTCTCCAGGCTGAGCCCCTTTCCCGGCTCCCTCAGCCGCTCCTGCTGCTCCAGCCCCATCCCCAGCTCCGTTCCCTTCCTTGGACATGCTGGAGCCCCTCAAAGACAATGACACCTTCCACAGCATGTCCTTGACAGCCATAGAGCCAAAGGCGTCAGCGTTAAACTGTTGACCTGATGGATCCAACAGTAATTTATTAATTATTTTTTCAATTTCCCATTGTTCTCCAATTAATCTCCTCTAAGTTTATTCTTAGCATACAGTCTTATTGTAGGATATTTTTTATTTCGGTCACTAATGAAAGTCACCAGAGGTGACCCAAGATGCTTCCTAATTGACCCCCTGCATGGCACTGCAGCGGTGCAGGGGCAGGAACACCAGTTCTCATTGCTCCAGGAGGCTGCAGGTGCAGCATCCACCTGGCCAGAGGAACCAAGGAGTTGCTCAGCTTTGGAGTTTTAATGGTGCAGGTTCCCGTGGGCGGGAATTCCCAGCAAGCACAGCCCTGAGCAGGTCACTAGGCTGTGTCTACAGGAAAGAATTATCACTGAAGATATTCAGCTAAAATAATATCATCTTCTAATGACACTTCAAGAAGCTCCTCCAATCCAACAGCTTCTTGCCCTCTCTTTGCCTGCTGTTTCTCTAATTATCCAACCTCAGGAGGAAGGTGATTAAGTGCTTATTAAGGAAAAGGGATATGGTTTATTATGAAAAGCAATTTTTTTCCAGGCAGCTTTGTTGTAGCAACACAGCACATGACACAGGTTAGAGTTGTGCCCGTTTGCTTTTCCAGAGAAAAGACAGGTTCAGTAGAAAATGTTTTCAACCTTTTACTTATTTTTAGCTCACGAGGCAAACAATGTCATGGGATGGTTTGAGTGGGAAGGGACCTTGAAGTTCACCCCATTCCCACCCCCTGCCATGGGCAGGGACACCTCCCACTGTCCCAGGCTGCTCCAAGCCCCGTCCAACCTGGCCTTGGACACTGCCAGGGATCCAGGGGCAGCCACAGCTGCTCTGGGCACCCTGGGCCAGGGCCTCGCCACCCTCCCAGGGAACAATTCCTTCCCAATATCCCATCCAGCCCTGCCCTCTGGCAGTGGGAAGCCATTCCCTGTGTCCTGTCCCTCCGGGCCTTGTCCCAAGTCCCTCTCCAGCTCTCCTGGAGCCCCTTTAGGCCCTGGAAGGGGCTCTGAGGTCTCCCTGGAGCCTTTTCCTCTCCAGTCTGAACAGACCCAGGTCTCTCAGCCTGGATCCATAGGAGAA
The DNA here is from genome assembly GCA_013398855.1 of Mohoua ochrocephala. Classification (NCBI taxonomy): domain Eukaryota; kingdom Metazoa; phylum Chordata; class Aves; order Passeriformes; family Acanthizidae; genus Mohoua; species Mohoua ochrocephala. Next base: position 193,558 of record VZTA01006315.1, on the reverse strand, counting down.
AATGAAGAAGCCATATTAATCCAATATTAATCTCATATGGATTATTAGTCTATTAAAGGAAATAACATAAGCATCCATAAACGAAGATTTCCAGACACTCTGCCCACACTGAACTCCTGGCACATCCTCAATACCGATGTCTTCAGCTTTGACTTGCAGGTGGCATCCTTGCAGAGCCAGGCTCAGTCAGCTGTGCTCCTACCTGGAAACACGCTCCCCAAAGCCATTTTCAGTGTTTGCGCAAAAATGTTGTCTCTGTTCCACTGAACTTGAAGTTCTGAATCACCCAAATCTTCATATCTGACTAGTCCTGTGATAAACATCTTGATGGGCAGCCAAGACAGCGTCCTTGTGCTGCTGCCCTGCAGTAAAGCGTCTCTAATGGCACATCTTGTTGTAAAACAGGGTTATTACAAGACAAAAAAATCCTAAAATGAGCCTCTTGCAAAGCATTCTGACCAAAATGATATGTATGTAATAAAAATCTCATTATTTTCAAATTATTCATCTGCTTTGCAAGGGAATGAGTCAGAGCATCTGTTTTGGGGCCCCATCAGGATGACTGGCAGTGGGTGCCTCTCTCCCGGCACATTTGAATCAGGGGTGGCCCTCACGCTGTGCTGACCCCAATGTCACCTGCTGCCACTTGGCTTGAATGAACAATGAAATAGCACTTGTTGGATGGGAGCAGGAAGAATGGAAACACCTACACATGGAGGAACACAGTGTAAATACTGCGGTCAGGGTCAGCATTCTTTTCAGGCATTCATCAAAAACCCAGGAGAGCAAAATGAGTGAAACATTTAAATAGGATGAAAGATGGAAACCCAAACAAAATAGGAGAGATGGGATGAGGAGAGCTGGTTTTGGGTAAAAAACTGGCCAAGGGAGCCAGTTTGGAGCCCTGAGAAAGCAAACTCCCCTGTTCTGTGGTCTGACTGTTCTTACTGAACCAGGACTTTGTGTGCTGACTGGTTTTTTTTAAGACATATCTAACCCTGCCATCAGTTTTTCATCATAACAGAAACAGCCTGCAAAGGCTGAGGTGGCTGTTGGGGCCACAGGAGGGAAGTGTATTAAAGGTCACTGGGTGGTACCAGGGGCAGGAAAGGACCTGGCACACCTTTGGTTTCGCTGTTCCTCTTTGTTCCTGGTGGGGATGGCTCCAGGACTGCAGCTCATGTACAGGATGGACACGAGAGCCGGCCCCCTGGAAAGGTGATCTGAGGGACCAGGGTGGGATGACCCAGGACAGGATGCTCTCACCTCACCACCACCATGTGCAGATTTTAACACAGCCAGTAACTCAAGTGACATTTGCGTTGCAACTGCAGCCCTAGGAATATCTTTCAACACCAGGCACCTCTTTTCTTTCCATAAGAAGCCAATTGGTAACTCACTGGCTGTGCCTCAAATGGTAAAAGCGGTTTGGAAAGGACTCGTTGGGCTTTTAGGGTCAGCTGTTGGTGGCAACAGCATCAGGGGATGGCAGCTCTGGGAAGGATGACCCAGAGCCTCAGGACTTGAGCCGCTGGAAGCTCCGGTGTTCTCATGTTTCAGCCCAGACTTCTCATGGCCATCGGATACTTGTTTTCTCGTACAGGAACATCACCCTTGCTCTTCAGGGAGATGTGTTTACTGCTGTGTTTACTCCCTAAGTTTCACAAAGAACAACTGTATCTTTTCTCAGCATTCAGGTTTTCTGGCTAAACAAATTATCTCAAGATTCTTGTATAAGAAAAAAATCAGGATTAGCCTATAATTACTTTCCAGTCACGTTTTAAGTTTGTGTCCCCTGATTAAAAGTGACCAGAGCTGCATGCGTAATTCCAGAGAAGGTTGCAGCAGAGCCTTCTATAATGGCATTAACATTCCCCCTTCTCCTGGAAATACCTCCATGGATGTGTGCTTTTTGTCAGATCCGCTTCAGATTGGGAGTTTGTCGTCATCTCGAGATCAACAAATACACCCAGATTTTTCCCTTCTTCTGTCATTTCCAACTGATGAGCTCCCAGCTTGCGGCAGAGATTCTTGTTAGCAATTCCCAAGGGCATGACCTTGTACTTTCCACTATTAAATTTCATCCCATTTCCAGTGTGCCAGCACTCCATGTTATCCTGCTCTTCCAGCAATACAGCTATTCCTGCTGCACGGCCGGTGCCTCCCAGCTTTGTGCCATCAGCAAATGCCATCGGCTCACTCCTACCTTTTGTTCCAAGGCCTGTCTGAAAAATATTGTGCAAGAGCAAAAGCACACACGGGCCAGGCTGCGGTCCTGGGATCCAGGGAGGGGAGGCTGGTTAGGGGGAACATGGGAATCCAGGCACTTTCTGCCCTCTCTACCCTTTGTAATCCCACAAATTCCCTTTATGCATCCACAGCTGGTGTATGCTTGAGGTGACTTCCCTCCCCTTTCCACCTAGCTATCTTTTTTTTATGGACCTGCTTTCCATAAATTTATTGAATAAATTAATAAATCTATTATGTATCCATGTCTAGGAAAGAATTATCAAGGGTATAATCTTAGTTAAAAGCAATCAATCTTTAGTAAAGACACATCACATTTTTACTTTGCATTTTTAAACTTACTTGTCTGTCCCCAACTTTTTCCCTTTTTATTCTATATTTTAAGCTTTTAATGCTCTTGAGGTCACGCTAACAGGTGTCTAAATGACTGGATTGCTTTACTTCCTCCTGCTTAAAACCAGCCAGTGCTTCAGGAGTTCCTCCACAATTCATTACCACCCTCCACCTCCCAGATTAAAACCCCTGTACTGGATGAGTGAGGATACACTCCAGGTCCTTCAGGACTCTGGGTTTGGGAACACCTCGTTCCCTGAGCTGTGTGTCAGGTTCTCACAGGCCTTGCTCTCCCTTTGGGTCCAGTAATTTCCATTTCCATAAAATAATTCTCATCACTTGCCCTGATCATCATGGAAAATAGAAGCAAAAGTCATTTAACGTGAGGCCGTGTATTAAAAAATAGACTGGAACACAAGATATGGAGGGGTTTGGGACACGAGACACGGAATGTCTCTGTGCACTGTGTGTGACCAGATTGGTAAAGATAAAATGTATAAATATAACAAGCAGCTGGAAGTGCCAGCTTTTCCTGTCACAGGGATGGCACTGCAGGATTTCCCCCTCTTTAAGGACCAGAAGGAGCACTCAGCAGGTTCTGCTGTACAGGAGCCCCAGGTCTCCAGGATCCAGCTTCCCAAAGTAGGTCACATTTGATCTCCCTCCAGGCACACTGCAAAAGGCAACATTTAGCAGGGACTTCTCAAAATTCATATTTTGCTTGCTGATGCTGTCAACACACATCCTTTTCAGCTACAGCTCTACTGGCTCTACATATTTTCATTGCTTTTGGGTGTAAACAGGCCAGGAATCCTGTTTTTCCCTTCGGTTACCTGTATTTCTTCCAAAGTTCCTCTGAAAGTACATATTGACATTCAGATCACATTTGCATTCAGATGATGGCTTGTTGTTGGAAAAAATCCTTTCAGAGGGGCTGATTAACTTGCTTTCAAATGTTTGCTGTCCCCGACCAAGGGAGCCAAACCAGAACACAACTCACTGCGTGGCTCATATCTGAGTGTGAAGACACAGGATCCTGTATTTTGCATTGTTCCCTCTGAACATTTATGCTCCTTCCAGCTTAGACATGACCTAATGACAGACTGAAGTCCATCTGTTACAATGACTAGCCTTGGACTCAGAGGGAGAGTCCTGTGGATAATTTAGGAGTGCATTTTATAGCTACTTGCAAGCATTTCATTTCAGATCAAGGCGAACATGAGGAGCAGGTGGAAATCTCCCGCAAAAGTACAACCTGACCTACATAGGGTATTGTAAATTAAAGATATGTATAAAAATAAAACATTAATGATCCATCACAGTTGCAACAAAACCCAGATATAAATCTTGCTGCCGGAAAGGAGCTCCATTGCACAAGGCTTAGCTAGAGCTTCATTTTGGAACCAGCAACGTTCCTGCCACCTCCAACACTGCTGCCACTCTCCAGCTTTCCTGTGTTTTCTGTAGCTTAACGCTCACAGGCCTTTTGCTTTATCACTTGTCTCTCAGTTTCCATGTGTTTTTTGGCAGTCCTGCCTCGTGCTGGCTCCCAACTCCCCATTACCTCATGCTTTAGGAGCTGTGGGCTGCGCAGGGTGGCTTGGACAGCGCGTGTCCTGGTGGCGTGGGGCCACACAAGTTCCTACAGCTGAGCCGAGTGTCACCAAAGCAACGCAGGAAACATCAGCCAGAAGACCTTGTGCACCAGAATTGCTTCTGTAGATCACAGAATATTCTGAGTTCAAAGGGATCATCAAGTCCAACTCATAAGTGAGTGGCCTATATAGGGATTGAAGCCACAGCCTTGGAGGTATCAGCACCATGCTCTGACCAGCTGAGCTAATCTCAGGTTATAGTTGAACAGGGTGTTTCTCCAGGGGTTTTTGAGGACCCTAAGGAGGATGGATGACAGTGGATGCTGTGAGGTGTGGGTACACACACCTCAGCCCCCTTCAGCACATACTTCCACTGTTACCTGATTCACAGATTGGTCGAGGTGGCTGTCAAACCTCTGCTGAGAGCCCGCCTGTTCCACAACCTCACTCAGCCAGTGCTGGGCTCACGGAACCCACAGGGGGATAAAGGCGAAGGGGCAAGTTGGCTTCACAGAATCGCAGAACCACAGAATAGCTGGGGTTGGAAGGCACCTCTGAAGATCACCCAGTCCAACCCCCTGGAGATGGTTACCTTGAGCAGGTGATACAGGAAAACGTCCAGGGCTTGGATTATGCCAGAGAAGGAGTCTCCACGCCCTCCCTGGGCAGCTGGTCCAGTGCTCTGCTCAATAGATAGCTCTTCTTCATGTTGAGGTGGAACTTCTTGTATTTTAGTTTATGGCCACTGCTCCTCATTCTGTCTCTGGGCACCACTGAAAAGAGTCCGATACTGTCCTCTGACACTCCTTGGAGATATTTGCACGGATTGATGAGATCTCTCAGTCTTCCCTTCTCCAGACTAGCCAGGCCCGGCTCCCGCAGTGTCTCCTCCTAAGGGAGATGCTCAGTCCCTCAGTCATCCCTGTGGCCCTGCCTTTCATCCTCTGAGGGGCCGAGGGATGGCAGCCGCCTCCTGAGGGCACGGCGAGCGCTGAGGCAAGCGGGGCCGCGACGTTACAGATTAGAAAAAACTTTTCACCGTCCGGGCGGTCAGGCCTTGGAAGGGGCTGCCCGGGNCCAGTGCTCTGCTCAATAGATAGCTCTTCTTCATGTTGAGGTGGAACTTCTTGTATTTTAGTTTATGGCCACTGCTCCTCATTCTGTCTCTGGGCACCACTGAAAAGAGTCCGATACTGTCCTCTGACACTCCTTGGAGATATTTGCACGGATTGATGAGATCTCTCAGTCTTCCCTTCTCCAGACTAGCCAGGCCCGGCTCCCGCAGTGTCTCCTCCTAAGGGAGATGCTCAGTCCCTCAGTCATCCCTGTGGCCCTGCCTTTCATCCTCTGAGGGGCCGAGGGATGGCAGCCGCCTCCTGAGGGCACGGCGAGCGCTGAGGCAAGCGGGGCCGCGACGTTACAGATTAGAAAAAACTTTTCACCGTCCGGGCGGTCAGGCCTTGGAAGGGGCTGCCCGGGGAAGTGGTGGAGTCACCCTCCCTCGGGGTGTTCAGGAGGCGTCTGCATCTGTCGCTGGGTGATGTGGTGTGGTGGTTTAGGGGTTACGGTGGTGGTGCTGGGCTGACGGTTGGAAGAGATGATCTTAAACCAGTAGATGATCTTAAACCAGTAGGTGATCTTCCAACCTTGATGACGCCGCGATTCCGTGATTCCCCGATTCCGTGACTCCACGGTCCCTTCAGC